>OY365814.1:15679890-15894890 GCA_959347315.1 Bimastos eiseni
GCGTACCTCATCCAACGCATCTGAGAGATGCACAGAGAGGTTTAGACAGACGCAGACATACAGATACACAGCCTGAGACGGACAGAAAGACTCGAAACACAGACAGAAGCAGAGACCGTTATGATATATCATCGCCACACGGAAACGATCCGCTTCGAAATCGATAGAGTATTCGCTGTATTTTTGGTGCAGTGCGTGATATCCAGGAACGATCGATCAGATAACGTCTGACAAAACAGACACCATATTCGTGTTCCTGTGTTGATACTCGCGGCGTAATGTAATTTTCTGATGTCGTTACATAGATGCATTTGGCTTCGAAGTCTGAAGTTCTTTGCGCTACATGTATTTGATGACTGTGATAAAATGGTAAGCCGCATTGAGAGATACACAGAGACGGCAAGGGAGAGAGAGAATAGACTGACAGATTGACAGAGACAGATAGAGGATTAGCGAATAGATTAGATTAGATAGCGAATAGATAGATTAGCAAATCTTGCTTTACCTTAGCTTCATTACTTTGTCATAATCGATCTTAACTTTTCTTACCATGCTAAGACTTTGAACATCCATGCCAACTGTCATCGGTAATCCTTTGGTTGGCTCCACGTGTGTGCGGGGCCCGTTTCTGGCTTCTCCTCTAGTTTGCTGCGCAAGCGCAATGTGTGCATTGATTGCTGCCAGATCTGATAAATAATATCTCTAGTCCTTAAAGGAGAAGGTTTCTGGGCGGGCAGTTGTGCGACAAACTGCTCTATAGCCCCACCCACGTGCGACAAATTGCTTGTCAATCAAACCTGAACTCATTGAGTGGGGCTACAGTCAAGAAGTGCCATATTCAAGTCCACCGCCGGTCAATTCCTTTCAAATGAAATGCCTGCATGCCTCTGGGCCGTTCTCTGTCTGTCTGTCTCTGTACATACATCTACTTATAATATATATATATATATATATATATATATATATATATAAAGCCATGAGCCAAAGCGCAATAGGACTCGTACAGGATATCGGCCCATGGACCATTATAGATGTATAAATACGGCGGTTGGCCAAGATCACTCGGTTCGTGGAGCAATCTTGGCGATTGCCTGTGGTCACTGTTGTTTGCCTTTGTTTCTCTGGTCTGCGCACACACATGCACACAAACGCTGTTTACATTTATATCTCTGAGCTAAAGGACTACCTGTGAATTTCTATCTCACAGTTTTGTCTTAGCATTCAATCATTACAGTAAGCGCCTTTTCGCCCGGTGTGTTTATTTCATATGGTTTTCAGGAGCGCGTTGAGAATAGGGCACACAACCCTGAGTTGCAAGACTGAGACATTGTGACATAATGTAAATAGATGACTAATTGTAATGCCATTTAATGCAATGAATCTATGTATATATACATATATGTGTATGTATATAATGTTTGTCTCATAAAGTCTGTATGAGAAAACTAATTGTAATGCCATTTAATGCAATGAATCTATGTATATATACATATATGTGTATGTATATAATGTTTGTCTCATAAAGCCTGTATGAGAAGAGAGTCACTTTCTTTGAAATAGAATCTTCCCTCTCTCGTACAAGCCATAGGCCTATGAATAGGAATGAAGACTGGTATGAAACGTATTTCAAGGTACATTTGCTTTTGACATCTGATTGGATATAGGTTTTCACGTGTGTATAACAGTTAACTGTTGTCCAGATCAGAGAAACAAAATAACAACACTGACCCCAGCCAAACGCCATGTCTATATGTGTATATATATAAATATAATGGTCCAGGGGCTAGTGGGCCCGTTGAGAGTCGTGATCTCTGAATAGGGCTGCATTATTTAGGTCACATGTCAAACCTAGGAAGAATATATCAGCCAGCATATAATATGATCAATTATAATACCTGGGAACAATAAGCAGATCTCTCACTCTCTGTTTATATATACACACATATTTGCATACATATATACGCACACTTATATATACATGTAGCATTTGATAGCATTCATCCAGTATTCTTTTCACTCTATTTCTCAATTACACTCGCATCGGTCATCATCACGTAAAATCAGCCTGAATTCAAGCCCTTGTGAATCAAAATGTGAGGATGAAAAGGATACTGGATGAGTCATATGAAACGTTCGAAGAAGCAATGCATTTGGTGAAGATCCTGTCTAGGTTGTGGAAAGGAGGATTAGCAGCTCAGGTTTCGGTGAATGAAGAATCAAGGAAGAGGGCTGACTTGTTCGCGTACAGCTGTTAGGTCTATTGAGATACTAAGCACTTAGTTCTTCCTTTGCAGGTCAACACATCGGTCAGCGCAGTTCCTCCAGTTGTCTCTCTTGCGCGCGTGTGCATTTATGATTGACGCTATACAGGTCGAAATGCTTCCCTTCCCTCTGCTTTTATGTGATATGCATAGCAATATACATGTATGTGCGTGCTTGTGTCTGTATATATATATTACTTATAATGGCCCATGCGGTGAGATAGAAATTCACGGGTGGTCCTTCAGCTCAGAGATACAAATATAAACAGCGTGTGTGTGTGTGTGCGTGCGCGGCTTTAGCCAGTACGACCATCTTGCAAGCTGCTCGTGGACAGCCTCCCGTCAAACGTGTAAAAAGTGCAACCAAAGTTTGCTGCAGTGTTGTAAATCGCGACTTCAAGGGATGTCTTCGTGCCATTGGACGCACACTTTTCTAAGTAAAAAAAGTAAAAAGGTAAAAAAATCTTAGAGGGGTTTGTCCTAATTTAGGGTGTGTGTGTTAGTCCTGGGGTGTTTATGTTCGAGGGGTTTGTCGGAGGGTGTTTTTTTTCGCGACTCTCCGCCACAACTTCGTCTGTTGAATGGATTGGCAGAGGACAAGCAGCGCACCCTTCTCACAGTTTATTCCGAGTTCCGTATGAAAAATACTGGAATGTTCTTTGTAATTTGGGTGGACCAATGCTCTACGTTTGGCAAGGAAACTAAGTCAAGCACAGGGAGTGCATCACAGACGAGAAATAATGCGTCCCGCCAAAGGTCAGAAGTTTATACTCAAATCCAATGAAGATCTTCAGATGTAATACGGTTGATGACTCGTATGAAACGTATTTTCAAGGTACAATTCCTTTTGATATCTCATTGGACATCGCTTGTATAGTAGGCTTACAGCTCAGCCTGGCCAGCTCACAGAGAAACAAAGGCAAACAACAGTAACCACAGGCAACCGCCAAGATTGCTCCACGAGCCGAGTGATCTTGGCCAATCGCCGTATTTATACATCTATAATGGTCCATGGGCTGATATCCTGTATGCGTCCTATTGCGCTTTGGCTCATGGCTTTATATATATATATATTATAAGTAGATGTATGTACAGAGACAAACAGACAGAGAACGGCCCAGAGGCATGCAGGGATTTCAATTGAAAGGAATTGACCGGTGGTGGACTTGAATATGGCACTTCTTGACTGTAGCCCCACTCAATGAGTTCAGGTTTGATTGACAAGCAATTTGTCGCATGTGGGTGGGGCTATAGAGCAGTTTGTCGCACAACTGCCCGCCCCGAAACCTTCTCCTTTAATGACATCTAACATACATATTGACCGGAGCATATTTGAGTTTTGCTGTTGTGTTGCGCTATATGAGTACAGTTTTAAATATTCAGACTAACTGTGTCACACTCGATTTGCCTGTCTTATGCATAAAGCTACCTGGCGTTGACCTTCTAGAATGTCAGAATGAAGCATTCAATGCTTTTGGTCATTGCAGACAATCCGATCGATGATCATGCGTATGATTTTCCGATGTGAAATCAGAAGCAGAGGAAACGAACAACGAATCAGGCACTGTTGAAGGACAGCGTTGCAACAGTCAACAGTCTCTTCTCCCATTCCACATTCTTTCTCTCCTCTCCCACTACACATGCTCTTCCCTCTCGACCGATGCACACTTACTTCTCTCTACCTTTCCGAATTCTCCTCTCTACCACTCTACATTCTTTACTCTCTGCCATTCAACATTCTCTCTTCTTTCCATCACTACACATTCTCTTATCTCTGCCATTCCACAGTAACCTCTCTATCTCTACACAGTCTCCTCTTTACCGCTTTACATTCTCTCCTCTCAGCCATTCCACATTCTCCTCCGTATACAGTTCAATCTCCACTCTCTAACCGTGCACACAGGATACTCGGCATATTATAATTCTTGGTTTCCTTAACCTTTTCATCAAGGTCAAATTAGCTTAACGTTCGTGGCACAATTTCAGCTCCCACCCGTTTGTTCATTTGGAGCCATTTCTTTTGTGCATAAGAGCATAGTTACATGTATAACTGAATTGAACTACTAATTTGCCAAGTTTGTACAATTAACTTTCTATTATGTATAATTATGTATATGTACAATATATATATAATATATATATATATGCATGTTTGTCTATTTGTATAGAAAAGACTTAAAATGCGGCGAATTTCAATTTCATTCGTTCGCTATGCATGCGTGAAGAGCGCCAACTATAGCGGATTCAAATTAGCGCGTTAACATTTCCTTTTACCTTGAGCATTGGTGCATGTATATTTATGTATAAATGCATATGTTTCATGCACTCTTCTGAATAAATCCTCGCTGTCATAGTTACGACGCCTTCACGAATTACCTTTTGCTTTGTCAACACATGTATGAATCGGCTACTCGTAGACGTCATAAGCGATTCGAGAACGTCATGTACACGATCTCGAATCGTTTGTTTCCTCGAAACGTCGTAGGCGGGTTTCCTAGAAGCTACGCAGACAATTAGGTAGGTAAGTAAGTAAGTACATTCTTTAATCACAATTCTGCAAACGTACAGCATGTACAAAGAAAATGTAACAAGTACTTAGGAAAAATCCATATACATTTATCGATATAGTCTATCGAAAGTATGGAAAGTTAGAAACTGCCAGATCTATAGCCATTGATGGTAGGGGAGGAGGAAAAGTCAATGGGGATTAAGGCGCTGATATTAGAATCTGGCCTATGTTATTACGATTTAGGTTTCGTACTAGGCTACTGCGGAGTGTTTTTGAGCGATTATCGGAGGAAACTTTTTGTGTATAAATTTAACGCCATAATTATGTATACTGCAGACTCTGTCCAGTTCGATTTGAAAAAATAACTTTCACTAGGCCTATAAATTATTAACCAAATTTGATAAAACAAGCAGCTAATGCTGGTTCTAATCGATTAGCGATAGATACAAGCAGAGGTGCAACAAGGTTTCTAAAAGTGGGCTATAAATCTGCCCCCATTGTCCCAGCTTGTTAGACCCCTTGATACAAGATTCTGCTGATTCTAATTTTAAGCGATTATAACATTTTAGTTGCTGATTCTAAGTAATTAGCAATTTAATTAGTCATGCCCACATATGTTGAATCTTTTTACATTAAGAGGTTACATTTTTTAGCGTTGCTTAGGCTACTTACCACTAGGGCGTCGAAAGCCACAACGGGCCCCTGGGCAGACATTCATCAAGGTCCCTTGTGTTTTCAATTTTATCAGTAATTCATTTTGCAGGTCACCGATATCAAAGTGAAATGGTTTCTCTACTAGACCTACCAGATTAATCTGATGTATCTTGTCCGCCGAGTCACTGGGAGCTCCATGCTCATTTTCAGACGCCACCACGTCAACTTCACTTGTGACATCCTTCGAATCATAATGTCCAATTTCAAGAGATAAGGATAGGCCACTTGCATTATCAACACAAGCTATACATCAACAACTTGCTCCGAACCATGATCACCATTTCTCCCATACTACTAGCAATGATATTGTCAGCTTGATCTGATCCGTCATTTGCTTTTGATGTAATTGAAAATCAAAGACTTTCAAGAAGTGTCTGTCTCTCGCTTGATCTCCTTATTTTCGCCAGTCTTTCTTTCCTTTTTTGAGTTTCAGATTTCTGATGGTAATTCATCGTTGAATTCATCATCAACTTATAGGAATATAATATAAAATATCGGTCAAACGACAATTGGGATCAATTATTTATGATGAGTAGTTAATAGTGGTAGTTTTCTTTAATGTTGACAGACTAACGAACCGCAGTATTTATGCTTAAGTTACAAGTACAGTAAGAATGAACGAACAATGAAGAGTTACTCTAGGAGTC
Organism: Bimastos eiseni; assembly: GCA_959347315.1. Lineage (NCBI taxonomy): Eukaryota > Metazoa > Annelida > Clitellata > Crassiclitellata > Lumbricidae > Bimastos > Bimastos eiseni. The sequence continues at coordinate 15,686,022 of OY365814.1, forward strand.
GAATCTAACTGTCGGCAGCCATGCCAGGCTCCCATTACGCTGCACATTAACCAACGTCTTCGCCTATCGAAAGAAGGACAAATCAGCCTGGAAATGGAATCAAACTCGGTTCCTCTGCTCTGCGCGCCAGCGTGTTACCCATTACTCTACGAGTACGGACCCCAACGTAAGCTGGACCTACTTATATGATATTGAGTTGTTAGAAGTTAAAGTATTATTTATTTGGAAAATAACTCAACTTACAATTAATAAATTGACATCTAGTAAACAATTTTAAACTGTTAGAACATCAATCATCAAAAGATTTTCGACCATGTGTCGTATGAACCGAAAACTGGAATACATAGACGGAAATGAACGATTTCCATAGATTAAAAAACGCAAGTAGGTCAAGTCATTTAAGTTATTTCTTGCACAGCCTCATAGATTCCCTCAGTTAGAAAAAACTTTTAGACATTTACGGGCCCCTGTCATAGAGCCGGGCCCCAGAGTAGCAAACCCCCTAACCCCTCCTCTCGACGGTACTGCTTACCATTTTACTTTACACACTCGTCAATCTATGCTATTCGCTTATTCCTCAAAGTAGTCCGGTACAGTACATCGCTGTGAGATCTGTTTGCTGAAAAGGTGTGGTGATCTGTAATGTAAGGTAAGCGCTTGCTTCATAAAGCCTTTCTTTCAGTTTAGTCCTTTTTTAACTTTCTGGGAACCTGCGATACATGCATTATATGCAATGTTCTTTTCAGGGACGTCTTAAAAAAGATACAAGCGTGGTAAACATAATTTACAGAAGACCGATTCGTGGTCTCCTGAAGAATCATTTTTGCTGTTGTATACAGTCCCCAGATCATACAGTTATATAACCTAATGAAGGTTGCATGTAGGCCTATACCAACTCTAGAGCAGTGTCCGATTTTCGAAGGGCGGTGGGTGGAGTAGAACCCCGAGCTTCAGCTACAAGGGCCAGAGTCGTCCAGATAGGGGGGTTTCAGAGCAAATGCTTCCGATTTCAGGTAGAGGGGTATTGTTTAAGTCTTGGGGGGACATATCTAGGCTTCCTGACACTTGAAACCGGGTGGTGTTTTGCCTCCATCACTCAGGTGGGGATTGACGCCTCTGACAAGGGCGTTGATATAGCGCCGTATTCTTCAGATTCTCAGAAATGCTCGTCAGCCTACCCCTTGTTCTCTGTTGACAAATCGGACACTGAAACAGAGTATCCAGTTACTGACAGATCGATTCCATTGCCATCGAGTTTCGATTTTTTTACATCGATATAGAATCATAAAAAACACACACGGTTTATCTAATCGTCTATATCTAAGCCGGATCTAAACTCGGACGGACGTGGCTGGGAAATTGCGTGTTGGTGATCGATGGAAAACTACACTCTGTCTGGTGTACACGTACATGACGCCGTGAAAGCCACACCATCTGCGGACTGAAACCATTCGTCTCACGTGTAATCCTCCGCGCGACGTCGAGTGCATTTCGAGAGCGGTAAGTAGACCCACGGCGTTTGATGACGTCATTTGACGCTTATATTGCTGAAACGTATAATGATTATGGCTCCTTCCTCTCGATCAACGCATCGAGTCGTGACGACTCTTTCATGATAAACATTCCGATGATTATATTAATAGATATGACTATTAATAGAAAATATCGCGTAAACATGTTTGTCATCAAGCCGCCATCAAACGTATTGCTGATATAATATTTTCGTTTATGTAATTCAGACTGATTGACAGCAAATTCATTGCATCATAGCAGGTGGTTGGCCTCCTTTCTAGAAACAGAACAGGATGCACTATTATTATTGTGCAAAACGGTGTCCTCCAAAGAGTTGTAATTTTATTTCCGTAATTGAAACACAGCAAACAGATTCGTTAGAAAATCCAAAATATTGTTTTTTCAATTTCGACAGAATTTATGTGAGCTTTAACTTGTTGACCTGAGGATTTATAGGTACCATACGTTAGCTACGTTTCTCTCTGGATTTGGATACGTTGGATCTGGGACTAATATGGAATTCCGTATTAGTTTCAGGTTGGGCCACGGATTTTGTATAGTTTCCCGAGTTTTGGTAACAAACTGTTGCCGACTCGCGGACTATATGGGGTTAAATAAAGCTTAGTAGAAGCATCAGTTTAACGGTAGGCCTACTGTGTGATCATTAGCGACGCCCTCCACCTTCATCGAGGCTTTGGAATGGCACGAATTGTATCGATCAGTACTCGATCAATTATGTTTGTGACTCAGGATGCAAAGATCATTCTCACGGACATTGATCAAATAGTCCGTTAATGCCTGCACTCTAGCGGTACCAGTCACAAGAACAAAGTTTGGAAGCGACGCTAATAACCATAACCATAATGTTTATTGGTCCCAAAACATTACATGATCTTTGTTATCGCACAGTGTCGTTAAACATATACTATTAGGCTAGGGAAATACGTTGATAGAATGTTACAGCTTCATGACGAAATTTAGTTTAATCGAGTTGAAGGAAAGAGCCGGAGAACGTGACGATTGGCGAAATTGAACTTAGGCTACGAACCACCGTATACGAAGGCAGAGAGCCAGAAGGTGAAGATTTTTGTATTAGGGTACTTGTTGATGGGTTAACGATGCTGGAAGGTCACCGTTGAATGACCGCATTGAGCAAATTACTCAGATCATACTAAATGTAAATTCTCTCAGTGACAGTGAGGCGCCAGCTGGGCGGCTGTGTTGCTGAATAGCATCATATGTCACAGCTAACAAAGCCAGGTTTCGGTAACGTCCTTATCGCCGTATACTATTTCATCTTACACTGAGTGCTCAAATTTGGTGGCATCATTTCACTAATTGTGGAACACATCTAATTGTTAACGTGAATGGATCGATGGTCGAGCATAGACGGGTAATTCGAGAGAAAGACCTACGAGGGTACGGATTGATGAGCTAAATGATCGACATAGTGGATTGTATTTGCAGATTTATATAGCGCCTCTCGCAGAATACTATTCAGAGGCGCTAGCTGCACTGGCCTTTTATGATTTTAGCGTAATTTTAACGAATAGGCCAAGTGTCACAACAATTAGCAAAATGGTTCACAGCAAGCTGAAAGAGTCACCATCGATAGGTCCACGCAAAAGCTTGGAGCGAACCAACGGATTCCCGTCGACAGCTGACAGATGGCGCGGATGGTTCGATGGATGAACTTTCTATCCATAAATCTGTCGAGTCATTTGCCAATAGCTTCGTCGGCCATTACCAAGTGACGTCGCAATGAAAGCGCTCACATAATATTGACGTCATAAACAACCAAACGCAACTTTGCACTGTTACAGAACCTTGGCATTCTAACACAACAGATACAATGTTGACCTTGTTTTGATTGATTGTTGCTTCTGTTGATGCCGCTGTTGTCTTTGTTACTGTTGCTATTATTATTATTGTTGTTGTTGTTGCTGATGTTGTTAGTGGTGTTGCGGAAATTTACGGAGATACACATTGAGATCGACAGAAGTACAAATCGACCGGAAGTCAGAGAGAGATCTGTCGTTAGTGTTGTTGTTGTCGCTGCTTCGGTGTCTTTACTACTTCCGCTGTTCTACTTGAGTTAAATGTATGCCTGGCTGAAACGACTACCATTCGGCTCAACTGCTCTCATTTCAATCCCCATTTGCATTTTTCTGTAAGGCGTATAACTATTTTTATCATCCTTTTTATTATTATCATTATTAGTCGTTGTGTAGGTTATTGTATTAGTAATGGAACGTGTTGTTGCGGCAATAGCAATTGATGCAACTACACAAACAAAGCACTTGTAGCAACCAATAAACAATAGCAGTTATTGTAGTCTCGTTGTGTAGTGAAAGGCACCAGTAAGTGGTGCTAATGTCCACACGACCACCGTCGCATTGATGGCCGTATGCATATGAACCAATGAGCGAAATTGCCTTCAAAAGTCGTTAATCAAAATCAATCATGTTCAGCGGTAATCGATAAAGAGACGAAAACAAAATTGGATGGATGGATGGATAAATGGATGGATGGATGAAGGGATGGATGGATGGATAAATGGATGGATGGTTGGATGGATGGTTGGATGGATGGATGGATGGATGGATGGATGAATGAACCGATGGATGTATGCCTGGATGGATGGATAGATGAATGAATGGATGGATGTCTGCCTAGAAGGTGGGTGGATGTATGGATGGATGGATGGATGGATGGATGGATGGATGGATGGATGGATGGATAGAAGAATGGAGGGATGGAGGGATGGATTGATTGATGGATGGATAAATGGATGGGATATAAAATTAGAAGGGCAAACTAGATCAGAGACGGCTTAATGGCAAAACAGAAATAATTAGTCTAGTCATTCTGCTTCATTAGTCCATCCGTCAAATTGCTTTTCATTAAGTCTGGGCTTTGTAAACATCTATGTAATATGCTGGTCTATGATCTCTCACTGACTGACTCCGTGCCATTAGATGTCTCCACTTTGTCCGTCTCCCTGTCTTTAAGTCTCTTTGTATGTCTGTATATCTCCAAACATCTCTCCGTCTTCCCGTCTATCTGTCTAGCCACCCTTGTACTTGTCTTTCCTTCTGTAGGTATGTCTTCCTATCGATCCTGTCGCCTGTCGATTTTTCTGACCGTTTCCCTCCTTAAACAAGATATGCGTCTACTACAGACAATGACCATTCCATCCATTTTCTCATTGCCACCAGGTAGCTCGATTTACCTGGATTCTACATACAGGTTCGGACTAGACCATCGTGCATTGGCACTCAGGTGAGACTAAGCCAAGCACGCTTCGGTGCGCCTTGCGCTGCGTAGCGTCCAGCCAGCGCTGCGCAGTTCCACATATAAAATCCATTACGTCAGACCATTCAGACGACTGCCATTCGCTGGTAAAAAAGACACACCTACGAACGTCCTACTGGTCTGTAGCCAGTTATCTTGATTGCGGTTATTGATATTCGTCTGCAGGCGATATTCTATTCACCAGCAGCACAGGCGACCGTGGAGGGCGTTCAAGCGATTAGGATGGGCAGAGAGACCTGGATGACACACGCTTCCGCATACGCTGGTCCCTTTCAGAAGTGAGTCTGAGGTTGGCTTGGGATACATAGACATGACAGCTGCTGCTATCTGTAGAGTCGACGTTGCCTTGATTTCAGTTTCTCTGTCATTCATACAGGTTGGTATTTTTGAATATATTATCAATAATAATGTGCTCCACTGGCTCCAATCCAGGAGCGGATATCGTACCGGAACGTAACTTTGATCTCTCGGTTCTTACTGGGCCTCCCCGGCCTATCTTCGCGACCTCTGCTGCTCTAGCATCACCGCCAACTCCATCAACACCACCATCATCATCATCATCGTCGTCCTTCGTCGTCGTCGTTTTGTCGTCGTCCTCATCATCATCATCTTTTTATCTGAAGAATTAAATAAAGAATATATGGACGAGTGTACTCCGAACTAGAGAGAACGCACGTCTGGGATGCTGGTTTGTCTGGCCCTTCGAACATCAATATTGTCATCATCATCACCACCATCGCCGTCATCATCATCATCATTGTAATTATTATTAGTGGGTAGCGAGCCCATAAAAATGGTCGGGATGTCGATTATTCATGACTTTCAATCGGATGTTATAATGTATATTATTACTCTGATATCTCTGATATCTAATCTAGTGCTAATCCAGCCTAATCATTATGTATCCGACGATCAATTCGGTCTTATTCATAACTATGACATGCAGCATGCTACGTTTTGCCATGTCATGGTATTGAGCCACCTTGTCCCTTGCCATAGTCTATTCAGTGACATCTTTATATTGAAAGTAACATTTAAGAAAGAGGTGCCTGAGACAAAGAGACCGAAGTTTCGCCATGCACTCCTCCACTGTTTGCAGTCCAACAGTGCCAGCCCCAAGCCTGGATAAAGGAGGAGGGCGACGCTATTGGTCTTTGGTATCACACAGTGTCGTAAGCTGCAACTAACCAGTTTTGCCATGGATCCTATAGGTAAAATAGACTCTTCAAGATTAGAAATGAGCTAACCAGTCTGTAGCCCAACTTATTCAACAAGGTCTTGATGTCTGTCCTGTCTTATCAGGGCTCGCCCTATTTGGTCAATTGTGCTGTTGCATTATATATGTTAGAGGCAGAATAAGCCAAACAAAGAGAAGTAGGGAATACGTGTCGGCGCGAGGCTGCCAGCTGAGACCAATCTCATTAGATTTCAAGGGCGCTACATAAGTGTTGTGAATTTGAGATACTTCAATCGGATGCGTATATATCAACACGTATACCAAGTATGAGACTTTCTCCAAAGTGGCGCTATATAAATTTCGAGTTAACAGGTGAATAAATACCTACATGTAAGTATACATACTATAAGTTCATACATAAGTATATTTGTTCTGTACTGTTGAGTGATGCGCATCTCCACTTTGGACCAGTTTTAGCTGAACCTCGTGAATACTTCCACAGCATGGGTTCAGACTAAGACTGGACAAAAGCTTCTGGACTATGTTTGTGTCTCACGGTTCGAATTAAGATGACTGGGGTAAGCGATAGATCGAGTGTCTGTTCATGCCCAGATGGGTTTGGTCCGCGGTGGATAATGCACCAGCGGTTGGATGCCAAAGTCTTGATACTCCTTAATGAGAGATGATAATGATACGTGTCCGGCTGCCATTGGATGCTGTTTGAACATCGGTAGAAGATCACAACGATCCGGCAATTTGCAAGAAATAATGTTTGTAGCACTTGGAGAACCATCAAGCGTAATTATTCGGAAATTCAAATTATATAATGCGCACGTGTTCAGTGACTCATGCACCATGGCCTAAGACAAGTTCGAGTCCATCAAACCTGAGTCCCAAACTAGAGGAGTTCGAGTTCGAGTCAAAGTGTCTAAAGGTCGAATCCTAATCTGATTTGAAATCTCTTCAACATCAACATGAAACACACACACACATTTCAATGGCGTAGAGAAATTACAACACTGCTTTAGGCGTCATTGGCCGACTTCGGTGCGCACTTCTCAACATTTTAGGGTCTTCATCAAACTTCAATTGTGATGTACGTCTGTACGATGTAATATGATGTAATGTTATCGCATGCTATTTAGTAGGCCTACATAATGTGATCCATACATTACATTTTCGCCTTTGAAATGCCTCTTTTAACTGTTGTTTCAGGTGTATTGCGCGTGTGATGATGGTCCGACGCTTAGCTGTCCAGGCCAGTGGTGGAACTCATGGTATATATGGTGGGTAAAATGCATGGTATAATTATATGGTATAAAGGTGAAATTCGTGGTATATCATTATGGTGGGTGGAATTCGTGGTAGGTCCCTATATATATGGAAGGAAGAGGTTTCTATTATGTATCAGATCTAAGCTTAAAACTCAGTCGTTGGATTCTATCGAAAATGTACACATGTACGTGTATGCTTCCTTGTTTACATGTGTGCATGTATTCATCTGGGAATTTATATAGCGCCGCTTCATAAAGCTACTCAGAGGCGGTATTGATGTGTGTATGCATGCACATACATGTATGGTTATATGTGTGTGTTTGGAATGTATACAGTACATGTAGGCATATACGTATGCATGTATGTATATAGGTAAATATTACGTATGTATGTATGTACTCGTGTAAGAGTGTATGTATGTATGTATGTGTGTATGTATATATGTATGTATGTATGTGTAGGTGTTGTTGCTCACTCACAGGGTGTTCATTGGGAGTCTGGTAACGGTTGTCTCGATCGTTGGACTGCGATTCATCTGTCAAAGATACGGATGCTGCAATCGCTGCTGCGGTAGGCAGATGATGCAAAGACAGCCACGTCGACATCAGAGCCAACTCGACAATGGTAGTCAATTTAATCTACATGTAATCTTATTTAATCTAATCTAATCTTATCCTATCTAATCTGTGCTGCTAAATTAGTGTGGAGTGACCTGCTGCTCGACTCCGAATTCTCCGGCCCTGTCTTCGATGACATATCGCCTGTCACATTCTTTGAAGTTTTTAATCTTCTCAATAGCATGGTTCCTAAATCATCAGCATTGGACTTCATACCTACATCACTCATCGTCTCTTGTTCTGATGTATTCTCTCACCTCATTGCACACTTGGCCAACCTATCTTTTGCTGAAGGGTGCTTTCCTTCATGCTTCAAATCTGCTTTAGTCACGCCTTTACTAAAAAAAGCCTGACCTTGACACTAGCAATTTGTCTAACTTCAGACTTATCTCCAACCTCAATAACATTTCCAAGATCCTTGAACGTCTTTTTCTTATGCGTATCAAGAGACACATTACTTCCTCTCCCAACTTCAGTCCCTACCAGTCAGCATATCGCGAAGGCTACTCCACGGAAACTGCTCTTGTCTCTACACTGGATTACATCTTCTCATCTATTGACAATGGTAAAGCTTGCCTCTCTGTGTGTCTTGACCTTAGCGCAGCCTTTGACACTGTAGACCACCAGTTACTCCTTGCAAGACTTGCAAAAAGCTTTGGTGTCTCTGGGACTGCCTTACACTGGTTAGCTTCATACCTGGTTGACCGCAATCAGCAGGTGGGCGTTGGATCTGCTCGGTCGGAGCCCACACTTTGCACTGCTGGAGTGCCACAAGGATCTGTCCCCGGCCCTTTATTATTTACAGCCTTTACTTCCCCAATCAGTCGTATAGCTAAACACTTTAGAATTCAATTACAACAGTATGCAGATGATACTCAGCTCCATATTGCTCTGTCACACACTGATCAGTCTGGTAAACTAAACCTGGAAGAATGCCTCTCATCCATATATGCATGGTTCTGTTTCAATGGTTTGGCCATAAACCCAGACAAGTCTGAAGCAATTGTATTTGGCTCATGTCAACGCCTGCGTTCTTTCCCTATGCTTTCGAGCATTGAACTGGCGGGCACTGCTGTGCCGCTTTCAGACTCTGTCAAAACACTTGGGGTTACCCTCGACAGCAAGCTCACATTTCGACCTTACATAACAAGCCTTTGTAAATCTTGTTTCTACCACATCAGGGCAATACGTCACATAAGGTCGGCTCTAACCCAAAATATGTCTGAAACTATAGCCTGCTCACTTGTCTCCTCTCGCCTCGATTATGCTAATTCACTTTTTGTCGGTCTCTCAGACCTTGAACTCAAAAGGCTTCAACGTATCCAAAATACGTTAGCTCGAGTAGTGCTACGTGTCCCACTACGAACATCCTTCTCTGCCCTACTCCACCAGCTGCATTGGCTCCTTGTTGAATTCAGAATCAAATTTAAGTTAGCTTGTTTGACCTACAAAGCCATCATCACCAGTACGCCTACCTATATTCATGCTCTACTAACTCCTTACATTCCTCCTTGTTGCTTACGATCATCAAGTACAGGTCTTTTAGTTGAACCACGATGCAGAACAGTTGTCGCGGGTTACACTCTCGCCACTCCTTCTTCTTGATGACGAGAGTACCAGCTGGTTCTTTCCTCTATCTCCAAGCTCAGCAACACGACACACTTGATGGTCTTAATATGTATATTTTAATGATATATATACACAAAACTCATTCTATCTACACTTACTGGAGTTATTAGTGTCCTTTTTAGAAATGTTTCCCTGGTTTACGTTGGAGACGGGATTGCCAACTTCGTTGAGTACCCTTATCGTCAGAACGACCTAGCGTCTCCCCCAGTTCCGAAACAAGTCCCTGTTCCTTTGCTTGCTACACTATATCAATCCTTCTAGAGGTGATTTCCTTCGCCATCCCATACGCAAAACTCGTATCTCTATTGGACGACAGGTCACCTGCAGAAACTATTACTAAACCCTGACTGTTTGACTAGCGGCTGCTATGGCTGGGCCTTGCCAGTGTCATGGACGAGCAACAGGTCCTAGGGATCGAATTTCATTAGTATCGTTATACCGCCTAGTGGGTTGCGCCATTCGTATCGGAATTGTTCCCTATTCATGATCCGTGTCAACCAGCCGGTCCAGACCAAATCTCCAACTGTTTCATGAATTTCTTGCATGTGGGTCGTAGAGATGGAAGGGGCAGTCGTTCTGACATCTGCCTCGAGATATCGGGTTTCGTTGTTTGTCACCCCGTTGATCTTGCATAATCCTCGCCGTCTGTACTGAAGCTGTCTGCTTCCGGCGAAGCCCATTGATGTCTCCTTCTCGGGTTTTAGGTAGACTCTTCATCCGTAGTCCTCGCACGCCTGTGCTGCCGGTCGATGACTTTTATATAGCTCTATCGTCCAGAGTGTCGTGCGTAACAACAGTTATGGGCTCTCGTGCATTTCATGTCTCTACTCCTAGGGAATGGGATCGACTGCCACTCTCTCTTCGTAGCTCAAATTCACTTCCTTCCTTTAAAAAGCGACTCAAAACTCACTATTTCTCTTTGGCTTTCAAGGATTTGGAAATCTGATTGCATCTTCTCCTGGCGACTGACTATCCGCGCCTCAGATTCACATTTAGGTGTGACCTTGTGCGCGTTACAAATTTATTAATAATAATAATAATAATAATAATAAATCTTATGTTTTCTAATCAAATCTTATCTAATCTAATCAAATCTTATCTAATCTAATCTTATCTAATCTTATCAAAAGTTATCTAATGTTATCTAATCAAATCTTATCAAATCTAATCCAATCAAATTTTATCTAATCTAATTTAATCTTATCTTATCTAATCTTATCCTATGTTATCTAATCAAATCTTATCAAATCTAATCTAATCAAATCTTATCTAAGGTTATCTAATCAATTCTTATCCTACCTAATCTTATCTGATCTTATCAAATCTAACCTAATCAAATCTAATCTAAGGGGCCGTTCACATATTATATAACGCATAAAATCCCAATTTTGACCCACCCCTACCCCTAATAACGCTATTTAATAGCAGCTGTGACCTCCCACCCCTATATTATGTGACAGATATGCTACCCCTACCCCACCCCAGTCTATAAGCACATTAAAGACATACAATCGACATAATTGTATTGCACAATTTGACACTTTCATAACTATACGATGTTAGTTAGCACTTTAGTAGTAGTGATTCAACTGATAATTGCCTTTATTCAATTCAGGAACTGCATTAAAAATCATCATATGCCCAATTAGCTATGTAACAAAAGCTACCTTAAAATGGTGTACTCTCTCGTGCCAATGATGATTAGACCCCATGTATGGAGCTCCTCTGCAACTTAATAATCGCACTTTTAATGGCACTAAATTCACTTGTATTAATTACGGTAACTAATTGGGTAGTCGACGATTGTCACCATGTATTTACATATAGGCCAGCTATTACAGCATAATAATACATTGTAGTGACGTACATACTATTTAAAAGCACCATTTTAGTTTATCTCCCGTTTTGCACTAGCAATGAGCATTACGGTATCACACAGAATGGATTGGTTTAATATTGAACTATCAGGTATTTATCGGTAAGTTCGTGGTACAATAGCGTATGATGTATACAAAGTGTGTACTACAACTGCAATTGGGTATTTAAGCAAACATAAACTATTTGCACATACTATAGAAAATGAAATAAAACATCATGGTAATACCTACCAAAATAATTATTTCAAGTGAATTAGTTTTAATTTAAACCAGAATCAAAACAAAGCACACAGAATTGAATTTTAGAGCGATTAAAGCTATGCACATGAAATTGTTAAAATTGTAAACAGCAAACTGTTAAAAGTGGATTTATAAAATAATAACTAAGAGCGTCAAATCAATTCAGCAGGTGGCAGCCAATGGTGCTAGTTTTGGTTCATAACGTATTGTGAACTTAGATTAAACAATGAAGGTACGTAGTACATGGAATTTTAAATTGGCAGGCAAATAGACAAAATAACATAAGCTGAAAAAAGTTTGTTTTATAACAAAACGTTCAACCTACCCCCCACCCTGCACAATATAACGCTAACAAAACCGGAACCCACCCACCTACCCCTTGAGCGTTAGGTAATATGTGAACGGCCCCTAATCTTATCTAACCTTATCTAATTTTATATAATCTAATCAAATCTTATCTTATCTAATCCTATCTAACCTTATCAGATCTAATCTAATCCCTTGAGAAATTCACTCTAATATAATCTGAATCTACTTCAGTTCAGTGCATGGTATTCTAATCTAATCTAATTAAACTTAATCTGACACTAGCTGATCAAATTTTATCAGAACTGCTGTAACGATTACATTACATTGCATTTACGTAACACTGCATAATTACATCTTGTGCTGCATTACATTTACTCGCATTACAATCGCATTGCTTTGGATAAAAATAATGTGATCACGTGAATTTTCAGACGAGAGCCGTCATGTTGACGGCATTTCCGCCTACTGCATTCCGCTTCCGCCGGACTACAACTCTTGTTCCAGTTCTCCTCCACCGTACCACGTGATCTTCTGCGACACTAACAAAGACAGGCGTCTGAGTCCATCGGAGCTTCGTCTGCCCCAGGACCTTCCAAGTTACGAGGAGTGCGTTTCGAACAAGTCAAGGACGTCTACACCAGCAGGGGATGGTGGACCCGTGGAAAGGGTCATCGAATCCCCAGGGCAGATGGATGTAGCTAGCGGAAGGACAACGGATAATTGAATGAGGATGTCCAAACAAAAAGAACGACGTATTGCGACGTTCAACAGATGAGTTGTGTATGCCTCAAAACGAGCGCAGACAAGCAGTGAGACAAAACGACAAAAAGCAGAAAAACAAAATGATGTATAGAGGGATTATGTATAGAGGGGAAGTAAGACAAACGATAGCACTAAGCAAAAATACAGAATAAACCGAGAGATATAGAGAGAGTGTGGGAAACAAAGAGCGCTGAAATGTCGCTATGTCCTGATCAATTTCTGCAGAACGTAAAAAGGGAATTCTGCCGAGAATGAACGCTATCGAACGACGGTGGTCAACGGAACAAAGGACATTCGGCTGCGTCACACAAAAGAGACCGAGAGACGCAGCAGCGTAAGCAATAGGCCATTGACAGAGGCAGATAGTTGAACTGACAGGTGGAGACGCATAGGATAGATATGACAGACAAACACACAGATCCGCCAATGTTCTTGCTAAATGACTAAGCAATGTTGGACAATGGTTGAGATATATCACGAATTGTCTTAGAGCGTTTTTACAACTGAAATTCAATTTTGACGCCAGCAACGGTGGAGCTGTATCACGATATACAGATTTCATATCTAGGATATAGGCCCTAAATATATACTTTCCTAACTAATCAGAAATCGTGCAAGGAAACTTGTTTATTATATCGTCGTTTTTTAATGAGCATGAACTAGCGTGTAGACACTATTCTGATGTCACTTTGTGAGTTGAGGAAACGGGATCATAAATTATGACCTTGCGTATGTACAATTTATACTTTGAAGCAATCAATGCTTTAACCCCGTGCAATCTTCCTAAATGAATAATTATTCTCTGTTGGGATCGTAAATACAATTACTCTGGAAAATGATTATCCACTTCTTTTACCATACTCGTTTCCACGGCTAACAGCGGCGCGTGTTGTGGTTTGTTCAAAACTTTATTCCTCAGACGAGCTTACGGGTTCGAAACTTCCCCGAGACGGTTTGTCCTACTATTCAATGACCTTGAGCTAGTCCTTCACGCACAATTGCTCTGCGTCATCAATGCTGCTTTGTCTATGTGTAGTAGCGCTTAATAATAAGGAAAACAATTCCAATATTGTGGAAGGATCCACCATTTACTCACGTTTTCCTGTTGTATGTCTATAACTATTTATTATAACATGTCTATTGCTTTATTGTTTGATGTAAGAATGTGTTGCACGCTCTTTATTATGGAAAACACACCCGACTGAATAAGACTAAAATCTTATTACGAAGAGAGTTTCACTTAGGCTAGTTGTGAATCTGAGACTAAGTTTTTGTAAAAAAAGAATTGCGGGATTTTAACCAGGTAACAAGTCGTCAACTTCATGAAGGGCACTTCACGTTTCAAAGCCAAGACTGCGTTCATTCATTTTGATTTTCGAGAATTTGTCTCAGCCCAGCCCTGCAGACACGGCCAAAACAAAACGATTTAAACAGTTCTCGAACGGTAGAGAGATCATTGTAAGGGAGAAGACGGAGGGCAACCGGGATCCCATTAGCCTACAGGGATCGATCACTGAGAAAGCTCGACTCAGCATTAACGACAAAGGAGGACAGAGACCGTATTCGTCCGGTCTTTGACCTCCCATCGCTGAAGGGCTTCAGGTTGTCCCCATGTTGGCTTAACTGGGCCAGTTCAGCCAAGTAGGATGACACGGTTCGCACAACGGTGAGACCGATTCTGCAACATTGCAACAGACAGCAATACGCGAAGGCCTCACAGTGTGCGATAGAATTAGCAAAAACGCAACACATAAGGCGAGCCACCCCTTGAAAAATACTTGATTACAGTTTTTTAATGAACAAACTTATTATGCATGACATCACATGTATGCTTGTAAATTAATTTGTTAATATTTGGCATTGGTGTCGTGCATACCTGCATGTTAATCGCTCTTTTCGAATGGTTACTACTGGTGTCTCTTGTATAACAACGAGCATATTAAGAAATCTGCATTTCTACCTGTTTTATATTCTGCCGTGTCTTCTGGAACCCATTTGACGTTGCCATTTCCTTAATAGATTCATCATTGTCCGGGCGACAATTAGAATGAATACGGTATTGAGTTGTCGAGTAATTACGGTACTAGGCGAACACCCCGACAACGATGGCGATGACGACAACGAAGAAGATGACGAGACACGTGAGAAACATAATTTTTTTCTGTAAAAATCAACGGAAGAATCTTAATGCACGTTTTTAATCTTCCTCTGTCATAGGTATTTTCATTATTCGCATAGTATTGCATTATAGAGTAAGTGAGTAAGTGAGTAAGTGAGCGAGTATGTAAGTAAGTATATAAGTGAGTGAATGAGTGAGTGAGTATATACTTTTTATTAAAACTTTTACCAGCCGCACTCTTGTGTACTGTACATTACCTTTAAAAGAAAGACATTCTAAATAAAAGGATTTTCGCACTGACGTTCATGTGGTCGCAGGCGTAGGCGGTCGTCTTTATTGGAGGAAGGAACCGGTGCATCACGTGACCCGGGTTCTTCAGTACCGCTTTAAATAGGATTATAGGCTAGCATCGGCCGACCGCCTCAATTGTTCAATGTCGCCTAGATTCATCTTCTGGTAGACATCGTTGACGAATCAATCGGTTTCTCATCCTTAGCTTTATAATTTTTAATATCATAACAGCATCCAGTATTATACTATCTAAGATTACTATCTAATCTTATACTACCTTTCGCAACTACACCTTACCTAAAGCCTTCACCTTCTCATACGTATTACCTTACTTTTTTACCTTATCTCACCCTTTCCGATTTCTGCCCTACCATCATTTTTTTTAAAGAATGCGTACTCGTCTGGCACTGCTTTGGTACTTGACGGCCTCCTTCGTATCAGCCCTTGCCGCATCGATGCTTGCGGCCGACTGTTGCACGGTCGTCTCTATTTTATCCACCATCTCCCCCTGAATTGAAACCAAAGTCTAAGTAAGTAAGATGAGCTCAGATGCACAATTGCACATTAAGCTAAGACAAGGTCAGAGGAAACTAAGCGCAGAGCGAAGTAAAGAAAAGTAAGATGGATCGATGACACAAAGGCCCAAGGTAGGGTAGTGTCAGAGGCTGCACGGCCAAATCTAAGCACATCAGTAAGGTAAGAATTCGATAAGACATGACGATCGTCGATAAGATACTACTTGATAAGTTGAAGTTAGTAAGTAAGTAACGATAAATGAGTCATCGAAAGATGAGGCAAGGGCTGGATAAGATTACCTTTAGGTAAGATAACCTTTATTTAAGGTAAAGTTAGATTTAGTCAGGAAAGACAGTATAATGTGAGCTAACAGGTGATGAAAGGTAATTGAATGCTGGAATGGAACTAATTTTAATTGTAAAAATGAACAATATTTAAAAGGAATAAACAGCGCGTGCCAACGTGTATTTATTAATTTATTCTTAAGTTTGGTACCGCCCTTCTTCCAACATTTTTTGGCTCAGAAGTGCACAGACACGCCTCGACGGCGCAATTGCAGTTGTACTGCAGAGCAATTGTGCGCGAAGGACTTGCTCCAGGTCCCTACACAGTGACTGACGCCTCGGACGAGAGTCGAGCCCGCTCACTCAGCGCACACTGAGCGTTACGGGCCAATCGCTCTACCCAATCGGCCACCGTGTCACACCTAGTGACGAATGTGCTTCGCTGTGTTCAGCCATAACGATAACACCAACCGTGGGAAGATGAGACAGCGAGGGAGAGGATTAGCCAGTACCCATCCTCCGTCAAATGCCGAGGCTAAGTAAGTAAGTCGCTTACATTGCATAGGGCTATTGTAAGGGACTGCTCTTCACCTTCTCCTACAATAAGGATAACATGGCGTGTAGGGAACAAACACCAGGAATACAAAAGGCGATTGGAACAGAGGAATAACATGCAAAAGCAGCGGCCATCAAAAGGTCCAACCGTTGGACCCGCGCCACCCAAATAGCACAGTATCTCCCAACTATTTTCAACCACGGCACATTGCATTTATGGTACTTGGCCTATTTTATTCGGGGCACAGACTGGGAAGCACAGCGTATGCGGCAACCTGGCTTTCGATTAGCGTTGCCATATCGGTGAACATGCCGTGTAGTTCCCGGATGCTAAGCTCGAGCATTAGGATGTCCTTGTGTCGAGTCTCGACGGCCTTCAGAGTCTCGTTCCCTTCCTTTGTCGACATGATGATGATCGCTTTCCTCAAGCACAAGCAATTGCGCACGAAAAGTTGAAATTAAGTAAATACACCGTGAAAGATACATGAAAATTAACGATGGCAACAGATAGCACACAAGATAACAAATGGTTAGTATCTGCACAAAAGAAATCTAAGAAAAATGAATGATATAGAAGGAATAACCGCCCAGCGAAATTAATACGAAGGCCTCTCTGAATAATAAAGCGATGAGCGATCATGTGGAATATAATCAAGATAAATAAATGCAAATACACAATGAAGTAAAGACATTAAAGGCATTATTCAAATACAAACAGATACAGAGGGAAATACTAAAAGAATCGCTTCTATATACACATGTAGACCGATAACTAAGGATATTAACACTGAACTACATGTAGCCTATTGTAGCAATGCACAGTGTTCAATTATAAACAGGTGCATAGGAAAATGCACACGTAACTGGTGGTGGTGGTAGTTGCAGTTTAACGACACTGTGTGGTAACTAACAATTAACGTCACCCTCCTCCTTTATCCATGGTTGGGACTGGTACTGGTAGAGTACAAACAGTGGCGTAACTATATGCACAGTGATCAATTATAAATAGATGCATAAGGAAATGAACGCATGTGGGCTCGATTCCTTAGAATCAAACAGGGTAGAAGTGATTAAGGGTTCCGATTTGTCTTCTTCTAAATTGAAATAATGTGACTTTTAAATGAGCGATGGCTTTTCGGTCACCTGCTCCAGATGTTTGTTTGTATTCCGTCGTCACAATCGAAATTGCATCAATTATTTACTCTTTAGTTAAGAGCAGCCGCATATTCGCCCAAATTGCCCAAATTACGCGTATTCAAATGCTTATTACCCGACCCTACAATACACTTACCTACCCTACTCTTCATCCCTTCCCTTCACCTCAAATGCCCCAGTCCAAAATCTTGGCGTCACTTTTGATCCTCATCTCTCTTTCTCCAACCACATCTCAAACCTCTCTCGCTCCTGTTTCATGTGCATTCGGAATCTCCGCCGCACCCGACCCATGCTCGACTTTAAAGCTGCTTCCACCATCGTCCACACCAAGCTCGATTACTGTAACTTCCGTTTCCGCAACCTTGAAACTGTGGCGTTCTGCTGCCCGAGCGCCTGCCTAGCTCTCGGACGGTGTCGACTCCAGCTCGCTAACACGTCTGGAGTCGCCCGAGTGACTTCCTTGTCAAATCTCAATGCCAAATGGTTGCTCACTATATCTACCAAGATGATCGCTCTCACCAGCATAGATTAAGGATGGGCCTCTTCTCCAAGAAAGGTAACACTGTTAGAATTAGTCACGAGGTCTGACTCTGCCTATTCCGCGGTCGCCGGATGGGCAACATTCTGAGGATGGCCGTACTCAAAACAGGGTTCATAATCATACCGGCAGGAGTCATCCTCGCCTTGCATACCTTCCAAGCTACTAACTAGCCTCTTCTTCCTCTCTGCCTGATGTCGTACATTTCAGCATCTTGTGACTCTGAAACTATCGCCAATAAGGGACACCAAACGTTCTCTTAAGTTACGAGGTTCAGATATACTTGAGACAATTCCATAAGCCATATCTGCCTAGACAATTATCGGTATAAATCCAACGTCTTGTACTCCTAGACATAACTGTTCTCAACTCTCTAAACTCCGTCGTCCTAGACACTACCAGTCTCACAGCTTTTCGCCATATCATGCTAGACACTTAGCTATGACGCCTTCTGCTCAACACGTATCTCTCGATCTATTTCTGCATATGGCATGACGGCCCCACACGTATATTTTGTCATGCACCAATTTACGGAGCAAGCTCCCGTCCTCTGTGTTGGCAGTTACCCACCAACACTGATATAATCTGCTTCGATAAAAATGACACTGGCATGGTATGCACATACTCTGATAGTGAAGGTCTTCTGTCTATATCCTTCGCTATCTGCACACAGATCTTCGATCCGACCTACGCCCGAGGGGTCCCGACCTCGCACTTCAGTCAGTTCTCGGAACTGTGTGTGACGACAAACAAAAATGTATTCACCTGGGTACCCGACTACCCAAACGTACTCGTATCGATCAATTGGATCAGACACACAAGTAGATACACTTCGGGAAAACGGGAGGAGTATCTATGACCAACGTAGTTAGCCAACAGTAATTGTTACGTATCGATCAATTTTTGGTCTGCTTATTATCTTTAACCTGGGTTTCCGACTACCCAGACTTTCACGTGCTCTTGCTTGGTTCATATCCGACTGCCCAGACTTTCACGTCTGCGTTCATCTGTTTCATACTTGGGTATTGGATGACAAGGGACAACCCAGACTTTCACGTGCCTCTTGGTCCATATTCGTGTGTGGCTTACCGGCCTCACACGCATAAGTTATCATGTACACGATTGACCGTCCTCTGCGTTGGTAATTGTCCGCCAACACCGTAATATATTCTGAAACTTCGGGAAACCGGGAGGAGTAACTATGACCAACGTAGGTAACAAACAACAAACAAGAGTATTTATCGAAAGACCATAAAACCGTCAAGAAGAGTTATTTGAGTTGTAACCTAAAGGTATCAATCGGCACCAGTGTTTTCTCTTGTTTGTAACGTGCTCTTCTAACGTGTTCACCCTCCACGTCTATCTCCAGCGGGTCCTTCGGGGATTTCCCCGATATTTCTATCGAACGGCCACCCGAACTCTGTCACTGTCTGTATCGCTCTCGACCACCGGGGCCTCTCTGACTATAAGCGATCGCTAATCCTGGGACTTACCCAGTCTGTATCTATCACGGTCACCCGAACTTTCTCGGTCTCGGTCACACGAACTTCCACATGTCCGACAACTCAAGTGCTGTTGGAAACTCGCCGGAGTAACTATGACCACGTAAGGTAGCCAAGTATATATATTAGCGAAACCGTACATGGAAAAGAATAACCGGAAACATCCGCAATTATTGAGGTCTTCGGCACCAGTCACGACCGTTTCTTGTAATCGTCGAACGCACCAATGGGATCGCCTTTCCCGTATTTTATCGAACGAATCCACTGGGGAACTTTCCCCGTATGTGGCAACGCTCCACCGGCAGCTCTCTCGGTCTGTACGGTTGCTACTCCGGGAATCTACCCGGTTTGTGTATCACTTGCGACCACCAGAACTTCTACGATTACGGCCACCCGAATTTTCTCGATCTCGATCACCCGAATTTTTACGTCTCCGACAGCCTGCTGGAAACCGGCAGGAGTAGCTGTGACTAAACTAGGTAGCCAACAAGAATATTTCTCGGCCTGCTTTTATCTGTCATATACTCTTGTATCCTATCACCCAAACTCTCACATGTCTGTAACTTCTTTGGACTCCACTTATTCCTCTCATCGTAGGATCATCTAGACACTCCTCACCTAGAGCTCTGACCAACGGTAATGCACCAACTCTCGTAAACTTCGTTTCTGAGTCAGACTCGATTCTCTCACAGGCACCGGAGTTAAGTGTCACTACGTTACCTCCATGTTTCACACAGACCTGTATTATAATAATCACTTTCTCTGAAGCAATTGTACTCTTTCTCTTATACACTGGAACGAACCACGGGCAGCTCTTTCGAGGAAGTCCTCGAAAAGATTATATAGTTAGATATACAACAAGAAATTCTGCGGCTAGTCCCGCAAGTAGAAGCCTCGCGGGGAAACCGCGAGTCAAGATATTGCAACTAGACATTGAACTGAATATACTTCGGTAAAACGAGAGGAGTAACTACGACCAACATAGGTAGCCAAATAGAATATTTACCGAAAGACCATAAGACAATAAAGAAGACATACTGCGGGACACCTCAAGTACAGATATTACGTTTAGTAACTCAAGTAAAGATACGCGGGGAAACCGCGACCCAAGACATTGCGATCAGACACGCAAATCAACAGATTGCTGGTAAACGGGAGGAGTAAGAATGACCACGTTAGGTAGCCAAGTACAGATATTTACGGGAAACCGTAAACAGAAAAGAATATGCGGAGACGCCTGCAATTGATCAGGTTTTCGGCACCAAAGAGAGCTTTCTCTGTATCGAACGCACCAATAGGGACACTCTCCCCGTATTTATTGAACGTATTTATGTTTACCAGTGTGTGTCAACGGCTTCACCGGTAGCTCTCAGTCTGTTTCCAACCACTTCACGGGGCCGCCCTCCCCGTATTTTAACCAACGCAGTCACTGGGAAATTCTTCCCGTATATTGTCTCAACGGCCGCCGTAATCTGTCTCGCTATTTTCGATCGACTCCGCTTGGGATTTTCCCGACATATTATCTGAACGGCCACCGAGACCTCTTTCGATATAGACGTTCGGTTCCTCGGGGCTTTACCCGATCTCTATTTCTCACGGCCACCGACGGGTCACCATCTTCCCCGTATTCCCGTACAGAACTGTCATTCATTTATTTCCAACGATCTACGCACTCTCGAACGGCACCCATACCTGTGAGCATTTCTCACGATCGGTCTTTCTCTGTCAGTCAACCTGTCGACTCCTACGATCAGTGCACGGTCCGTCTTGCGATCGACGGCAGAGGGGCCCACCCCACCAGATCAGCGAAAAGCAGCACCGGCCTGACCGCGAGAGCGGCTGTCACTAGAGGTCGTATTTATATGGCAACACGATCCCTGGAGCGGTACGAGAACCACTCTACGTATGAAGCAGTACGAACCACTGCTCCACATGCGTCTGCAAGCTATGCAATGAACTAAAAACCGCCGATCGGTCATCCCTCCTATACCAACACTGTAAGAAAATACACGTTAAACTAAGCGCTATGGCGAGCCAATAATTTAAATAAATCATTCATTCGAGCCTTATGGCCTGTCCGCCACAAAACCACGCAAATCAAACGTCTACAACTCATCCAAAACTCATTAGCCAGAGCCGTCACCTGAACACCCAAGCATCATCACGTACGTTTACTCCAATCCTCAAATCACTTCACTGGCTAAAAATCCCAAAGCGCGTTCATTTCAAAGTCCTATCACTAATTTAGGCCTACAACTTCATACAATACTCCCAGCCTAAATATCTTCGCGAAATCTTCACCATCCAGCCAACCCGCTATACCCGATCGTCTCCTAGCCTCACCCTCATTCGCCCTCCGATTACATCTCATTTCAGGTTCTCCAACCGCGTCATATCCAACGCCGCATCATGTCTCTGGAACGACCTTCCATTGAACTTCATGCCTTTCGATTCCTCCGTCATAATTGCCCGTCACGCAAAATTATCTGTCCCTAGCGCCACTATCCATCACACCTCGGGCTTTCCATGCTAAACTTAAGTCCCACTTTTTCAAATACTCTTACCCAGACTCATTACTTGACATTCCACCTGTCAATCCTCGACCGAAACGACACCCTCCTTAACAGCTACTCTGCCTCCGTGCTGACCTCCGGGAAACCGAATTTGACCTCCCACGGTTTATGCTTTGGGCAACCCTTTCGATTTGACGCAGCGCTCGTGAATAAGCTGGTGTCCTGCTCTTGGCTTTCAAGTGGCGTTTTAGAAATTAGGAGATTACGATAATTTGGTAGAAGAAAGTCCTTGCTTTAGACGAAAGTGGGCGAGTTCCACCGCAAAATTATAAGTATTGTAACGGAACGGGGCCTATTCGACAGTGACCAGGATGACGACTTGCAGCCCCGTCCGATATGGGGGTAGTTCGTGTTGCAGTCCGCTGAGTAAGGCTTCAGTGGTTTGCTGAAGACTAACCATTTAAGGTTTAAATAGCTCCTTTCTGAATGACGCTTGGAATAAGACACGCTTGTTTGATAATCTTCTTTTAATGTACAACGGAAAACAATACTTCTGTAGCGCCGATTCGGAAACAGTCCGTTTCTCACTCCCTCGATACGCCCTACGTCGATAACTAACGAGTAATTACAACGCTACGTCAATGGCTGACGGCGACTACTATGCTACGTCAATGGCTGACGGCGACGACTATATCCACGACGACTATCGCAAATCTGCGACGACTATTCGTGCTTCCTAGGCGCCGAGACTGCAAGGCCGAAGCCGAATCTACTAGGCTCCTCGATGACAATCTCCAGACGACGGCGACGACCACGATCCTACGACGACTCTCCGATGACGACTCTCCGATGACGACTCTGTCTGATCCTTTTATACTAATTTGCCGTAGATAGTAGATGATACACAGTAGATAGGAGACAGTAGACAGTAGAGACTACACAGTAGATAGGATACAGTAGATAGTAGATATCTACAGTAGATAGTAGATAATACACAGTAGATAGGATACAGTAGATAGTAGATATCTACAGTAGATAGTAGATAGACTACAGCAGATAGTAGATATCCACAGTAGACAGTAGATAGGCGCACACAGCAGGCATATACCACAGAAGAAAGGACACAGTAGACAGGCGTACACAACAGGCAGACACCACAGCAGGCCGACACCAGGCAGGCGTACCCCTGAACCGCTACACTCCTCCCGCAGCAACATCCCAAAAGTCTCTTTTTGGGAACGCGTAATCACAAGATTCCCCTTAATTAAAACGTACATCGGCTTCAGTTCAGACAACAGTCCACAAAGCAAATCAACGGACTTAACAGTCAGATCCTATGCAACACAACATGAAAATCACGTGGACTCATTCGTCCATAGCTAATCATGAAATTAGACATTGTCGAACAGTGCAAATAAATCATAACCACTAGGCCTACTGCATAACAATTATCGCATAACAGTACATGATACGAAACAAAGTCAGCTTGACAGTTCAACAGAAAGCAGGCACGACAAAATAACATTATACTAAAAGTCCATGACGATCAGACAGTTGTCTGACGAGAACATTGTTCGTCCCTGAAAATAAAAGTCCTTTCGACGATTAAAACGACGAATTCGCCCAGTGTATAAGACTACATCTACAGTAGATGGTAGATATCTACTCAGCATACGCAAACTGGTAAACGCTATTTTCTGGCTTTAAACGTACTGCAACGCAATGTACACATACGCACATGCATATTCTTGCTAGAGGAGCCATTGGCTCCCTAGTCCGCAAATATTCGTAGCGTCATCTGGCGAATTCGACCGTTAACAATTTCTTTGTACGGCGTTTCATTGCTTCCATCGCCCGTTTATTTTCTGCACCGTCTCTCCAATTAATCGCTGTGTCTTCTCCCTTTATCAACAGATGTCGTATTCATCATTTGCTCTTTTTCGGACGTCGTATTCGTCTTAACGCTCTTTTTACCAGCGCTACGTCACGTCTGCCAGCCGTCTTGCTCTACTGAAATCGCACAGGACGACGTAGGCATCGTCGAGGCCGATTAATCGCACCTAAGGCCGAACTTTTCACACCGTTTCCCTGTTCATCCGTTTCAGGGTCTGACGATAACCTCAGATTTTCGCCAGCGGACAATTGTCTCGCTCCATCCTCTGCCGTCGGAGCATTCTTTACTCGCGGCTTGTTCCGCGCTCGCTTCGTGTTACTTCGCCGCAAGTAACTGTCTTGATCGGCCAATACGGTTGCTGTGTCTACCACTGCTTCGGACGCACCAGGCAACTGCCACTGCCCCTTCACTCGACCATAGCAAATCCGTAGTTTATCGACATGCGCTACAAAAGCCTTAGCTTTTGGCGACTTATCCAGGAGGATTTCCTGCAGGTTCGGAGCAGTGTCCTCGTCTTGCGATCTCGAAATGTCGTTTTCCGGAAGAACGACCGCGGTTACCTCCCGCAGCAACAAGACTTTGGGGCCGATCTCTCCCTGACGACATTGGTTGCAGGTTTTCTTCGATAAAGCGTCGGCATTTTCGTGTTTACGCCTCGACCTCTGCAAAACTTCAAAATAAAATTCTGCCAACTTTTCTAACCAGCGTACTTGTTGGCCTATCGGCTCCGGAGTTTTCTGAAGCCACCTCAACGCCGCGTGATCCGTCCGAAGAGTGAACCTCCTTCCCAACAAGTACTGTCGGTAAATCTGAGTGAAGTATACTATTACCCGTAAATCCTGTCTTGTGTCACAATAGTTTCGCTCCGCTGTAGAGAGTAACCGGCTGCCATAGGCGACTACACAATTGTGTCCATCGACTCGCTGCGACCACACCGCACCAATTGCTACGTCGGGAGCGTCGCAATCCAATGTGTACACTGAATTGTCCCTGGGCAGGCTCAGTACTGGAGCAGTAGTGAGCGCTACCTTCACACGATCGAAAGCGCTTTGACATTCTTCTCCCCACACGAATGGCTGATCCTTCTTTATGGCTAACACGACATTTGCTGCCCATTCACCAACTACCGGCTCCACTACTTCGCTTGCTACCATTTCGCTTGCTACCATTTGTTCCAACTGCGCGTCTATTTCTGCTTGGTAAGGCAATGGCTGCCTTCTCAATGGCTGTCTTATCGGCCGAGCATCCCCGGTGTCAATCCGATGCTGGCAAACTCC
Organism: Bimastos eiseni; assembly: GCA_959347315.1. Taxonomy (NCBI): domain Eukaryota; kingdom Metazoa; phylum Annelida; class Clitellata; order Crassiclitellata; family Lumbricidae; genus Bimastos; species Bimastos eiseni. The sequence continues at coordinate 15,711,379 of OY365814.1, forward strand.
AGTCCTCCCTAAATCTTGGTCACTTGTCGAAAATATACAACAGGCAGACATCACAGCAGGCCGACACCAGGCAGGCGTACCCCTGAACCGCTACAGTATCAAAAGTAATATTTAGATGGTTGGAGTTTGAACTGATTGTAGTTAAGTGTAAATAATATAACATTAAAAAGGAATAAATAAAAATATATGAAAATTTGAATATTTAATATTTCATAAGTTGATTTCGGGTCAGACTCAGCCCCCTCCCCCCAAACATTGCCAGGCCCCTGAGCAGTTCCCACATGCCCCTCTCTCGGCGGGCCCGATCATAACCACCACCACCCCGTCCTCCCAATGAGAAGGTAAACTTACCTGTTGCTTTAGATATGTAAATGTGTTGATGTCGTTTTCAAAAAATCAATTAATTAGCTAATTAAGACGCCGAATAAACCGATTCCTTGAGCCGAGATTTCTGGGGACTTCGATTCCAGCATGTTTTCCAGCTCCTTGTTTGTTATTGGTATTCCAGCTGGAAAGCACAATAATTACTTATACCACTTACGGTCACGAAGCAGATTATGCAGATTCAGACAGGCGCAAAGTTATGCATTACAAAATGAAAATTTATATAGCGCCCTCGTGTAGCATCAATACCCAATGTTTACAGTGTGAGATGAACGCGCCAGAGTGGATTTAGAAAGACTTCGTATATATAAATGCGCTGAATTTATAAAGTATTGAATTAGTTTAAGGAACCTTTGAACTTTTACCACACGCTTAACATGCTCTCAATTCAACAATTGGCAGAACGGAGTTATGAACAGAGCAGACCTTTACAATCGGTAACCTTGGCAACCAATTATAATTATAGAGTATCCATGGTGACCTCTAACAGTATGTAACCGATAACAGTGCATCACAAACAATGTACTTCGCGGTAGTATTGTTGTGTCCGGTGAGCGACTGTAGGCTACGTACGTTAGAACCTAAAAACCTGGAAAAGACTAAAACTTTCTTGAGAAAGAATAGATTTATCCAGCCATGAGCATAACGTGAGTGCGACTTCATAAGCTTCGACAGAGAATCATTTAGGCCTAACTGTGGTCACTTTTGCTATTGAATATGGTTGAAATTTTGCACATGCGATCAGCACCCAAGCAGGTGGTGCTAGCTAGGTCTCATTGATTGTAAATGCTCTATTGAATTATTTTCTGTTACATCTGCTACAGTAGGCTAGGCCTCTAACTGCAGAAAGAAGCATCAGGAGGCTACATTGAACATCATCAATAGTTGTTTGTAATTGCGGTCATTATAGGCCTAATATAGCAGACGAAAGTCTATCTGGCTTGGCATTGAAAACATTCTGAATCAACGATACATCGTTTTCGTGTAATGAATCACGCTGAAAGCAGGGACGGAGATCCGGGAGTTCGAGAGGACAAGTCCCGTCCACCTTTATCAGAGAAGTGACATGTTATACGTTTGTCCCCCACATTTCTTACCCCTCTCATTGGGTTTCCCTCCAACCTCTCAACCGAGATCGCCGCCTCTGGCTGAAAGCAACATTTTTTAAATGTAAACTAGCACATTTCTGTATCTTAGATCAATATAAATACTATTGGCATAAATATATTAAATCAAATCAAATTATTTTTTAAAATTGCTCCTTTCAATGTAAAAAGTTAAACATCCACCAAACAAAATTTACGGCAGCAAACGGGAAGCCGAGAAGGATCGCAAGACCCACTAAGTAGGGCCACAATTACAACAGTGGCAACAGTGTGTTATAGACTAAACAGGAGTAGAGTTTCGAACTAATATCGTAACTAACATTTTAATTAACGACGAACATCTAGAATAACGGCGAACAGCGGCTTACTATAACAGTTAGCATAGCTTAATTAGTTGCTCATTTGCACCAGGTATGAATGAAGGGACTTCTTAAATGACTGTAAGCCTATACGCTTGTCATTTGCCTGATACCGGCTGGAATCCTTTCCAAGTAAGTGGGCCTCTGGACCTTAATGCAAAAGATCTTGTACTTGTCCTGACAAATACAGCTCGATAATAATCCACTTGTCTTGTTGCATATGAGTGAGTATCAGCTGAAGTACTAAAGTAGTTATCATATTTATCTATGGTAATTGCTTGTTTGTAAATTTGTAGACCTACATGAATAGACCTAACTGAAGTGAATTCATCTGATGAATTTTTTAATATGTTAAGCTTGATAAAATAGGGTTGAGTGTGAGAGAACTAGAAAAGGGGTAAGCGTGCTCTAAGCCTAATTAAGTGTTAAAGTCTCTATTTAGATTTTTGACTCTTTTTTAGGCCCTATAAGTGTTCGGCGAATTAGTAAATTTTGGGGCGCCAGCTAGAGCACCCCGTGAAATTCTCCTAGCCAACATGCCACGAAACTAAAATCCAAATCCACCACTGGTGGTGGATTTGGTGCAAAACTCGCAGTCGAGATATGAATCCAGTACAATAATTTTTATCGAATAAACTAAACTCAAACGCTAAATCGTAAAGAAGCAGATCATTGTTATACCAAATATAAGGTTATTATGGACAACGTCCATGTTTGTTGTGAAATAACAGATTTTAATTCCTGTAAGACGGAACTAGTAATTAGGAAAAAATGTAGTTAATGTGAAATATTGTAGCTAACTTAAAACTACTAGACAAAAGTAGTTATAACTATTTTTTAAACTATTTCTTAAAAACTAGTAATAATGTCAGACTTACTGCCCCTAGGGGTTGCTGGCTGCTCGGGGACGCCTTCCGAGGTTACAATGGTTAATCCCACTTCCGGTCCTACTCCATAGCCTACAGGCCATTTCCCTTGCAGTCGCCGACTACGTTTCAAGCGCGAAGTCAGGGCTTCTCGCCCATATGCCCCCGTCGGCGCTATCTCAGCTCCTAGTATAGTGAGGGCCCCAGTTTGCACCACAGGATTACCTCGTACTGGAGTTGACATAATGTCCGTGACCTCGGGACTGATGGTGGCGATCATCTGCTGAGCAGATGAAGCACCTGGGCTGGTATGGTCACTACGAGCAGACTTATCTATTTTTGCTTCCATAGGGCTCCTCACTATGACCGCTTAATTATTTTAAAATCTAACAAATTTGTATGTTCAATAGTCAAACAATCTTTATTTACGGCAATTAATCCTCAGCTACCCGCTGCAAGTTTACATTTATTAATCACGATTATACAACAAACGAATTTTATAATCTACCAAACATCAAACAGACCCCTAAAAACTGCACTAATTATATAGTTAGGTAATGACAGATTTTAACCAAATTTCTTAGCTTCTTTGTCCTCTATTCTTCCTAGCACAGCGCTATAAAAATGTACTCCAGCCGAATGCCGTCAGTTACAATGCATTCGCGCTATCGCCAGTTCTGGCCAAAAGTTAATCACATTTATTTTTGTGCACATTCGAAATTTCCAGACGACACTTGCACCACGCAAGTCGCAATACCTCCCTTATCAATTTCGCTAAGTTTTCTACACGGAATTAATCGCGAATATGACCTTTTAATGAACTTTTACCAACTCGCTAACTTCCACCCTTCTAGAACTTCGACCATTTCAATACCACAAAATGGCCGCTCACGCGTCACCTACGCAATAGAAAAATAGGTGGCGCCTCAAGCGACTACATCGAGAGCTTTAGCTGCGGGTCCGATTAGGCTCAGCAGCGAAAGCTCGAGGGAAACCGTTGCGCAGGGGCATTTGCGCAACACTCCCCCCCACTCTATTTGATTTCACCTACTGGAGAAATCCGGGTCCCTCCCTGCAAAGTATCTGTAAACTTCTTATTCAGCGCATCCTCATTCCTCATGTCACATGTAGTCTTAAGAACCCTTAAAACATTGTAAAACTGTAAATGCTAAAGTCAAGAATGTTCATCTCTCATAAAAGGCTTACATTCCGCTGAATTCTTATTAAAATTCCAATCCAATAGTAAAATCAATCATAAGAAAACATGAATAGCCTGTCTTCCTAACATTAAGTCATCGATCAATATCTCAGAGCCTAAACATCTTAATTTGATCAAAACGCTAGATTCCTGAGGTTACATACAATCACTAAGTATTCAGCAGACTTTTGCTGTTCAATTAAAACAGGAAAACTCAACATAATTAAGCTACTGTTCATCAAACACGTTATCAATCTATTGCAATTGCACAAACTAGGCCACCACATGGTGTCCTGTATTACAACTTCATATTCAGATCTATCACACCATCTAGGTTTAAGGTTGACCTCCAACCGGATGTCTTTTACCGTCGTACCCAAGACGTTCCCTTCACCGCATCTCACGGTCAGCCAGGTTTAAGGTTGACCTCCAACCGGATGTCTTTTACGGTCGTACCCAAGACGTTCCCTTCACCGCATCTCACGGTCCAGCCAGGTTTAAGGTTGACCCCCAACCGGGTGTCTTTTAACGTCGTGCCCAGGACGTTTCGCTTGGTTTTTGGCTAACCAGAAACCGGATGTAGTTTAACGTCGTGCCCAGGACGGTTCCCTTGGTTTTTGGCTAACCAGAAACCGGATGTAGTTTAACGTCGTGCCCAGGACGGTTCCTTCACCGCATTTCACGGTCCAGCCAGGTTTAAGATTGACCCTCAACCGGATGTATTTTAACGTCGTGCCCAGGACGTTTCCCTTGGTTTTTGGCTAACCAGAAACCGGATGTAGTTTGACGTCGTGCCCAGGATGGTTCCCTAATCGCTGAGGGGTTTCCCGGACAATTTGGAAAGCAGTTTTAACAGTAATGTCCAAATCATGCACATAATCATCAACAGAAATTTTAGGTGACACATCATTTTGACAATCGCCCAACACCAAATCAATGTGTAACATGACATCACGGCCTAAAAATAGCCGACACGGGGAAAACCCGGTGCTTTCGTGCTCGGTCGATCGGTACGCGGACATGACTTGCGGCAGGAGGAGGTCCCAGTTTCTTTGGCTTCGAGATACCACCTTGGCGAGGAGGGCGTTCAAGGTCCGGTGTAGTCTCTCGACCCGTCCATTCGTACTCGGCTTATAGGCCGTGGTGCGGATCTTATTAATTCCGAACTTCTTGCAGAGCTCCTGGAAAAGTGCGGCTTCGAAGCAGGGTCCTTGGTCGGTCAGAATTTGTCCAGGGCATCCGAATCGGGCAAATACTTGGTCCACCAAGACTCTCGCCACGGTAATAGCTTCCTGTGAGCGCACCGGAAATGCTTCCGCCCACCTCGTGAAGTAATCGATGACAGTCAGTATGTATCGGTGGCCTTTCGCCGACACCGGGTGTGGACCCGTCAGATCGACTCCTATTCGGTCCCAGGGCTCTCCCACAGACATGTCCTGAAGATACTCTGCGGTAGCTTTCCTCGAAAGTACCTTGAACATTCCGGGCAGCGTCGTAAGAATGTTTTCACCTGCTCCCTCCAACCCGGCCAGTAACCGCGCTTCTGCAAGCTTCGCAATGTCCGCTTCAGTCCCAGATGTCCCCCGGTCATTCCTATGTGGGCCAATCGAATAAGATCCATTCGTCGACCCGGTGGCGGTATTACTTGCAGATATTTCCAATTGGTCCCGTCCCCACGCAGCCATGCTCGCACTAACACTCCGTTCAACTGAGGCCATTGTGACACCAGCGATTTGACAGTGTCACTTTGCGAGCGGGTTTCCTCGTAGCAAGGCGCTTGATCGGATGTCAACTTCTTCTCTATCACCCACCGTAGATCGCCGTCCAGTCTTTGCTCATCTATGAACGCCGACCTACTCCAAGCCTCCGGGACGTCGGCGACCCGCTCCTCACGACCTGTTTCACGCCGCACAACGTCCACTGGGTGACACGGTCGCCGGGATAGAGCATCGGCATTCGAATGCACTCTCCCAGCTCTTTGCTGTATTTCGAATTGAAATTCCTCCAATGTCGCAAGCCATCTCGCCTGTTGCACGATGGGTAGAGGAGTCCGCCGCAGCTATTGTAGCGCTGCATAATCTGTGCGTAGCACAAACGGTCGGCCGAGCAAAAACTGTCTATAGGCCTTCATGTAGAACACCACGGCCAACATCTCCCGCTTGGTCACGTCGTAGTTCCTTTCCGCCGCAGAGCACAACCGACTTCCATAGCATACGACCTTTTCTACCCCCTCCTGCACCTGAGAGAGGACTCCTCCGATAGACTCTCCAGAGGCATCGGTATCCAGGACTATGTGCCATGGTCCACGGGTAGCGCGAGGATCGGTGCTTCGGTAAGGCGTTCTTTCAACGTTAGGAAGGATGACTCGCATACCTCATCCCAATTGAACCGAGCACCATTCTTTGTCAATGCATGAAGCGGCCGGGCAAGCTTAGCGAAGTCAACAACGAATCTTCGATCGTATCCGCACAATCCCAGAAAAGCTCGTACATCCCGGAGTCGCTGTGGTGTCGGCCACTCTTTCACAGCTACGACCTTCGTCGGGTCAGTGGCTACTCGCTGCTCGCTTACCACATGTCCCAAGAACAGTACTTCCTTTCTCAATAAATTGCATTTCGAGGGTTTCAGCTTTAATCCAACGCTGCTGAGTCTTTCAAGCACTTGCTGTAACCTTTGCATGTGCGTTTGGAGATCAGCCGCATATACAATTATGTCATCCAAGTAGACTACGCAGATCTCAAAATTTAACCCGGTTATTGCCAGGTTCATCATACGGCTAAACGATGCCGGCGAATTGCAGAGTCCAAATGGTAACATCTTGAACTGAAAAAACCCACGGCGGGTGACAAATGCAGTCTTGGGTCGGTCTCGCGGGTGTACCGGCAGCTGGTGGTAGCCCGAACGTAGATCGAACGTACTAAACCATCTGGCCCCTCCAAGCGCATCCAAACTTTCACTAATGAGAGGAAGGGGGTGTGCGTCCTTTCAGGTTTTAGCATTCACCGCCCGGTAGTTCACACAAAAACGCGGTGAGTCATCCTTCTTTCTCACCATCACCACGTTGCTGGACCACTGGGAGTTCGACGGCTCGATAACCCCCTGCTTCAACATCAGGTCAACTTGCTCATCAATGATCGGCAACAGAGTCATCGGTTGGCGTCTCAACGGTTGCCGCACTGGTCTCTCATTCCCGGTTTCGATTTCATGCTGAATAAGATCTGTGAATCCCAAATCGTGTTCTCCTAGTGAGAAAGCTTTCCGGTTGTTCATGATGAGACTCCACAAGTAATCTCGATCGTCTGCTGGCACGCTTTCGTCTACTTCCGTCCAGAGCGGTGTTAAAACCCTGATGACATCTTCCTCAGTCGGGGCTAATGATGTCTCTCTTATCGCTCCGCATAGTCCAGCAATGCTTCTTTTGCTCTGTCCCATTCCGATGTCCACTTCTTCTGTCAACCACCGTAGCCCTTTCTGTAGGCGGATTGGCTCTTTCGACATGTTCAAGACTCTAACGGCCAGGGGTTTGCGGTCCTCTGAGGTAGGAGCGTTCCGGCCACAATGAGACCGGAGTCCAGGACTTGTGGTATAGTGGCCCATGCGGTATTGCAGGCCTTTAAATCTGGCACGACGGCGAACGTTTCCACATCCAGCTCCGAGAAAGCAGGGATCTTTACATCGGCAGCCACTACGATCTTCCGACACTTCCTTGTGGCGGCTTGCCTCTGCAGAGGGATCAGTTGATCTCGTATGCGAACCCACCGCTCCGCAAAATTCCACTGGGCTCCATGCTCCTCCAGCCACTTCAGCCCTAATATGGTTTCGGACAGCTGCTCGGTCACTAGACATCTGACAGTAAAGGAATACTCCTGTATTCGGCAGCGCAACTCGGAATCGCCCAAGACTTTGATTTCTGTTCCATTTGCAACCCTTAGTAGTTGGGCGGAGCCGACAATATCCACTGGCCGCACCAACGCTCTAGGGACCAGACTGGGTTCGCTCCCGGTATCCAAGAGAGCCAGCGTCGCTTTGCCGTTAATTTGTATCGGCAGATAGGCATAAGTGCTGCCGTTAACGTATCTCACGTTTGCGGGTGCTCCGACCGACACGTTAGTCGGGGCCGTATCCTCATGAGGTTCCTCCCGTTGCGGATTGCACTCCCTGGCGTAATGACCGAGGCCTCGGCAGCGGAAGCACCGTATCCTCTCACGTGGGACTCTTGAATTCGATGATCGTCCATTTCGCTGGTTCCAGAAGGGTTCATTATTCCCCATGAGGAGCCGCCCGGTCTGGTCGTCTTGCTCTTCCGTCCGACCATGCAGTCCTTGTGCCCGCTGACCAGCGGCTAGCACGCAGCTTTCGAGATAGTCTAACTTGCGCGTGTGCGAGTCGAGTTCTTCCCGAAGCACTCGCCGCAACTTATCCATCTCCCGATCCGTTTCTTGCACAGTTTTAATCCGTCCGTATCGTCGTTCGCTGGATTCCCGCGTCTCTTCTGACGTCCAACGATACCCGTCCAAACGTAATGCTAACTTGAACGCCTGATCCCGCGTCGATGGTTCACGTTCCCGTACTTTCAAAGCGAGCAGTTTATCTGACATTGCATCCAGAAACGCCCGTATGGCGAGCACCTCTCCGTGTTCAGAGTCGTACCCCGGGTACGCCAACGACATCAGGCGCCGTATGTCCTGCACCAAAGTGGCCAAGTCCTCGTCCTCTTTCTGGCGTCGGGTACTCAGTTGTGTCTGGTAGAACGACATTTGATCTGTACTTCCATAGCGCGCTCGAAGACGTTGCACTAGATCAGACCATGACGTCACAGTCTGTGACCCGTAGTCCCATAGTACCTGGTCGGCCGGTGCTGACAAAGCACATATCAGATGGTCTAAGCGTTCGGCGTCGTTCCATCGGTTGTGGCGTGCGCAGACTTCGTATTTCCGTAGGAATGCCTCCACAGCAGACTTACCATCGTAACGCCCGAGCTTAATGTACTGACGTCCCTTGTCCGTATTGTCACGTAGTGCAGTATCTACCTCTTTTACCTCTTCTTTTTCCTTTTTCCCCTCGTCATTTCTTTCATTGGACCTTCCTCTTTCTGGAGTGCGACGATTCCGTTCTGTCGACGCAACAGGTAAAGTGTGGGCAGGTCTCTCAGTAACGGCGGACGACGGTGACAATCCGCTAGCACTGTTTGCCATAAGTTTTTGCAACTCCTGGTGGATGAACGTTCGCATGGTGTCATGATCCCGTCCAAGACTCTCATGCTCGCAGCCGTCATACTGCTCATCGACGGTTCGAGGCTCTCCCGCTCCTTTTAGGCGACGTGTAGATTCGCGAAGCGTGCGTCCCACTTCCTCCCGTCCTGACCCATCTTGGTCAAGTACTGCTGCAACAGTCCTTTTTGACATCGCCGCACGGAGCCCACACTCTGCCTTCTTTGTGCGGTGGGTAGCGTCCATTTCGTTCGCCGCATGATGCACAACCTAGCTTACCATCATCGTCGCTGTACTCGGATGTTTCCGGCAGCCGACGCCCCGGCCGGACATCCGTCGGGGACTCCGTACCACGCGCCCTGCGTTGAGTTGGTAGGGCCGAAGGAGCAGGTTCGTAGTACCGGGCAGACGTGCTAAAGCAAAGCGCTACAAAATCCTTGTCCTTCGTCGTTGGCAAATGACGTTAGTTGATCTAGCGCCTTATAGTCGCGGCTACACCTGTTTGCGTAGAAGAGCTCTGTAGGCGACAGCGTTTTCAGTTTAAAATAAATCTACCTTCTTTTCGTCACGACATCCTTAAGCCGGGTGCATTTGCAACTCCCCAACGTCGACACCAGAAAGTGATCGTGTACCCATCATCGGTTCTACAGATTATTTTGGAAATCAACCGACGAGCAGCAACCCCATTCGCCTCCGTAGATTACGCTGTACGCCTACATAATCGTGAATAACGCAGTCAACAAGTTACACTGAGTAGTTTTTATCGAAAAGGCGGCCGAAAACCTAATATTATACTACTTAAAACTTTATTAACTGTGATAAAAAAAATGGCCGCTGTAGAACAGCAAAAGACCTCAAGTGACGAACGCCAACTTACAGAGCTCGAATATCAACAGGTCTGTCGACTACATCTGGTCATGTCCGAAAGTGTCCGTATCAGCGGCCGACACGGCTGTAACTTTCCGACCCTCGTAATCTCGATGCACTCGTTGGTGCAGACCGTTTGTGGACGACTGGCCGCCGCAGGTGTGACAGTAAAGGACGTGCGACTGAATGGCGGAGCGGCAAGCTATGTGCTACAGAGCTCAGCGGAAAAAGCAGAGTACAACGACCTCGATCTCATCTTTCGAGTTGATCTGAGCAGAACCGAGAACGGATCAGATAGAGTAAAGGAGGCAGTACTCGGCTCTCTGCAGAAAGTCCTTGCTGAAAACTATGATGTTCCACGACCGATTTGTGGCAGCTTGATGGAGGATGCTTATGTACGCAAGATGGTTAAGGTATCGAACGATGTCGACTGTTGGAGTCTGATGTCGCTAACGAATGAAAGCGGTCACCACGTTGAGCTCAAGTTCGTGGATCGGATGCGGCGGCAGTTTGAGTTCAGTGTCGACGCTTTCCAGATCATCCTTGACAACTTACTGACGTTCTACTCGAGCGAGCAGCCACGACTCGACAAATGTTCATATCCGCGCGTCCTCGCCGAAAGTGTGTACGGGCCTTTCGAAGTCGCTCTGTCGCACCTCAACAACAAGCTCATCGCAACACACAGTCCTGAACAGATTCGCGGTGGCGGGTTACTCAAGTACTGCTATCTGCAGGCACGCTGCTACCGCACCGACGAAACCCTGGACTTTCAGTCGATGGAGAAGTACATGTGCTCGCGGTTCTTCATTGACTTTCCTGATGTCGTCCAACAACAGCACAAACTGGAGAACTATCTTGAGGATCACTTTTCGCGGGACGACGATCGCAAGTCAAAATTTCTGTCGATCCTCTACTCGGTCGTTCAAGAGAGCACCGTCTGTCTCATGGGTCAGGAACGCAGACTTACGCTCGACCTGATCGGATTCCTAACGCATCGAACCGCGACGAACGGTGCCTATGGCAGTTTCCATCCGTCCTGGTACAACGGCAACCACACGAAGCGGTTCTTTCGTGGCAAGGATTCGACTGCCAATGGTTCGCAGAAGTATTCGTTCCCGTCTCTTGTCGTGTCCGTGAACCGGGTGCCTTTCGTTTACTATCCTCCGTACGTCGCCTACTCCTGATGGTGCGTGCCTAACCGTTAGCTTCACAGTGGCCTTGCTATTTCAAAAGGGTTTCATGGCTTGAAGTTTTAACTGCAGAACACATGTATTTAATGTGTCATCTTTTTTCAGACTTTTTGGCTGGTTGGCTGTATAACCTATGTATGCATGTGTTGCTGTTATCAATGCTATTACTCTTTTTTGGGGGGCAGTTGCTGCCGAAGGCATGGTAAACAAATTCCATAAAGCGGGTAACATTCGCTGATTTTTTCTTTAAAGATCGTTATTACAGATGTCAGGAAACTTGGCTCTCAAGGGCGTTAAGAAAGTCGGCAATTCAATATACCTTGTTGCATTGTTTTGTTTGGCTTGTGTAATAGGGAGTTTTTGTTGGGGTATTTTTTGGTGTTGTCTTCAACATTGACATTTACTTGCTGTGAGTTAGTTGGGCATGCAACGGGATATGGCTGTACATTAAAACTTGTGTTATTCAGCAGAGTACATCTTGGTGCCTTGGCATCGTTCTTAAAAGGCCATGTTTGTTAACTAAGTACATACCAGTAATAGTATATAAGTACATACAGGTAATAGTAACTAAGTGCACATGTGTGCAGTTTATATCTCATGAGGATTCTTTTGGACTTCTGTCCAGTCTCCTTTTGAGCAATTTCTACATTATTTCACTATGTCAATTTTTAATAATTGCCAAATATGCCGACATCAGCATAACAGTTCTTTTGCCAAATTTGCCACCTGACGATTAAAACTAGTCATTCAGCTGAGACAGCAATGCAGGAGCATTTTTTTCCATGGCAGAGCTACCGAGTGGGCTACACAGCCATTGCTTCTTTATTAAATTGATTGTCTCAACAATGTTGTAATTTACAGACATCTATGTAGTTTGCAGTTTGTATCACTGCCTTCCTTCCATTGGGTTTAAAGCAGGTGTCGGGTCTATAGTCTTGGTACATGGTGTGTCGTAAAAATTTTGCATAGTCTTATTGGTCTCGAGGACTGGTGCACCACTGAAGAGAGACTCACAAATTGGTGCTATTTAGATGCTCTTTATGTTACACTTACTACCCTATGCAGTTTGCAGATGTGCTGAATCAAGCTTCGCACAGCAAAAAACTGCGCAGGATGCGGGCATTTTATTTTCAAACTTTAGTTTTCTGCTTTAAAATTTGTGTATGTGTCACAGACTGGTGCAAAATCTCATACTTGAATGCTCTTAAATCTGCATATCACATGCTGAGTTACTTTATCCTACCTTGGTTACTTTACAACTTCAACAGTGACCTGCTCATGGTTGATGGTGCAAATGACTTGACTACTTTAATCATCCGTGCTACAAGTTGAAATCGTAAAGCCTTCTTTGAAAGGAACAGCTTGTTTTCTAACTGTGCAACACGATAATTAACATTTGGTGTTGCCTCGTATGTGCTTGAGTCAAATAATCTGTCCACCCTCGTCTCATAATGCTTGCATTAACTAATGTGTCTGGGGTTCGAATTCCAGTGCATCATGATGTGAAAATGAAAAGGTTTTCTGGTCATTGGATCGCTGTAATGTTTGTGCTTCAGCAAAAGAAGAACTGTGCTTTAGTGGACTTGCTCTGAGAGAGGCTTGTATTGAGGGGAGATAACTTTTGCTTAACTAACATCAAAGGCGTGCAACAAACAAATCGTTACACCACATTACAGTATTAAAATTTTTCTTGTCAGATTTCCGCTAGACGTTGATCAGAAATTGTGAGAATTGCAACATTCAGCTGGTGATGTATGTACACCACAAGTTGTGGTGAGTGACTACAGCAGTGATGTGATTTTAATGCCAGTCTGAATGAGTGGGTAAAACGTTAGCAGACGGTGGCACTTGTATTGATGTTAGGGTATGCAATTTTGGACAGTTTTCATGCTGATTTGTAAGTGGGTTTTCCATCAGCCATTCAAATACCTCAAGAGATTGAGAAGCTTGGAGGCCTTAATTAATAAAATTTTATTTTGGAGATTCGTTGTATGTAGAAGGTCCACACGCAACAGGTTCAAATCCAAGGCTTTGAGTTGAGGCCTGCAACATTGCTCATCATCTGGCGGCTTCTGGCCCATAGGATGGTCTGCAAATTTGCCATCATGTATTTTTTTGAAAAGTTTGGCTCTGAATATCAGGTGTAGTTATATCTTCTGAGTTAATACACTTAATGCTGCAGTCCATTATGGTTATATATTTTTATTATTTTCATTAAAGAAAAAAGTGGTTCTTATTGTGGCAGCAGGTAGCAGACAACATGGAAATTATTCCTAACACAGATTACTGTATCATTATAATATATTATTAATAACACAATTAGCATAATCAGTACATTATCATTACTTTTGTTGTCAAGATTATTTTCAGATTTCTTGTAATGTGTAACAGAGTATCATTTGACAAATTGCTTTATTTCACTGCTTTTTGACCTGTTCAATTTTTGTAAAGTCTGTACAATGGAACAATCTCTGGCTGTAATAATTGTGACTTTGACAAATGATTGTAATACAACAGAAGTTGTTAGTTTAATCAAAACCTAGTCAAATAGGACAACAAACCCAGAATTTTGTGTACCAAACTTGTTTTAACCTAACACTGTTGAAACATTGATCACTTGATGTTTTGTATCCATCACATACTTTAGAACCTACGTATAATTCTATGTTTATAGCCTAGTGGAATATTACATTACAAGGAGTTTGTATAACAGGGCCATGTTCAAAAGCTGATTTTGTTTTGAAATCAGTGTTCCATACATCATCACCAATGTTAGTATTACTGTTATAATTTAGAATGCAAGATTATTCTCAGATACTTTAAAAAATTTGAAAGTGGAATTCAAATACTGGTGCAACACAGAAGAACCTATTTCTTGTTTTGCTTCTTGTGATTTGTACTTTGGCATTGAATGAATTATAACATCAATAATAAAAAATAATAGTAATAAAATATTGTTTCCGGCTTATGATTCTATTAACTCAATGGCTACATTCAATCACCCAGAGTGTCTGTATAGTGCTGCTTATAGGTAGCATAGCCTAGGTGAAAGAGACCTGTGTATTCAAGTCTTTGTTGAAAGATGCCTATCTGACGAGAAGGAAACACAGAGCCCGATGGGGGACATTCCCATTAAATAACCCATCAACAAAATAATGAAAACAACATTGCATACTGTTTTACTTCTGTCACATTGTCTACTATGCTTAAAATCAACACATCTAACAGATTAGAGGCAGATTAAGGTCAGCCGAGAACTGTCCAACAATTCTGTCCAAATACACAGACAACATTCTAGTGCAATCATGTAGAATTTTTCCTACACAACTGTGGACAATTCATTGGTACTTGAACTTCAAACACGCCTGCTGGTCAAATAACTGAAGCTACTTGATTCGACTAAGACTTTAGAACAATCTGGTGAAGTGCCTCGAGAATGGCGGAAATTAGCAGACGAAGAACACAGCGCTGTCTTTAATTGAGGTGATTGTTCAGTGCATAGACTAAAACATAACATACCGATTTCATAAGTGTACCTGTATATATATATATATATATATATATATGTATGTATGTATTTACAATTTATGTAAAAGCACTATAAAGTGACAAATTACTAACAAATCACTGAGAAGAATGGAGACAATTATTTATTAGTTGCTACAACTGTTGTACAAGTTTTAAGTAATGGAAATGGTTAGAATTAAGTACAAACATCTTATCTAATATCTTCTCAGATGCAATTTATAGAGAATAATTTCTTTAAGAACTTGAAAGCTACTTTACAGATGTTCTTTGAGCGAGCATAATTTATCTGCAGACGAATGTGTCTGTGTCAACAAACTTGTGCTAGCAAATGGCAATGCTGCTCAATCATATACGAGCAAACTCGATCACAATCTCATTCACTGGCTCACTCCCCTAAAATCACTTGCTAAACTCGCTCATTTATTAACTCACTAATTCCTTGGCCCATTCACTCCCACTCATTCCATCCTAGCAATGAATATGTGCAAGTCAGATGATTATTAATTATGACCCTGGGCTTTGTAGGTGGCCAGTTCACCCATTAAGTCGCAAACTAAAGAGCATTGTCGATATACGCACGGTGGTTTTGGCATTCCACTCGCGGTAGATGAGACGCCGTAGTTTAGTGCGGGCATCTCGACAGCATTCGTTGATTGCCAGAACGATCTTGGAGTGCGACATGTTGGGCAGACGCTGCTGGACAAACGCTGAAACCAAACAAACCAACACTGGCCCGGTTAGCTAATTTCCCATTTAAGCAAAAAGCCCATGGAATGAGAATTTGGCTCACACAACAATTGTATAGTGAAACATTAAGTCATGGCGACTGCATACCAATTGCGACTTATATGTCTAACTCCGGGTTTCGTCTGTTTCCACTGTTTCTGTTGACATACCAAATAATAATATTCCAAACACAGATTTGAAACTTCCTACATGCATTTGAAGGGCAACTGATAGGTGCATAAGACTGGTTTCATTCAAGTTTCTTGTCAACACTACTAAGATCTTTCTTCCCAGATTTTGGACAAACTACAGTGACTCGGTGTGCCTGTCCAAATGACGGTTTATATTGAAAGCAGTTCGTTTAATTAGCCTGCATATGACATTGTTGACTTTAAGAAAAAATGTCTAATCATTCAATAATAATGATAATAAATGATATTATTAATATCAATAATAACATTATTCTCTTGGTCTGATTTGGGTGGCACTTCAAGACTAAAACGACGATTAAAAGTACAGTTTAACATAAAACAGTTTTGATTTGTCTGTTTATGAGTGTTGACTTAGCAAAGAAGTAAAGTGTAATATTACATTACTATCATTATTATTAATTATTACGTATTACAAAAGCTTATTATTATTAATTATTACGTATTACAAATGATTATTATTATTACGTACTACAAATGATTATTATTATTATTATTACATATTATAAGTGCATATTATTAATAATTATTATGTATTACATATGCTTATATTATTAATTATTACGTATTAAAAATGCTTTTTATTAATAATTACTAAATAACAGACGAACTTTTTATGGCGTCCACCTTCTGCTGGTCGAGACCAGTGTGTGAGGTTCCCTGTCGCTTTCCGAGACAGCTGCTCGTCGCGAGCACTCGCTCATCCGGAAAGAGTTCGTGAACGAGTCGTCGGACTAGTTTCGATCCCTTGAGTGCCTGATCCTGCTCAAACTGTAGATGTGTTGTGTAGGATATGTAGACCCCAGTGCCTGGAACCAGTTCCACCTGTTGCTTAAGACAAATAAACCAAGAGGTAAGGCCATGCATTTCAACTCTATGTATGCTTAATTGATGACCGTGTATATCATTAGCACATAAATTCATCGACACAACTTGCTCCAGAGACTCTGAACATCCATGTCAGCTGTTGACAGGAATCCATTGGTTGGGTCCATGCTTATGCGTGGGTCCACCACTGATGACTTCTCAGCATACTGTTTATAGTTTTGCTAACAGATGTATTTAACTTGTTTACCACAACATATAACATCATTTAAGCCAGCGCAGAGAGTGCCTCTGAGTAGATATCCTAAAGGGGCGCCATATAAGTGCTCGATTACATTACATAATTCAGATGGTCTTATGTTATGGTGTCAACAGGTATGCCCAAAGTAACTTGAAGCTCCGCTAGCAGGGCCCCTAATTACCTCAAACATCAATCAATCAATCAATGTTATCACTCTTGGCAAAACACAATACAGCTTTAGGCAGTAACACATATTTGAGTTAAGTCCACTGGAAACATAGTATTCCACTAACCGGGTTATTAAAGTATATTGAATATAGTACTTAATAGTTATAATTTTTCCAAACAATTGAAAAATAAAACAGTACATATGTAAAAAAATCACTTTGTACATTTAGACAAATGCACAGTGGCATCACTGGGGTTGGTGTCACCCAGTGCGGTAAACTCTTGGGGTCACCCCTCTAGACTTTCACCATGGTCTTCTTCCGGGGGGATCTGCGTGTGGCAGTCTCAACAGTGACTCATTGGTTCGAAAAATTACACAACCGTTATTTATTTTTCTATTTCCATCTTTTTAATTAAAAAATTAAATTAAAAAATTTAAATATATATTTTTCAGACAGATAGAAAAACGTGTGTATGCCGTAATTATTAATTTATTGTAGTAGTAAACTACTAGTATACTATATTATAGTAATACTAACTTTTTTAAGTGGAAGCCTGCCGCTGTTTTTCTCCTTTAAAATTTATGTCCTGTCCTAATTAATTTACTTTAAAATATGTATATTTTAGTGATATTGATAAAATTATAAAATTTCGAAAAAATAATTATTTACATAAAAAACGAACCTGTAAACAACGTCTGTAATTTTCTGCAACCACGGGACTCCACACGTCATTAATTGGCGCGTTTGCAAATGACCCATGAATCTACTCCGACTCCGAGGCTCCGAGCAGCTCTGAGCTCTGAGTCTTATTCATTTAAGCACCAGACGCTCTACATGGTGGCACCCTGTGCCTGCTCATGTATTTAACAATGAACGGTTATGAAACCCGACTAGACAGAGCTATGTCTGCTTTGTCAAATTTGCAATTTTTTTATTTTGGTGTCACCCCTTGATGGTGTCACCCGGTGCGGCCCGCACCCCCCGCACCCCCCTAGTGATGACGCCCCTGCAAATGCACAAAATGAAATAGTTTCAGTCTGTATTTAAATTGGTGAATTGCAGATACACTAGTCAGAAAGTTCAATATGCAGAGAATTCCAAAGCAAAAATGTGAGATGCAGACCACTTGTGAGATGCTCTATCAAAAACAGGCAAATGTCACCACTCACAATTCTGAGAAATGGATAAAAAAATGACACAAATGCAAAATTTCATAATTCAACTATTAATTTAGGATAAAGTGATAACATTGTTACTTGTAACTCGAATTTGATTCAAACTCAAAACACACAATTGATCCCTTGTCACATTTTTGGCAGTTATCTCGAAATTGCGATTTGCAACATCCGCCTGCTTTTGATAGAGCATCTCACAAATGGTCTGCATATTCTAATACTATGCATGGTACAAAGATGTGAGGTGTGGTTTGGGTGAATTAAGCAATGTCGAATCTGGCAACATTAATACAAAGGTCAAGCCAAGTAAAAAAAGGTAATAATAATAAAGTGGAGTTATACAATGTAAAGCTTATTATGTAAAGTTTTTTATGTAAATAAATGTAATGTAAAGCAAATCAAGATAAAACAACTAAAGGGATTGTAGGGTTTACAAGATAAGGTAATATATGCTAAGGTAGTCAAATGAAGGTATGGTAAAATATAAGGTATGGTAAGGTATGTAAAGCAATAGAATGACCAGGTAAGGCCTGAGCTAACATATGGTATGATAAGGTAAAGTAATGCCAGGTAAGACATGGATGGTGATCAAAAGTAACCATGGTTGACAAGGTATAGGTAAACTTGCAAAGTGTAGTATATTAGAAGATAATAACATCTTCTTGAGTTGGCAAGGTGACTGTGTGATGGGTCTGAGCAAATAGTGAGAAGTATTGGTGTGACTGTATGGTAAAGCAGAGACAGTCAACTGTACAAAGTGTTCATTTCATTTGCATCAGCATATGATATTTAAAAGTCTCATTCTCCTGATGTTTACATTGGCAGTTTGCACAACTTTAATGAATTATTTAGATTTGCCTTAGTTAACACTAGGAAGTAATAACTGGTTAGCAGTATTCGTGTTATTAGTTACGTTGATTGTCGTTTCGTTAATCTTATTTGTACTTTTAGTCATGTCAATTGCCGTTTTGTAATTAAAAAATGCAATTTTCGTTTTCAAAACAGAAAATCGGAAAGATTAATATTCGAACCCATCGTTTGCCCAAGTACCAAGAAAATTGGACCAAGCCGAGTTCCGAACCTAGTTTTGGTTCATACCTAGTGGTTAGCACACTTGAATGTCAATCAAGAGGTCATGGGTTCAAATCCAGACAGAAATTGGGTCGAGATTTCTGCTCCACCAGCGCCTCTACCCAACTCAGCTACAATGCGTACACGGAGGATGAGACGACGACGGAGACGCCTGGCCACTCACTCCTATGTGCTGAGGTTAAAAAATTCGTTAACGGCAATAACGAGTAGACAATCGGTTGGAGGATGAGTTGGCGAGCAAGAAGACTTGCCATCCGCCCTCATATTCTGAGACTAGAAACTGAAGTCATGAGCAGTTTATACCCACAGCAGCCTAAGGGCTAGCTTAAAGAACTGCTCTCTTCTTCTCGATTGACAGGTTAATGTGCAAACAATCATGACCTTTCCCCCTGGAAGTCAGGTAATGGCAAGGTAATCGCTCAATCACAAAATGCCCCAATATTAACTGCCTTTCAATATGAGTCATCAAAGACATGGCGTTGGGGCCTAAGGATCTTTCGGGTGAAGAGCAAATAAAAGAGCTCAGCAACTGGGCAGTTCTCCTTACGTAGCTCAGTAACAATTAGTCAGTATCACCCCAAGACAGTTGGGATTCGATATCTGGGAGCAGATATGAAGGGCTGCACCATAAGCAATATGTCATTTGGCATAATACGATCGACTGATACAATGAGCATTAGAAAGTAGAACATATTAACACACAAAAACAAATTAATTCTTGATTTAAGAAACACTAATAAATACACTTGTCCGAATCACAAAATACAATACCAATTGTGGCTTAGATTAGCAATTCTGAGAGAATCTTAAAAAGAACATTATATTCGTATCTTATTATTAATTTAAATAAAGCACAGGACAGAATGAATACAATTCTTACTATGAACAGATGATAAAAAAAAATTACATAAGTCAAAGTTAACTGTATGGCAGCCGTGGAAGGCGCCCATATATGTCCAACTGCTCATTTACAAATGTCGCCTTGCGGATGGAAAGGACGATACGACCTTTTGGAGGGTACAGGAATTTCACGTCCATGTTGATTTTCTGCTCCTATTTATCTAAACCCCCATGAAAAAGGAGCTACAAAAATTCTGTGATGTGAAACTAGGTCATTTCTGATTTAATGTTGAACAGTCTTCCCATCCACATAAATCCAGCTTACATACATCATTGTACTTCCCAGTCGCATCTGTTCACATTTCTCAGGCAGCTCTCATGTGTACAGTAACGATAGGTATATTATCATGCATGTGTTATGTATAAATGATGTTTACAGTCAGTACTGTACAATCATACCATAATTGGAATGTCAATGTAGTGGTAAGGTATAAAAGTTTACTTAATATCAAAAGTGTAATATCCTATATGCATACATGATGCCACTTAAGTGTTTAAGTCCAAACTGGTAGGGTTGCAAAAAATACCAGCATTAAACAGATCTCTGCACACAAACAGAACAGAAAGTGCATGACAAAATGTCACAAAAACAAACAACCCCCATAACTCTAACTCTGATCCTAACTGAAGGACTATGACACTAGTGCTATTGCAATACACACGAGATAGTGACCGAATAGTACTATATTAGATCAGCTAAATAGCTCTTGCCACAAAACACAAACAACTTTGATTTGCTTTCATCATGATAGTCACAAGTAAATTAATGTCAGGCAGGTTCTAAGCTACAAATTATCTTCAAACTTTCATAGAGAAATAGATAAGTTTTAATGAATATTATCTGGTATCACCCCAATATCATCAAGCAAACATTTTAATATGGCCCAAATATAATCTGAAACAGATTCAAAAGACTTCTATAGGCAATGAAAACCATCAGGAAACTGAATGCCCCTGATCACATTACAACTTGATGTTCCTTTACGCTGACAATTTGTACATATTGCTAGCACTGCAACCAAGCAACGTGTTTTCTGCAATCGGCCCAACGACATGGAACGGGCTTCATCTGGAGACTCGTCTCCTTCCCAAGGTCCCCTCCTCTTCATTTTATTGGTCACTTAAAACAGTTCTCTTCTGTCTAGCCTGTAATGTAATCAAGCATTTATATAGCGCCGCATTTATATAGCGCCGCTCCTATTAACAGCGCTCTTAACTTAAGCCTGTGTCACGAATACCTCTGAGAAGAGATTGTGAAGTGGCACAATATAAATTTCGATTGACAGAATGTCAATGTAGTGGTATGCACAGACGGAATTCATCGGCACACTTACCACACCACACAGAAGAAGAATTTAAAATCAATAAAATGAAGAGACTTTTGCATCACAACACATGTTGAAATATAAGTCAATTCACACTCACAATGGCTCTTTGTAGTTCACTAACAGTACCAAAAACTACATAATTATTCTAAACATGATAGCCACTGGCACCTTGCGATGACAGTATTTCACCAACATTATAATAGGTCAATAAAAAAGGGTGCTTTTAAACATGTTCCTTGTTAGTTCTTTTCTTGTTTGATACACACAAATTTTAATTGGAATATTAGACAAGAAATTTGTCACAGAACTTTTCTCATGTAATATACTTGTCGAAAAAAAGAAATCCTCCACCTCCAGCAGCCTGAACCGATTCTGAGCCACAAACATTTTTCTAGCATTGATATGAATACCTCACGGACACTGTTGCTGCATACTGTTCACATCCTTATAGAACTATTTAAGCATTCTGCAACAAGAAATCTTTGCCTGGCCACTGTTCCTCCGTATTCCAGGCAACTCTTCTCATCCAAAAACAGCAGCAAAGCCAAAATGTGAAATGGTCCTTTGCCAACCATCACCACATTCTGTCTAGCAGAAGCTTTCAGCAACACACTTCCCAATATGTCTCTTAAGGTCCTGCTTATAGCGAAATTCTTTCCGACAGACTTGGCAGATGAACTCCTTTATTCCAGTGTGGTGTACGAGATGTCCACGCAGATTGTTTGTTGCCGAGAATCGCTTTCCGCAGTATGGACACTCGTATCTCTTGACGCCCAGTCTATCGGTTGCTGCCAGCTCAGGGCCCGAATGTCCCCCGACAGAATCATCGCAGGGACTGGAGCCGCCGAGTGGACCCCTGTGTTCCGCGTCCAACGTCTGTACGAAGGCCTTCGCTGAACCGTTGAACAATCGCCGATCGCATTCCTCGGTCTGCAAGAAACGCACGAAAACACCTTTCCTAAATAGCTCAGCTTAATCAGCCTCTAGTCACTTCATACTCTCATATAAACATTCTTTCCTGCTTAGAGCAGGTGCTCGCACTCAATGTGATCAATATGGCCAACAGGCACAACAGAATTGCAATGTTATGGACAGTGACCGGGGAAGTGTTTAAAAGTTGCATGAGCCAACTTCGGCCAAGTGCATACCGAATGTGGATAAAATTATACATTATATCGTCACACAAGTCTTATCTCTTCAAACAATCATACAACTGTAATTGACACTTTGTTCTCCGCACAGCGCCCTTTCTTTCGGATTTCGGCTCTCCAATGGCGCTATATAGATTGTCATATTATTATCAGAGTACATTCTGTGTGAGCTCCAGTATCTGGCTGGAGCTCTGCCTCAGGCATCACAGAGCCAAAACATGTGTAAGCATCACAACTTTGCTGTTGTGGCTTCCATGCCTCTGGTCAAGGATGCCCACATTGCAGTTTTAACACACTAGAAACTCACACAGTACAGTGATCAATTCAATAGCGTGCAGGATTTGTAAGCCACTGTTTGCAGGCTCTAGCGGTCTAGCCTACCAAGATGACTCCGTGTAACGACTATAGTTGCTCGTGCAATGACATGCATGCTCATCTAACGCCTCAAACATGTCATAACCCTGGACAACAACTACATAATAAATAAACTACATAAAGAGGTTAATATAAGTAACTGAGTTAAGTGGGTTACATTCCAGGGCTGAATTAAACTTAGAACCATGGCCACTGTATATCATATACGAAAATGTGCAATAAAGCTATGTCTTAGAAAAAGACTGCAGTCTGCATGTATACGTAGAAGCTTGCAAGAAACAGAAATATTTGCAAAACCAAATTAAAGGAAGCTAGGAACTCAGCTATTTGTCACAACCTTTGCAAACACAAGAAATAAGATAAATTGTGATAATCGATCATTTATTACATGTCTTTTAGCAAACAGTTTATAAAGTATTATTCGGCGGTAGAAAAACCCTACATTGAGTGTCTCAAGTCCTCATTTAGTATAGTAAACATCAGTACTAGCAAATCCATGTCTCAGATAAAGTAACTTTTAGTAAGATCAACTGACTGCACAAATTATAAGTACTTTAAAAATACATAAAAAACACAGATAACTACAAGCTTCTGTTTATCAGATAGATTTGTCAAGCAATCATCTTTCACCTATCAGTAAACCTGTACTTAAGAAAACTCTCAAACACAAAGAGTCACATTCAAACAAACATAATCAGAATCATAATTTTGGTAGCCAGTATAACCTCAACCGTAGTCACCTAAATTGATCTACTACAAAGAAATCAGACGATATGGACGACCTCAAATGGGTGCTCATTTCAAATGCGTTTCGACATCCCTCAGTCAATTTCCATGAATTTCTAACTGCACAAATATCTGCAGACACTACTTTCGAGAGCGAGAGAAGACAGAATCGAGAAACAGTTCAAACAAAGCAGTGCGCACAACGTTGTAGGACGACTAAGTCACACCCAGAATTCAGCCGCTAAACGACGTTTGGTGCATTTCTTCGAAACACTTGACGCTATGTCGCTTCAGAGCTTGCTTATACTGGAACTCCTTCTTACAGATGGCACACGCAAACTCCTTAATTCCGGTGTGATGCACAAGATGTCCTCGCAGATTGCTCGTGGCTGAGAATCGCTTTGCGCAGTATGGACACTGGTATTTTTTGGTGAGCGGAGTGATCGGTTTCCCAACGGGAGGAGGACGAAGGTCGGTTTCGAGGCCAGATTTGTGACTGTTAGCATCCTCTTGCACCGTTCGATTCCAAAGCAATCTGGACGAGTCGGCCAAGAAAGTCGAAGAACACGGCGCAGTCTGCAAGAAATTGACGACAAAATCGTTGTAGAGTTACGAGGCTGGATTTACAACGCAAGAAGAAACGCAGTCGTCAGAAGCAAGACATTTTAATCACTTTGGAGGAAAGAGAGAAGATCCAGTCAAACAAAACATTGATGCAGCAACAACCCACTCCAAGCGTCTAATCAATCTCTACTTCAAAGTCCACTAGAAAGTTTTTTACTGTCCAACCTTATGACATTTCCTTCTTTTAGATGATATTTATCCAGCTAGCTAAATCAAAGTCTCCACCCTAAAACTTTTAAATAAAATCCGGGTAACTGAATTTCATATTTCATCCTACAACAATTCTTGCTTGTAAGTCACATGAGGCTAGCCGAATCATAAGTTGCACACTAAGCTTGTTTTGTTAGATCCTATCCTATCAATTGAAATCGATTGAAATGTGTTGAATACACAAATCAGTTAAATTGTGTCTTGCACGCTGTACTTGTACTCTAAGCCATCGGTTCCCAAACGGTGGTACGCATACCCCTAGGGGTACGCCAGCTGTAGCCAAAGGGTACGCAAGAAAAGATGAGAAATCCATTTTCCGAGGTTGCATTGCCAGCGGAGTTTTCTGTCTAGGAAAGAGATCAATTCATTGAGCTTTCATGTGGTGGTCGATTGAGGAGTGAATTCAACAAGAATTTAGGTCCCAACCGAGTGGTTTTTCGCTTAAAAGAAGAGCAGAATATGGATTTATTTCTGACAGAGCTGTGAAATTTTTGATTCCCTTCAGTACGTCATATCTCTGTGAAACTGGATTCTCTGCACGCTTCCAATAAAAAAACGAATACAGATCGAAACTTGAATTTGAGCCAGACTCGAAAATTGACAATAATAAAGCCTGAACTAGCAGAATTGTTCAAATCAATCTAAACAAGACCTGTGCTCACATTAAAATTATTAAACTTCCATGTTGACTTAATTAATTAGAGGCTATTTGCCTATCTTCCTGTAAATCAAAATGATGGGAAATAAAATATGAGAATTTTCACTTAAAAAACTTTTATTGTGTACATATTGCAAGCCAATAATTATTTTAATATAAAAAAATTTAGCAAAATTCAATAATTCATTAATAATATTATAAAATTAGACTCTGTTGAATGCACTTAAACATTGTGTGTTCAGGTCTGTGCCATAAGCATCTTAAAACACACATCTCTATATCAGTCAGATAGCCATGAGCGCAGTGCTAATGCGTTGTACTTAAAAGGCACTATATAAAGTGTCACGATATAAACATACACGCAAGAGGAAGACCATTCCACTTAGATGACCCAACCACTGGGTATATGATGCCATGAGACATTAGATCAGACAACTGGTGCATAGACTAATGATTGGTTGGTTACATGTTAAAAACTCTGTCATGTAGCAAAGATGAGTTTTGTTGCCCTCCTCCTTTATCCAGGCATGGGATTGGCACTACCAGATTAAGGGCAGTTCATGGCTCATCTCAGTACCACATACTTCATCAGACTCAACTGTTGATCTAAGGATCTATGTACCAAGATCCCAATATAATATACGCTGTTGACATATCTACCAATAACCAAACATAATAACCTCATATCACAGGGTCAATCAACCAACAATACAACCCAACACATTCGTTATACAGAGAGTAAATGAATCATTGATGCAACTCTCTGTTTGCTTCTACTTGTCAGTGATCGGCGCATCGACCTAATTTCCTCTAGTAGTCGCTCGTAATTGCAATCTTACAGATGATGATGCTTGTATCCTTCATCCAAAAACTGTAAAGTGCTCCCAAAGGGCAGAATGTTGATGGCTGTCCCTGACACATTCACTGGTAAATGGTTCCCTCTGCACTTTTATGGTGCACAAGTCAAATCACGAACGTTTAACATCAAATGGAAGTTGGGATAAGGTAGTTGGGCAAGTGTCGAAAGACTTCTAATCTGTCCGATCCACTATTTAACAATCTGGTGCACTCTTGCAAGATGACACACGAGACTGTACTTGTAGGCATACTCAGCACTGCACAGATGACACTTGAACTGTTTGACTCCAGTGTGTAACACCAGATGGCCTTGGAGCGTGTTTGTTGCCGAAAACCCCTTGTAGCAAAACGGACAGTGGTAAGGGTACTGACGACCAAGAGAGCTGTTCTTTAGACTGTTGCTTCGAGATGAGACACAACGTCTGCCCGGCCCTGTGATGGATGCCAGTGATTTCTTTGCAATCCTGGCATTGGTCACATCACCTCTGATACTTTCTATATTGCCATTTTGAGACAGGCTGCTCCACTTCTCCTGACTTTCGATTGATTCAGCCTGACGATAAAAGCTTTCAGTCTGAAACGGAAAGCCACGTCCTGGATTTGCAAATGCCTCAGGCTCTCTGGTACAGCCTATGCGACTGCACTGTCCCTGTAGACTTAATATCTTTTGGCATCACAATATGTTTATGACGAAGAATTACAATGATAAAAGGCACTATCTCAGAATTTGGGTTACAATGGTGCATAAAATTCAATGAGTGCATGATGCATTTCAATATTTGTATGCACACAAGTCAATATTTAATCAATATTTTATTTATTTAAAGCACTTATTAATTGTTCAAATCAATACATCAAAATCAGAGGTGGAAGTGAATGTTTGTTAGGGAGAAAAATTGAGTTTTGCATAGTCCAGAGTAGAATAATGGCCATTTGTGAGAATGAATGGGTTCAATCACAAAAGGACACTACAGACTCTCTGCATTGTTATGCTTAGTAAGAAGTAATATACGAAACGTTTCCGTTAATAGGCAAGGCACCCACAATCATCACCTGTGTGTTTACCAGTCCCATGTCCGCTTACCCATCCACCTAATGTCTAGTATCATAGAGGGGTACATGACCCAAGAAAATAATACAAGCCATGGTCTGCTTGAACAGAACTTTAACATAATACATAGCAAACATTAGAAGCACTTTCCCACTTTAACATGGCATTATTAACTCTCACATTACCCATAAACTACTGTCTATAGCACATTTTTCACATTAACATTACACTACATTACATCAACCAACCTACAGTGGCAGCATATTGCAATTAGGGTACAATGAAAGTGCAGAACGTCTGCATATGTACCATTGTACCTCAAACATTTACACACCCCTTTCTAAGACCTGATGTCCTAATTATCTGATAAACGTCTACAGCTAAATTAGAAAGATAAGTTCATCTGCTAGTGAAACAGGTTTTGCAGAGCAGCAAACGATTCCGTTGACCGGCTATCACACATGTTCTGCAACCAATCCACGAATTCTCGCTCCCGACCAATGCTTGCATTATGGTAATATGTTAAGTTTAAGTGTAATAAGACAACGGTCAATGCAATCATCATAAGATAGATTCATTGCAAGAACTATCAACTGAAGCAAACCATAGATGACCATTCAAATATATCACAAAGACATCTACAATACAATCATAATGCAACTTATACAAATTTACCAAAGTGCACAACAGGAACACAACACGAAATCACAAGAAATACATAACGCTCCATATTACAAATACATAGAAATGCTTAGAAATAGAATATAATTCAAAGACACACAACACAATTAAAAACTAGAAAACGAAATACAAAACAAATGGTAACACATACTAAACAATTTCATCAAAGCAATACAATGCAGACACAACACAAATAGAAAACTATGAAA
The DNA here is from genome assembly GCA_959347315.1 of Bimastos eiseni. Classification (NCBI taxonomy): domain Eukaryota; kingdom Metazoa; phylum Annelida; class Clitellata; order Crassiclitellata; family Lumbricidae; genus Bimastos; species Bimastos eiseni. The sequence continues at coordinate 15,739,296 of OY365814.1, forward strand.
AACAATATAACATAAACCTCACCTGTGGACTTGATGGTTGTGCGTTTCCCCCTCTGCGGTTCCACGTGGAACACCCCGGAAGCAGGACATCCGATGACATCTGTGCTGGAAGCTGCTCAGCGCCAGGAACTGCGTAGCCCTGGCCATCGATCCCATAGAGACCGAGATAGCCAGCGAATGAATTCTCCGAACGGGACAAGTCTTCGTCCGAAGCAGTCTCTTCTTTAATGTGGATGACGTCCGCATCAGATCGATCTGGGTCATTGCTGTTTGAGGCACAGATCTGACGTTGGTCTCGAAGCCCTGCATTTGCAGGTTCGGAATCGGTCAGTAATCTTTTTCTTGCTGGTTCAGCTGGATCACGAACTGTGAGCTGCGAGTCAAAGTCGTCTGATGTGGTATGTTCTGAGGTGAATGTGTGCTCGCTCCACTCTCCTATGCTTCCTTGGATATTCGTAATCTGAAGCGTATCGTTAACTTCAGACTTGGTTCTGGAGGTGTCGAGGTTCTCGAGTGGGGGGCCATGATTCTGAAATCGACATGGGCCACTCCGCGACACTTCCAGCTTGACGGCGGACTGAGGATCGAGATTTGTCCACTTTGACGAGTCTTCTGAACGCCTGCTAGCATCTTGATCGGATCTCATTTGAGAGCCTGTTTCCGCGGTGAGCCTCGGTGGTAAGACCCGGTCTGGAGTTCGAGATGATATCCGGCGTTTCCGAGGGATTTTTCGAACGATTGACGATTCGTTGCTCCCTGCACCTTGATTTATGTCCAATTCATTCGAATCTTCTGGGCTGTGGTGAACAGTTTCATTGATGTTGACAAGAAAGATTTCACTACCATCCAACGTAATCCCTATGAGGCCTTCAATGCTGAACTCTGACTTGAAGTGGAGACCGTTCTTGCACAGCAGCATTATTGTTTCGGTAAGGAGCGCCTTTACGCGCAGCTGATCAGCAGTCAGCATCCTAAAAAATTGAAATATGGTAATCATACCTTGCTGAAGACAAATATATCTATTTGACATGTGTAATATCATATGCTATGCATGTGTTAATCATCAACATCATCAGTTTCTATAGCTTGGTGGTGATTTGCAAAGAAAGTTGTTGTCATTCTTGACAGTTATTTGTAAAATTGTGTGCCTTTTGTTCGAAATCCTGTTATATCTTTATATATGCATATATATATATATATATATATATATATATATAAATCAGCTAGATAGGTACACTCAGGATTGATTCTGAGTCCTGATAAATGCATGCTGTATTTATGCAGTATGGGGTTTGTTGGGTATCAGCGTTTAATCTGAGCACAATCGGGGGCGGCCATATTGGTTACAGTAGGGGAATGTAGTCTTCGTGATTAAAGGGTAGGGCTAGGTTCGCTATTACACATATATGAAAATTCTTTGGCCGCAGAAGTAATTTCTCCGTGCGTTGCGTGGCCGAAGCTTCAGCCACAGAAATACCACGCATTAAATGTGATTTCCCTGGCGTATTTTATAAAAATTGGTGTAAATACGGAACTCTCCGCCTCTTTGTCTCTCTCTGTCAGTACGTCTGTATGTAGATCTCTGTCTTCATGAATCTTAAGCTGTAAGAATCTTGTGGTAATACTTTCGTTAATCTTTACCCTTACTTTAAAACAGCCATGCCGGTCTCACCTGATCGACCTCAAAACGTAGTGCACGTTTTCAATATGAAGATATCGTCTGTAACGATTTCACAGATTTTTCGACAGCGATTAAAATTTGATAAACTGCTTATTAACGTGATTTGCTTTTCAGGACAAATACGAATTCTTAATTTATATCCCAAAACAAAGAAGTAGCTCCCTCTAGCACCATTTTGGAAGAACCCGGATGCCAATTTTTTTGGCGCTGAGGTACAGAGGTATATTTATATACTATGCGTTTGGCCTACATTTGTATGTAATCGTGATCGTAATCTCCGAAGCGCTGGTGGATTAGTTAGCCCTGCACAGGGCTAACTAATCCACCAGCGCTGCGTAGAATCATGGAGCTGTCCAAATGGTAGTTTGAGGGAGATCAGAGTTCAGTTTCCAGAGGGTCATAGGCGGCAGAGCAGATGCAGTTTTAGACTTTTAATCGAGGATTGGAGGGTGGATGATCAAGTGAGTCTGGGTAAAAGTTCTTGAGATGATGTGACTTATGTTACGAATGAAAAGCCCGATGGGTAATGGACAGTCCCGGATTACTCATTAGGCAGAGTAGGCAACTGCCTATGGGCCTCGCAACTTTTAGGGGCCCTATGAGACCTTGACAAAAGAAATTTTTTTACTTACTTACTTACTTATTCTTAAGAATAGAGGCACGTGACGACGCTGACGTCATACAATAATGTTTACACTTCAACTTCTTCAAGTTAGTCTAGTAGTTAACTTAGTTAAATAAAATAAAATAATTATAAATAAATTAATAGGGCCCTAGATAAAATGTCGATCAACGAGAGAAGGCACGAAAGCGGAGCAGAGAAGCGAAGAAAGAAAAAGGAAGCCACAGTGAAGCTTCAAGAAGAAATGAAAAGGACTCCGTCGCTTTTCCAACTTGGCTTCATTCGTTCGTCTGCAGAAGATCAAGCCTGTGGCTGTGGTAGTACTGCCGTCGGCAGTGCGGGCGATGTTATGGCGACAGACTTGCCTTCCGAATTGACTGCTGTACAAATGGTTGAGCCTCAGGACACCATAGATGACACTGCCAAAACCAATCAGGATTTTAATGTGATTGGTCCGGAAAGACAAATTCAGAGACCGGAATTTCAAAACGACGTCGAATTATGGGAAAACATTACAAACGCAGTGCAAGAACATTGGTCTAGTAGAGACAGTGACGTAGCTAGAGTTAACGTCACCCGGGGCGGTCCGTTCAAATGTCACCCCAGTGACCCCACACGACCCTATGCTGAATGGTTAGGTGTAGCTAAATTTTCATACATACTCTACCTCTAGGCTCTACTTTACTCTACTGACCGGTACGTTACTGCTTACATGTATGATCCAAGACAAAATCCGAATCCAATACCACAAAACAAATAGTTCAAATCCAAAGATTTTTAAAATGCAACTGTTCACTTTCAGAACATCTAAATGCAAAACACGGCAATGCACAGACCAAAAGAATGTCCTTCGACAATATAGTCCTAGAAGGAATGTCTTCTTGTTTTCATTGTGGCAAACAGGTCAATGACATCGTCAAAATCTATTTGTCTTGTAAGCTCGTGTTCAATGGACAGAACAGCCAGATCCGACAATCTCGACTGGCTCATGGTTGACCGGAGGTAATTTTTTATAAGTTTCATTTTGGAGAAACTTCTTTCACACGATGCCACAGAAACACATATTGTCAGAAAGAATCTTAGAGTCAGCGTAAGATATGGCAATGATTCAACAAAGTCCCACTTGATGATAAACCGTAGGAATTGCAGTACAGTCCAGTGCTTGGCTTCCTCCAAGTTTATATCGGCTGCTTGTAGGTGTCGCCTTAAACGTGGTATTTCTAGACAAAGGTCTTCTTCAGACAGCTCATCATACACGGCTGTGAGCTTGGTAACAGACAACTGTATTTCTTCGTCGTTGGCACAAATAATATGGTCTGGCTGAACGGCAGAAAAAGTCAGCAAAATGTCATTCACTGCCTTTCCTCTCGTATCTAACTCCATATGAAAACGGTCCAGACACTCTAACATTGCTCTCTTGGTCTCCTGCTGCAATGACAATCCAGCATCTCTTGCCTCCTCTCCTGGTAATCTTCTCTTTCTTATGATTCTCTTCTCTGTAGGGATATCAAGTTCTTCACATTTCGCAAGTGCCTGCTGAACGGCATTGTCAACAACCTTCGTACGCTGCTCTTCCAAAAAGACCTTGAGAGCCCTTAGTTTGGTTGCAACCATGTCCACAGTAATACCTGGTGTTACTTATTTCGAACATTGTTCGAAATAAATTATAATAAAAATATAAGAAAAATGACTCACCAAAAGAGCTGTACTCGCTCAGACAATATTTTCGACGGTTGATAGATTCAAATTCGAAATATGTGACGTCATAACGGTCACATTTCCTGTGTTGGTTGGGTTTTTTTCACAATTCTATTTCCAGACTATTTTCGCACCTTAGCCTGGCTGAAAAATTTTGTTGGAGGTGACATAGTGTCACCCTCCATATGCTGTCACCCGGGGCGGTCCGCCCCCTCGCCCCCCCCCCTTAGCTACGCCACTGAGTAGAGATCCTGTAGAATGCCAGCACTTTGTGATTTTTCGGCTTCACGTAGGCAGTATGATGATGGTACTGCCCGATATTTTACTCGTTCCATGATGTTTCGGAAGCATGTGAATGGAGAACAAATTAAACGGGAATGGTTGATGTACTCGCCAACTTCTGGCAATGTATACTGTTTTCCCTGCGTCTTATTTCGTGATGCAGGTAAAGGAATTCAAACACAATTCTGTGATGGATTTTCTGACTGGAAAAATGCTTCTCAGCGCATCCAGATGCACGAGAACAGTGAGATGCACCGAACATGTATGCAGGCTCTTATTACTAGGCGACGTGCAGCATGTCACTTAGACTGCTGTTTACAAATTAAATTCGACAAAGAGAAAGAATACTGGATAAAGGTTCTGCAGCGAGTAGTGTCGGTTGTCAAGTTTCTGTCGTCGCGTGGATTAGCCTTTCGCGGTGAAAATGAAAATATAGGATCCCAACACAACGGAAATTACTTTGGCGTTTTAGAGTTGATTGCGCAGTACGATCCTTTCCTGAGTTCTAATTTAGCCAAATTTGGTAATCAAGGCCGAGGAAGACCGTCCTACTTATCATCTACAATTTGTGAAGAAATTATCGAGATAATGGGAAATCAGGTTCTGGCAGTTATTGTGAAAGAATTGCAGCAATCCAAATATTTTTCTTTAGGCGTCGATTCCACGCCGGACATATCGCACATTGACCAGCTGACAGTAGTTGTTAGATATGTAAGAATGTCAGACGGCGAAGTGTTGGAACGGTTTCTCACCTCCATCCCAATTGAAAGTCACACAGGAGAAGTTCTTGCTACGACCGTCTTGAAATTTCTAAACAAATGTGACATTGATATAAAAACTCTGCGAGGACAATCTTACGACAATGCCGCAAACATGTCGGGGCGTTACAACGGTCTTCAGGCACACATTGGCCAAATCAATCCACTGGCACACTACATTCCCTGCGCAGCACATTCGTTAAATTTGGTTGGAGTTTCTGCTGCAGAAACCTGCGTTAATGCACTTTCTTTCTTCGGACTTGTTCAGAAATTGTTTAACTTTTTTTCTGCGTCTACTGCCCGTTGGGCGGTTATGTCCAAATGTCTTGAAAATGGAGCTTGCTCTGGACTCGTTTTAAAGAGAGTGACTGGAACAAGGTGGTGTGAGCGGGCGGATGCGACCAAGGCGCTGTCATAAGGTTACAGCAGCTTCCTATGGCTTTGTCGGTCATTGCAGAAGATGTGAAGCAAAGGCCAGAGACAATTCACGAAGCCAAATGTCTGTTACAAGACCTGTCGAGGAAGGAAACAGCCGTTATGTCAGTCTTTTGAGCTGTCATCTTGGAAAGAATCAATGCAGTCGGTAAATCATTACAGAAAGAAACGACAGAACTCCAAACGGCCGTCAATATGTTGAAATCATTGTCAGGTTTACTAACATCACAGAGAGATTTGTTTGATGAATACGAAGAAAAGGCGAACGAGAAAGTGGAAGCACAGTACTCTGACGACTGTAAACGGTTGCGCAAGCGAAAACGACATTACGCCGATGGTGACGCGGAAGAAGTTGTACTTTTTGGAAAAGACAAGTTCAGGATTGAAACCTATTTACCGATATTGGACAAACTATCTGCTCAGCTCAACCGCCGCATGCAAGCATACGGCAAAATTCAGTCGTTGTTTGGATTTTTAGTTGAATTTCCATTCAAAATAGATGACGAATTAAGACACGCAACCGAGACATTTCGAGAGAATTATCCTGATGACATCGGTATCCATTTCCAGGAAGAAATGGTTCACTTCAAGTATTTCGCATTGGCGGCATTGCTGTTTGAAGATTCTGATGATAAAATACCTGCATCGCAATCATATGGACTCATTTGTGACAACATGATTCAGTCTACATTCCCAAACGTTTTGACTGCACTACGAATTTACAGATGCTTAATGATCACAAACGCGACCGGCGAACGAACCTTTTCCAAATTGAAAATTCTGACAAACAGTCATCGAGCTTCAATGACGCAAGAACGATTGAATACGCTTGCCATTATGGCCACTGAAAACGACGTTTTGCAGAATATTGACATTCAGGATATTTTAAACGACTTCACTACTGTGAAATTAAGACAGAAGACTTTTTGAAGGTTCGTTACTCGTTAGTCGTTACTTAAAAAGAGATTGGTAATTGTAAACGGTTGACTCGTATTTTACGGTATGGAACGGACCGAACGGTAACTACCTATCGTAGATCGTAATTTAAGTTTCATATTATTTCTTACTGGATAAATAGTTAAATACGTAAATATACAGACTACAGTGATTGTTTTCTTAAATTCTTAATCTAATAATTATAATGTCGTATTGGCATTACGGTATTATAATGACATTTTATACATATAAAAGGACATTGTCACATTTTATGTCTTGCCAGCCTTGGCACTGGTAGGCTAATATAAACGAGTGAAATCGACTGGTTACTGGCGTTCTAGTAGGCACTAGGCCGACTAGGGGCCTGGGGCGTGGGCCCCAAAAGTTTCACTGCCTATGGGCCTCCACGGTGCTTAATCCGGCACTGGTAATGGATAAAGACTCTTGAGACATGTGATGGTGGGTGATTGCCTAATAGGTAATTATGACATAGTGGCGGCGGAGTAGTGTGGAACTCGGATGGCTGACAGTTCCAAAAATGTATATAGTGCGGTCATGGATCTTGACCTCTGCATAGGCCTATCGACTAAACCGGATTTTGGGCGGTGTGGAAATTTTAGTTTACGAATACGGTTTGCACACATGTAGGCCTATGTATTTCTGAACTAAGTTATTTGAATCCTACTAATAAAAAAGAACTTTCACGGCACCACGGCCGTGAGCATCAGGCTCAATGCATAAGTCGATGATAGAGGTTATAGATATCTATAGGAGTCCATGCAGTAATTTAAACATCTGAAATATGTAGACCTACTCCATGAAAACTTTTTAATGCAATTGCATGAACACTAATCAACGCAATAAGTAAGCCAATTAACGTTAACGTTAACGACAAGAACGATAACAATGAATTAGCAGCGACAATAATAATTGGACACACAGTGACTGGTAGTGAGGCGCTATACTAAAAGACATCTGGCGCATTTAGCCATTGGGCTGAATCGTCGTGTATCACAATCTTGTAATGATGTTTACATGAATATATTTAATCTGATTTTAATTTGATTTTTTCTTGTTAATTTGCTGATGTCAATATATTAATAGTAGTCTTTATCGTCTACGTGTATTTGTTTAAAGTGCGATGATGCTACCGAGAACTTTGACGTTTAACTCATATTATCGCTCAGTCTTGTTATATCGGCGAAGTCAGCTGTAGTGTTCAGGACGTTTTATACATACAGATATCAAATCTGCATTGTTTGCTACGGAAGACGTATTGAATCTAGCATATTTATTCCACTTTTGTAGGCCCTTGTTCGCAATAAAAACCATGTAAAATTCGTCATAAGTGCCTATCTTACCCAGAACTTCCATTAACGCAAGTAGGCCTATACGTGCTGTGAGTTTGTAAGTAATGCAATGAAGCTTATCCGACTTTTAGTTCTTGGCTTGATCGTGAGAAGAGCTTCATGAAAATTCAAGCTCTTGAGATCGATGTAAAAACAGGTACTGTATAAGCAAGGTTTGTGTGCTGTGCAACCAGAGGAGCGCTCATGGTGGGTTGTGTGTTTGGGATCAGAGAAATGGATGGAGGTAAATTTGTTACATTACCTGTGTTTACTTTTCCTGTGGTTACAATTCCTGTGGTAACATACCATGAGATTGTCTTCTTAGTGGTGTTCTAGCATTGAGTGTTGCCTTTATTTATCGGTTGCAGTGAAGTCAAGCCAAAGATGAACACGCAGTATGAATTTGTTGAGTTGCTTACTTACCTTGAAACGAATGAGATCGGATTCTACAAGGAAATCAAGACTGCAATATTCGACAACCTTAGCAAAAGTAATTTTCATATTTACTTCTTATAATCTGGTCCTTAGCTATTGATGTCATCCTGATGCATCTTGGGATATTGTCATTTCATTGTTGAGTCTGGTAACTATGAAAGGCTGTTTATGTAATGTAGTGTTTCCCAGCAGATTTTCTATACAGATCTGAATGTTAGACAATGTGAGAAGAATTCTTACTGCTGAAATGATTTCCCTGCAGAAGATAACATGAGTTTCTAGACACCAGAAAATAAGGGGAAAAAAATGAAAAGAGATGGTCCTTAGGTACCTAAGCAACTCCACTAGATAAAGTTGTTTAACGAAGACTCCGATGGTTTGGACATGTGAAGAGAATGCCAGTTGATTGAATACAATACAATACTGCTTATTTGCAGGAGCTATGTCACCCTATCACTGCCAGTAGTGGTCGATGACTACTTCGCTCTGCATTTCATGGCGACCTGATTGTCCCTTTTGCACGCATTTCCATAATGCAGAATCGTGCATTCTCGGTCGTGGGACCTACAATCTGGAATGGACTTCCCATAGAGCTTTGTCTCCTACCTAAGAACTCCTCATCTTCATTTTACGCCTCTCTTAAAGCTGTCCTTTTCAGCCGAGGATTAGGCCGGGAGCGCCTTTGAGTAGATATCTTGAAGGGGCGCATATCAAGTATTTTGATTGATTGATTTTGATTGAATACACTACATGTAAGATTCAAAAGAAGCAGACAGTTCAAGACTACACTGGATAGATAATACAAATGAGGACTTAACATCAATTAGATTGATGCTAAAGGAAGCAATGGACTTGACAAAACACAGAGGACAACAAAGGTCTCATGTTCCATTGCCTCTTGCTTACTTACTTGAGAGGTGCCTACTCTCATTCAGAGAATGTTGCCTGCTGACAAATGACTCTTGTCATGAAATGATAATGATATTATTATAGTGTAGATCGCAGCAGTACATAATATGCATTGGAAGAATTTCCAAAAGAATATGCAAGACAGGAGAAGACACATTGGCTTCAATTCAATATGCATAATTTTGGTATCTGCGTATCTTCTTTACACATCATCAACTTGTTGACAAAGTTATATGGCAAACAAAAAGCAAAAGTGAGAGTAGCAGGAGGGATGTCAAATGAATTCAGAGTAAGAAAAGGGGTTAGACAGGAGTGTGTAATGTCACCGTATTTATTTAACATCATGGCAGAAATGGTGATGAGAGAGGTACTGGATGGCTGGGAAGGAGGGGTACAAATAGGAGGAAGAAAATTAACGAACTTGAGATATGCAGATGATATTGTACTGTTGGCAGAATCTGAAAAAGTACTACAAGAAATAATCAATCGTCTGGATAAGATCGGAAGTGAGAAAGGTTTAATAATTAACATGGATAAAACCAAGACCATGGCATTAAATGGTAAAACATGCAACATCGTTTTGAAAGAGAACAGACTGGAGCAGGTGGATACGTTTCAATACTTGGGATCATTGATTACAGAAGATGCAGAGTGTAGCAGAGAGATTAGAGGAATGATGGCAAAAGGACAAAGTGTTCAGATAGGGATGAAGAAAATATGGAGGAGTCGCAGCATAAAGTTAACCACCAAAGTGAGACTAATGAAAGCATTGGTATGGCCGGTGGTTACATATGGCTACGAAAGTTGGACCATCAAGAAAAGAGATGAAGAAAGAATTGAAGCTTTTGAGATGAAATGCATAAGACAGATTCTAAGGGTATCATGGACTCAAAAAAAACAAACGAGTGGGTATTGGAGAAAGCAGACATGGAACGAGAGCTACTTAATCTGATGAAAAGGAGGAAATTAATATACTTTGGACATGTGATGAGAAAAGAGGGAAACTGTCTAGAAAAAGAAATCATGCAAGGCACTACACCGGGAGCAAGAAAACGAGGAAGACCAAAGACACGATGGATAGTGAATGTGGAAAAATGGACCGGTAGACCACTTGACAACTTACTAAAGAAGACGAGAGACAGGAACAGATGGAGTAGACTTGTCCATGAAGCGACCAACCCTCGGATCGAGGATGGTTAAGGCAGGACAAGACATATCTTCTTAGGTAGAATTTTGCACTGGTTGTCTCAAACCTGGGACAACTCATAGGCTGTTTGATTATTTACATTATATTTTTAATATTGTATTATTTGTATTAGTATTATTTCACTTGAGGTGGTTCTGATCCCTCAGGTGATACAGAAATTGTCCTGAGCCAAAAAACGTATAGGACGACTTCGATTCAAGCGTAAAGATAGTACTGTTAAACATGACAGCATTGAAGCGCTGGATGATTGTCATTATTATTACTATTATTATCTTTGTTTTTTTTACAGAAAAAATGTGCCGGAATACATCTGTCCGCCTATAGTTGTTGAAGGAAATGATACTAACATTAGCTGCCAAATAAAGTAAATTTGATAGGACACAATGATCACAATCTATATTCTTACTCATAAATTTTAGAATGTAAAAAATTGAAATTGTAAATTTTTATATAATATTCCAGAGTTTTGCACAACCACTATTTTTATTTTTTAGTAATTGAAAAATATTCGGAAAAAGCACTGATTATTATTATAATTAATATTATTGCTGTTCTCTCAGGTAAGGAGCCTTGGCTGGTGAATGCGGTCGTTGATATGTTTGTGGCTTCAAACTCCAGTCGTTGTCTTGATGTCCTTGTTTCCATTAATGAGCCTCATGACAAGGTAAGGAACGGTGGGTTTGGAATATTTATTTAGTGATACAATTTGGTGTAGGGTTTTATTTGAATTAGTAATTAATAAATACTAGTTATTGATTTTGGTGGTGATTTGTTAAAATATTTGTCTGTTTTATTTTCTCAAGCCTATGCATAATTAATTATTTATTTATTAACATGATTTTACTTGTAGTTATGCATCTGATAATTACTAAAATAAAAAAACAAAGTTCCTTCAGGCAAAGAAAACAATTTTTGCATCCCCTTTGCATGAAACACTTTTTGAACAACTACAGTTCTACACAGAGGCAGGTATTTTGTAGCACCTTTTCGAGCGACTGAACGATCATGTGAAGAGCAGCCAAAGGTTGCGAGCGCTCTCGATCCTGGCTCACCTCGTTCAACATGAACCCGTATGGCTGCACAAGATCATCTCAGTCCAATTGATGCCTACCATGCTCAGGTCACTCAAGGTCAGTCATTCATTCATTCATTCGTTTATTAATTTATTTAGCACCCCATAAGAGGCCTACTTGGAGGCAATACCAACCCAACAACGGCTTTACAAACCAGTCTTCAGCTACTTGTAAAACAAAGGCGCAATAATCCTTGGCAGCATTTGCATCTCTAAGGGGAGTGTGTTACAGGTTGAGGGGCCAACAACGGATAAGGTGATGCTCTGCCTGGTCAAGGTGCAACAAGGAGCTATTAGATGGTGTGGAGTACTGGTGTGATGCATTTGCATAGGTATGCATTAAATACATGCGTACATATGAGACTATGTACATTTTATGTGTCATATGTATGGACACATGATATAGTCTCTTTTGTTGTGGCTTTGTGTTTCAGCTTCAACCTTAGATTTAATGGTTACAGTAATATATAGCAATGACGATAAACTGATGAACGTTGATCAAGTTCATTGATGGATGGTACTCTTCTATGGCTGTCCCATTCGCTCGCTCTGCGCCAATGCAGAGCTGTTCTTTCTCTGTGGTTGGTCCTATAACCTGGAACAGACTTTCCTCAGTTCCAGGGCAAATCCCAAACTGTTCTCAGTTTCACTGACTGCTGAACAATGCTTTTCACGCTCTGTCTGGGTTGGGAGTGTCTTGGAGCAGGGAACTTGAAGGGGCGCTACATAAATTATGATTGATTATTTGATTAGACTATGTTGTTGCTTGTCTTATCACTTGTTCGACTAATCACGTTGTCCTACTCAGTCTATCTGGCATATGAAGTCCGATTAAAATAAATATCTAGCGATGTTTAGTCATGTCCTGTAAGATATGATCAATAAAAATTATTTTCTATTATGAAGGATCATATTTGCATCACTTAATACACAAATAACAATTGTTAAAATAATTTAATGTCACCATAAACTAATTGCTAGTTATTTTTATTATATTAGAGAAATGGTTATTGTTATTATATTAAAGAAATGGATATTGTTATTATATTAAAGAAATGGATATTGTTATTATGTTAGAGAAATGGTTATTGTTATTATATTAGAGAAATGGTTATTGTTATTATATTAGAGAAATGGTTATTGTTATTATATTAGAGAAATGGTTATTGTTATTATATTAGAGAAATGGTTATTGTTATTAGATGTGATAAGATTTGTGATTTTTTTGATGTTGCCTATTTAGGTGGAGTCCGATGGACTGATTTTGTTGACTGGAGCGCTTGTTTTGACGGGTCTTCTGCCAATTGTTCCGGTTTCTATAGCTCCATTTCTCAACGACATCTGTGAAGTGTTCGGTGCTTTGGCCGCCCTCTGCCTCAATAGATCCGGTCAGTATTCCAGTTGATGGATGGATGGATTTGTGAGCGGAATGGTAGTAGGTGGATGGGTGGGTGGATGGATGGATGGGTGAGGTGGGTGGTGGATGAATAGGTGAGTGGATGTTATAATGGTTAGATGGGTGGGTGTATGATTGAATGGATGGGTTGGTGGGTGGGTGGATGTTTGGAGGTTGTTCTTCTCTTTGAGCGGTATCTGCATTTGCATTGTTTCTGGTACACGTCTTGTCTTTGATTGGGATTCATTTGCAGCGGCTGGTCCCTCCATCTGGAACTCTCTGCCTCCTCATGTGAAAGACAGTCTCAGCTAGACTCTAACTGAAAATTTACCTCTTCCAATCTTCTTAATACTCTTAATGATGGTAACAGGCATTTCGTTACCCGGCTTCATTGCACACTTCGGAACTTTGAAAAAAAAACATTATAAAATTATACTGGATTGTATGCAAAGATGAACCTAGGATGGATGGATGGAGTGGGAGGGATGGAGTGATAGAGGGTGATGAAGGAGGAGAAAGTCAAGATGGGTTTGTTGGGTGGTAGGTTGATGGTTTACATGTTTACGTGTAATTCATTGCAGGCAATGTTCCCGAGGTCTACCTGTTGCATCTTCAGGTTGGCCTGCACTGCATGTTCCATCGCCTCTACAGCATGTATCCGTGGCACTTGCTTACTTACCTGAGAGGTGCCTACTCTCGTCCAGAGAATGTTGCAGTCTTTGAGAACGTCATAAAGGTTAGTAGGTGACAACATTGAAAATAATTTGGATGATTTAATTGGTGTTATATGGGCAATGAAGATTATGAGTAAATAGATGATTAATGCATGAATACAAAATGTGGAATATATGTAAGAAAATGAGTCTAATATTTTTGCAATAATGATAATGATGATTATGACTGAATAATAATGATGGTAATGTAATGGTTCAGGGGTACGCCTACCTGGTGTTGGCCTGCTGTAGTGTCTGCCTGTTGTGTACACCTGTCTACTGTGTTCTTTCTACTGTGGTATCTACCTGCTGTAGATGCTTATCTACTGTCTACTGTAGTCTATCTACTATCTACTGTAGATATCTACTATCTACTGTATCCTATCTATTGTAGTCTATCTACTATCTACTGTAGTCTATCTACTATCTACTGTAGGTATCTTCTATCTACTGTATCCTATCTACTGTGTATTATTTACTATCTACTGTGTAGCCTCTACTGTCTCCTATCTACTGTGTATCATCTACTATCTACAGCAATTAGTATAAAAGGAGTTCGCCTGGAAGATCGGGAATAATAATGATGAATCGTCGTCGTCGTCTGGAGATCGTCATCGGGTAGCCTCGTAGATTCGGCTTCGGCCTTGCAGTCTCAGCGCCTAGGGAGCACGAGTAGTCGTCGTGGCTTGCGATAGTCGTCGTAGATATGGTTGTCGTAGATTTGCGATAGTCGCCGTCAGCCATTGACGTAGCATAGTAGTCGCCGTCAGCCATTGACGTAGCTTTGCAGCTACTCGTTAGTTATCGATGTAGGGCGTATTGAGGGAGTGAGATACGGACTGTTTCCGAATCGGTGCTACATAAGTATTGTTTTTCCGTTGTACATTAAAAGAGGATTATCGAACAAGCGTGTCTTATTCTCGCGTCACCAAGGGGGTTATCGAACAAGCGTGTCTTATTCCAAGCATCATCCAGAAGGGAGCTATTTAAACCTTAAATGGTTAGTCTTCAGCAAACCACTGAAGCCTTACTCAGCGGACTGCAACTCGAACTACCCCCATATCGGACGGGGCTGCAAGTCGTCATCCTGGTCACTGTCGAATAGGCCCCGTTCCGTTACAAAACTGGTACCAGAAGTGGGTACGCAGTAACGTTTGACGAGCTCTTCTGAACGCTGGATTTAACGCAGTTACGTTGGAGGTATTCTTGTAAACTCTGGTGATACGTACGTTTGTTTTTTTGGAGACTCTGCCATTTCTGATTCTCGGAGAGCACGAAATTCTTTTGTTTCAACGCTGTGAATTTAGACGAACGACGACTGAAAATGGATATCGCGAAAACGGACGATACGATCGTTTATACGTTGCTGGACGTTGCGGATTCGCCAATTCGCCAGCCGAGCTTTTCGACACTCGCACCGGGGAGGACGACGACGGCCGAAGCACGAGGCACGAACTCTAGTTTTCTGGAGAGCATAGACTTCGACGGTCCGAGCAAGACGAGCGTTCGAGAGAAGAAGACGACTAAGTTCGACGTCGAGAAGCGCAACGATCCTCCGCGGATGGAGAGCCTTGCAGTTCCTCCCGCCAGTCGGGTGATATCGATGAAACCTAGGAAATTCGATGGCACGGGATCATTGGAATCGTTTATGGCTCAGTTTGAAGTTTGTGCCCGGCATAATCGCTGGACTGATAGCGATAAAGCGGACTTTCTGCGCTGTTCTCTGGAAAAGGCAGCCACGCAGCTGCTATGGGATTTTGGATCCCGTACGGATGTATCTTATGAACAACTCGTCGAGAGACTGCGTCAACGATACGGAACGGAGGGGCAGGCGGAAACGTTTCGCGCCCAACTTTATTATCGTCGACAAAGGGGCGATGAGGGTCTTTTACATGATATCTGGAGACTCGTCGTTCTCCGATACCCAGTGCCTTCGAATGAGACGATGGAGATTGTTGCGAAAGATGCATTCCTCGAGGCGATTAGAGATCGAGAACTGGCTCTTAAAGTGAGGGAGCGCGAACCGAAGACGCTCGACGAAGCGTATCGAGTGGCCTTGCGCCTGGCCGCGTATCAGCACACGTCTGAGTTAGAAGAGCGACGAAGGCCAGCGAACCGAGTACGAGGCACCCAAGGGAACGACAACGGCGGAACGTTTCAATCGCAATTGGAAGTCTTCATAGCTGCTCAGCAAAAGTGGCAACAAAGCATGGAGGAGAAATTCTGTCGGCAGCTAGAGGAGCTACGAAACTCACGTCGAACGAATATCGATGCAGAGCCGAATTTCGCCACACCAGCAGATCGCACAAGGAATCCAGGACGTGGAGTAACCTGCTTCAACTGCGGACGAATCGGACACACCGCACGCCAGTGTAGACAACGGCAACGGCCTTATCACCGCCCTGACGACGCACGGCCTTCGTCTTCATCGGAGATCGAAAACGACGGTCCCAACCATACCACACGTGAGGGACACAAACAATGCCATCTACATACGCGGGACGATAAATCGACGCTCGAGGACCTGCTTAGTGGACACTGGGTCAGAGGTAAGCCTGGTACCGTTGTCTGACATAGGGGGGCTAATCCTTCAACCTAGCACTCGTGTATTGTTGGCCGCCAACGGCACGGAAATACGGGTTTTGGGCGAAGTTAGTGTGCACATTCAGATTTTGAGAGGATTTGCAGTTGAGACAAATTTTCTGGTATCTGATCAAGTAGGCGAGCCAATGCTCGGTATGGATTGGTTGAGGCAGCATAAATGTAGAATTGGTTTTGGAACAGGTGCGCTTTTCATAGGACGGCGACGCATCCCATTAATTAAGGGAAATGGCTCATTGTGGTGCCGACGAGTGATGGTCACGGAAGAAGTGACTGTTTTGCCAAATTCTCAGTGTGATGTTCCTTTTTGAACTGAGTACAGGAATCTCAATAGCACGGCTCAGGCGTGGATGACTGAAGCTAGGGAGATTAAGTCAGGAGTACATTTAGCACGAGTGGTATTGAGCAACGAAGCAGATTGAGCGAGTGTAAGAGTTTTGAATTTGAGCGATCAGCCTGCTACGCTGTCGGTCAATCAGTTGATCGGTGATCTCCACACTGTGGAAATAGAGTGTGAAGATGAGATCACTCCGAAACCGAGCTCGCCGATGACTAGTCAGTTGATTGAGAAGCTTGTGGGAGATATACCGGATGATGTAACCGGAGAAATAATAGAAAGGTTGTAAACCCTGCTGACAGGCTATAGCAGCATATTTTCGACAAGTGACCGAGATTTAGGGAGGACTGGAGTTTGCCAGCATCGGATTGACACCGGGGAAGCTCGGCCGATAAGACATCCCTTGAGAAGGCAGCCATTGCCTTACCAAGCAGAAATAGACGCGCAGTTGGAACAAATGATAGCCAGTGGAGTAGTGGAGCCGACAGTTAGCGAATGGGCAGCAAATGTGTTAGCCAAAAAGAAGGACGGATCGCTGCGCTTTTGCATCGATTACCGTAGGCTGAACGATTTGACGAAGAAAGATTCATATCGTCTTCCGAGAATTGATGCTTGTCTGGATGCATTGAGTAGCGCGGGTTGGTTCAGCACGTTAGATCTCCGCAGCGGGTACCACCAGGTTGCGATGAGTCCGCAGGACGCTGATAAAACCACTTTTATCACTCGACTGGGAGCTTTTCGCTGGAAAGTAATGCCCTTTGGACTTTGTAATGCACCACATACATTCCAAAGGTTTATGGACATTGTGTTATCTGGGCTTAACTTTGAGTTGTGTTTAGTTTACTTGGATGACGTGATCATATTTAGCCGCACGCTGGAGGAACACTTGGAACGACTGGACCGAGTGTTCCGGAGGCTAAAGTAAGCCAATTTGAAACTGAAGCCCAGCAAGTGCCATTTGTTGAGACAGACTGTCTCCTTTCTGGGACACATTGTCACTGAAGAGGGAATTTCTGTTGA
This sequence comes from Bimastos eiseni, assembly GCA_959347315.1. Classification (NCBI taxonomy): domain Eukaryota; kingdom Metazoa; phylum Annelida; class Clitellata; order Crassiclitellata; family Lumbricidae; genus Bimastos; species Bimastos eiseni. The sequence continues at coordinate 15,756,747 of OY365814.1, forward strand.
TCCGTCCAAGGTGCAGGAAGTAGCAGAGTGGCCTACGCCTATACAATTGAGGGAGGTGCGTGCATTCTTAGGACTCTGTTCTTACTATCCCAAATTCGTTAGAGGTTTCTCGTTGGTAGCGACTCGTCTGTTTGCTTTGACTAAGAAGGATCAGCCATTCGTGTGGGGAGAAGAATGTCAAAGCGCTTTTGATGGTTTGAAGGTTGCGCTTACCACTGCTCCAGTACTGAGCCTGCCTAGTGACAATTCAGTGTATACATTGGATTGCGACGCCTCCGACGTAGCAATTGGTGCGGTGTTGTCGCAGCGAGTCGATGGACACGAGTGTGTAGTCGCCTATGGCAGCCGGTTACTCTCTACAGTGGAGTGAAACTATTGTGTCACAAGAAAAGAGTTACTGGCAATAGTATACTTCACTCAGATTTACCGACAGTACTTGTTGGGGAACAGGTTCACCCTCCGGACGGATCATGCGGCGTTGAGGTGGCTTCAGAAAACTCCGGAGCCGATAGGCCAACAAGGACGCTGGTTAGAAAAGTTGGCAGAATTTGATTTTTAAGTTTTGCACAGGCCAGGGCATAAACACGGAAATGCCGATGCTCTGTCGAGGAAGCCCTGCCACCAGTGTCGTCAGGAAGATATCGGCCACGAAGTCTTGTTGCTGCGGGAGGTAACTGTGGTCGTTCTTCCGGAAAACGACATTTCGAGAGCTCAAGACGAGGATACTGTCCTTGGGATAGTCAAAGAATGGTTACAATCAGGCCCTGGGGCGCCGAGCTTACAAGAAATTCTCTTAGAAGAGGAGGCGGTGAAAGCCTACTGGTACCAACGAGACTCGTTATACCTGAAGGAGAGTGTTGTTCATCGCCGGACGCCGGAAGGTTTGGAGCAAGTCCTGGTGCCAAGGGCGCTGCACGAGCATTTTATGAAGCTGGCACATACGGGTGTCACTGGTGGACATTTGGGCATCAGGAGGACCCGATGGTTAGTCCGCAGACGGGCCTACTGGCCAGGATGGTCAAAAGATGTCAATCGATTTTGCCAGCGATGCGAAAATTGTTGTCGATATCGGAGAGGACAACCACCTCGACAAGGGATGCTACAGGTTGTCCCATGCGGTGAACCGTGGGAACGAGTAAGTATTGACGTCACCGGGCATCATCCACGAAGCAAGAGGGGAAACGTGTATATCCTCACCATGATGGACAATTTCACGAAATTCGTCGAAGTCGTTCCTATGAGGAACCAAGAGGCTACGACTGTCGCAAAGGCTTTTGTGGAAGCAGTTGTAGTTCGTTACGGAGTCCCTCTGCAAGTTCTAACGGATCAAGGACGGAATTTCGAAGGGAAGGTGTTTCAGGAAATGTGTCGATTGCTGGAAATCGATAAAATACGGACGTCTAGCTATCGACCGCAGTATAACGGCATGATCGAGAGATTTCATCGGACACTTCATTCGATGTTGGGAAAATTGGTTGACGAAAATCAGAAAAATTGGGACGAAATTCTTCCGTATGTTGCAGCCGTGTATCGCGCTTCCTGTCATGACGCCACGGGATTTTCGCCGCATTATCTTTTTTTCGCAAGAGAAAATCGGGCTCCCTTGGATATTGTTTATGGAAGTCCTAAGGAAGACGAGGAAGACAGACCGACGTTTTCTACATATGTCGCCGAATTGAAGGACAGGTTCGACGAGGCATATAGTCTGGCACGTAGCAATTTGAAAAAATTGGCTGAGCGTCGTAAAAGGAATTATGATCTTCGAGTGCGCACCGCGAAGTATGAGGACAGTGGGTGTTCTATTTCAGCCCGTGGAAATATGTGGGGAGAACCCCTAAGTGGCAGCGCAATTATATTGGGCCGTTTATGGTGATACGGGCGTGCGGACCGGTCAATTACCTCCTGCAGAAGTCGCCAAAAGCTAAGGCTTTTGTAGCGCATGTCGATAAACTACAGATTTGCTATGGTCGAGTAAAGGGGCAGTGGCAGTTGCCTGCTGCGTCCGAAGCAGTGGTAGACACAGCAACCGTACTGGTCGATCAAGACGGTTACTTGCGGCGAAGCGCGGAACAGGTCGCAAGTAAAGAAAGCTCCGACGGCAGAGGACGGAACGAGACAATTGTTCGTCGGCGAAAATCTGAGGTTCAGCCTTAGTCTTACTCAGCGGACTGCAACTCGAACTACCCCCATATCGGACGGGGCTGCAAGTCGTCATCCTGGTCACTGTCGAATAGGCCCCGTTCCGTTACAATAATAACAACAATTATAACGGTTATATCTATAGTAATAGTAATTATTATAATAATTATAATTGCAGTAACAGAATATTATTAGCTCAACAGTGTAACTGATGATTTTTCTGTACTCAGCCGATGCTGAGTTTGGTTCGAATGCATCCACTTCTGGTGATGGGAAGCAAAGAGAAAGAGACGTCCAGGGATCGGTAACTCATACTTATCTGCTACAGTTAAGCATTTTATAAATGCCTCTCGTGTACAACACATTCCTTATGCCTCATATGACAATTGGTAATAGCATGCATAAGAGACTGGCATTTATTGCGAAAATCAATTTTACCCCATTTATGATCATAACTGTTATTAAGTAAGTAAGTAAGTAAGAATATTCTTTATTAGACTACCAGCAAACGCACAGTAGCTTACAAAATGTATAAACAATAGTATCAAATTTAAACAAGGTCAAAGAAGATTCTTGTATTGAAAGTACCCTTGACAAATATACCAATGCTAACAGATATTGCAAATAGACAAAATGTGTCAGCAATAGGATTCTAACAAACCAGTCTTTTAGTCTCTTATACAAAGAAATCTGGATAATGCAATGTGTCAAAGTGTGTCTAAAAATATGTTTCATGTGTGTAGTGTAACATAAGTAAGTGAGTAAGAATATTCTATATTAGACTACCAGCAAATGCATAATAGCTTACAATTTCAAACAGTCAAATAACATTTGCATGATGTAAGATCTCTTTTCAAAGGTATCAACTCTAGGTAGGATGAGGTCATGTGGCCTGGGTCGCATGTTGTAAGGGGTGATCTTACGAGGAGGGAGTAGGTCATGGAGGACGTGACATGGATTCAACAAAGCTGAGCGGGAGAGAGCAAAGTCAGCTTTAGAGCAGTGCTCTTTAGTAGAAGGATCATTAACGGGAAGGAAGCCAGAACGGGTCAGTTTTCTTAGAACACCATTTAGGCGATTTCGCTCTTGTACATTGGCAAATCCCCACCAAATGGGAGAGGCGTAGAGTAGTCGAGCTACGGTGGTAGCACGAACAACATCAAACAATCGTTGACCATGGAGTCCATGGGCAACTAAAACACGTAGAGCGAACATGGTTCGAATGCATCCACTTCTGGTGATGGGAAGCAAAGAGAAAGAGGTTGCCCAAGTCGAGATATGGTCAAGTTCAGATAGTGTACTGTCAATGCAGGAAGCTGGAATCAACAAGTAACTATCATCGACATATTTTGGAAGACGATTGCCACTATGTTTAGGTTTAAGGTTGGAAATGGCAACGCAAAATTGCATGGGTCCTAATCCTGAGCCTTTACTGTACCTTAGAAACAGGACCCAGTGTGTAGTGCAGTCAGTGTCTAGGCTAGACTGTGCTACACTGTTTTTTTTACCCCAGCGGCCATTTGAGATTGTCATTTAATTGAAATGTGGAGATTGAACCAATTGTTATGGCATATTTAGGTATTACTACTTATGTTAATGTTTGATGTGATGTGGAGTTTCACTGCATTCTGTTATGTTTCTGTTTTTCATGAAGTTGGAAGGAAAAAGAAGTTCATGACATTATTGTTGAGTGTGCGCAGCTTTCCCTCGATCCGTTTGATCGAGAGTTTGTCGATGGCCGCAATCTTCTCGGCAGTTGGCCCGACAAACGTCAACAGAGACTTAGCAGACCTGATGGCAACCAAGGTAAAGGACAGTAATTTTACCGAGGCCAAAACCCATGAGGCTGAGGATAAGGCCAAGAGCAGGACCCACAAGTCCAGGAGCAGAATTCACAGAGCTGACCCAAATTCATGTGGGTTGAGGACAGGACCTCTGAAGTCGAGGTTGAGGCCATTGTCTGTGAGGTCAGGGCTGGTGCCTGAACCCATGAGGTCGAGGCCAGCCCTAAGCCTTGTTGTTAAAAATACTATAAATAAATATTTAAAAATATAAAAAAATATTTGTGTTGTATTTTATTGGATCTGTAAATTTATGTAGACCCACCCGGTTCTATGCTAATCATAGACTCTCCCTGTGTGAGATACCCAGGGAAAATAAGTCTGCCTGTACACAGCAAAGGATATAGGGGGGCCCCCAATTTAAAGCAATGAGCAAGTCGTGGGAGAAACTAGAGTGGGACTAATAAAGGCAGATACGAGATTTCATCATCATAGTCTTTCCTCTGCAGGACAGAGAGTTCAAGTTGGTCATGCGAGCACAGGGATCGAATTGAGGCGGCTGTGGTCAGCCGGCAGTGAGAAGTTTATTGGTAGATGAGTGCAAGAACCTTAAGTTGAATAAAAGCCAAGAGTGGTAGCCAATGTTGGTGGTAAAAAAAACAAAATATGCGAGTAGTAAGGAAGGGTGTGTTATCAGTCTAGCAGAAGCATTCAACATTGATTGAAGAGGAGAAAAGTTTAGGAAGAAAGATGAGATGGGAATTGCAGTAGTCCTTTGGGGAGGAATGATGTCATGAACAATAGAAGTAAATGTGAAAGTGGAGACAGAACATCCTAATAATAATAATAATAATAATAATAGTTCTTGTTGGGTGAAGCACCTTATCAATTCCGTTCTTTACCTATCTTATAGGCCTTTCACTAATAATCTTTATCTTATTTTTCCATAAATTAATTTTCTAGCCTTTTTCTCTCTGCCTTTTTTACCTATTGGCAACAATTTGATACACTTATTTAAGTGACACTTATCTTTTATAACCATTTTCCCCCGTACATTTAGCAGCCTTATCCTCGTCTAAGACTTTGCCTTACCCTACCTGTATTAAACTGTCCTTCAATTATCTTTATAGGCCTAACCTTCATTTATCAAACCTTATCTGTCTTGATTTTATGAAGACTTTTCCTGGATCAGTCTGCTGTCATCAGCAAAAATGTCCTCTTCGGAGAGTGGATCAGCTGACAACCTCTGGAGTCCAAGCAAGCAGTGCGGACTGTATGCACCATCTGTGGGAAGCAGCGAAGCCACGGAGAAAGGAAACCAGAATGTAGCACAAGGTAGAGCAAATATTAGTATTATAATTATAACTATTAGTAATGCTTTTAGTAGAAAGCTTTATAATATTTTAGTTTAAAGCTTTGAAACACAGTAATATGGTAATGGATTATGATGGTAGTTAGTTGGTTGCCACATGATAGTGCAGCAGCACATAAAAATTTCTGAAAGCTTCTGATGTTGAAGTTCACTAAAGTTATTTTATAGAAAAAAAAATCTGCCGGAGTTGTAGTATCTATCCCCACTGGACAGTTGATGGATGATATTGGCATGTGGTCACGATTCCACGAAATAACCAAGTACAAACGTACTGACAGAAATTCTTCATCACAGTTTGGTCAGAGTCAACAAGAACAGTTATACTTACTGTGTTTTGAGGTGCTTTGTGAGTTATATAAAGAACTTGAGCTTCAGAGACAGATTTGTATTAGACAGAATAATAATGGTTGTCAATTGCGCTTGTAAAGTGGTTGTGGCCTTTTGACCCTTTGCTTAAATGCTTTTCTTACATGACAGTGTTGTTTTGCTTGGAAGTAAGTTCAAGCAGTAACAATTAACATCAATGGTGACATACTAGCACTAAGATCGGAAGGATGCGATTTCGATACCCGCTAGCTCCATAAGATTAGGTAGTGTTGGTAAATGAGTGTTGGTAAATGAGCAGTAGTACAGGTGGTGACTTGCAGGCTGCCATACAGTTAAATTCGACGCCTGCTAAACTTGTTGTCATCTGTTACTGCTATGTCCAGTGATCATACTGCAGTTTGTAAGTTTGAATTGATTGATTAAAAATATATTATTGTTATTTATTCTGATTTTAGGGACATCTTCAAATGTTTCATCCCAAAGCAGCACTGTCAGTCTGCAGTTAATAACGGATGGGACACCAAAGGAGGTTATTTGCTTTGTGCTTTACTCTATTGTGTTGTGTTGTATTAAACTGTATTGTATTAGTAATTTATATAGTGCCATTTTTGGCATGAAATGACTCTGAGACACTCCTAGGAAATGCTATCATTAAAATATGGGAACAATTTCGGCAGTGCTTCTCATCTTGCTCCTAGTCCTATTCTTCTACTTCCCTTACTCCTACTCCATTTTCTCTTACTCCTCTTTCTCCTCCTCTTGCTTCTTCTCCTCCTTCATCTTCTCTTGTCTTTGCCTCATCTTCTCTTCCTTTCATCTCTTCCTCCTTCTGCATTCATCTCCTCTTCCTTTCTTCTCTTCCTCCTTCTGCATTCATCTTCTCTTCCTTTCATCTCTTCCTCCTTCTGCATTCATCTCCTCTTCCTTTCATCTCTTCCTCCTTCTGCATTCATCTCCTCTTCCTTTCTTCTCTTCCTCCTTCTGCATTCATCTTCTCTTCCTTTCATCTCTTCCTCCTTCTGCATTCATCTTCTCTTCCTTTCTTCTCTTCCTCCTTCTGCATTCATCTTCTCTTCCTTTCATCTCTTCCTCCTTCTGCATTCATCTCCTCTTCCTTTCTTCTCTTCCTCCTTCTGCATTCATCTTCTCTTCCTTTCTTCTCTTCCTCCTTCTGCATTCATCTCCCCTTCCTTCCATTTGTCATCTTGCCCCGCTTCTACTACAGTTGTATTGAATTATACATCTAGTCACGCTATAGGTGCTATATAAATGTTGGATTTCAGACTGTGTCCGATGTTAGTCTTAAGTCTGACGATTCATCTGTTGAACCTCCTGGTGCCAAAGCTGCTGCTGCTGTGATTCCACCGCTGATGGTAGAACCACCGACGCCACCAGATGTGAGCAGGGGCGCTGAGAACAAAGCACCCTCTGGATTTTTTGGAATCCGTTTGCCCCCAGATGGATCAGTTTCATTGGATGGTGAGCAATCATGACCTTGCTGAACTTACTTAACATTTTGGTTTTGATTAACTTTGATCATACCTCTTATTTATTATTAAGTTTTATTTATTGTTTGTTCAAGGCTCTTATTATATTAACAAGGTCAGTAAATCCAAATCCCAGACATATATGTTTGCTAGGGTTCAAGATGGAGTCATACAGGAAGTGAGTCTTGATTAGTGATTTAACGTAACACACCAGTTTATGATTAATATAACCTGCTAATCTATGATTAATGTAATCTACAATTTATGATTAATTTGATGTACTATTCGTTGATGAAACCTACCAAGTTATGATTGATTTGACCTACTATTTATTGATGTAACATATGATTAGTATTATCTAGCAATTTTTTATTATTATTTCCTATCAATTTATTATTCATTTAACCTACCAATTTAATTTTTTTATTAATAGTGATGATTAACATAACCTGCTAGTACAACATTCCTCGTGTTTTCAGATTTGTCGGCCAATCCACAGAACCCCAACAGCGTTGTCACCCTGGCCGCCCCAGAGTCTGTCGGTCCTTCAGAGGCTGAGGTGAGCACAGCAGCAATGGCCGCACTAATGAAGAAGATGAAACGCATCAGATTAAACAGCATCAACATCTCCCGTGGCGACCAGAAACCCAGCCTCCCGCAGTCGCGCTCTTGTCCGCATCTTTTCTTACCGACATTGTACACTTTGCCTGGTCCGGCAGAGGATGACGACAGACTGACCTCATCACAGGGCAGCCTTGATGGGTCACGCGAAGGCAGTGGGTCAGACAGATGGACCGGACCGTTGACTAAGTCCTCGCTGGAGCTTGCTGCGGCGCCGATCGGTTCTCGGACATCGCCGATCGCCGTGACTACCGTTTCCACGGAGAGCCAAACCGGGTTCTACGTGTTCTCGCCCCGCATGGCGGAGCATGCCCCGGAAGGCAGGGCAGAGCCAGAGTTAGACGGGCTGGAAGGGGAGGACGACCCAAGCACCGAGGGGGTTCATCCATTTGAGTTGATGCTGGGATTGGTTCTACCCTTTGCCCCATTTGTTCAATGCTACTTCTGCATGCGGAAACATTGGGACGACATACGGGCAGGGAGACAGTGCTCAACGGGGAACCAGCGTCTGACAGGAAACCAGTCACTGGCGAAGCACGACAGGCATGTGACTCCGAAGCTCGGTGAGTCACGATTGTAGGATGGTACAAAAAGTTGTTAAAGGCATGTCATCATGATATCTGTATCATGACCTCCCTTTGGAGCATCTTCATCAGCCTTCAGAACCATTAGTTAGTTGGCACATATCCTGATGCAAAAGTCAGATGCCTAGAGAATACCTTAACAGATGGCCAGTAATGTGGTTCAGCATTAACAATAATTTGAGTGTATTTGATGCCACAGAATCTGGGACCAAGGCAATAGCTACTTGCCTCACTGAATCATCTACTGCCCTTAACTTCAGACATCTGGCTTTGTGTCCCACCTTGCTTCTGGAATGATCTTCCACCTGAAATCTCTTTCTTTCCGTCCGTCATCATTTGTCAGAAACCTTGTGTGTTTTGCTCCTCAGAATTGCCTTTGAAACTTGAACCCTGTCTCTTTAAGAAGTCTCACCCTGATCCTATCCATTGCTCTCTCCGTCCACTTTGTCCATTAGGCTTGACCTCTTGGTACCTCATACTAGAACTGCTATTGCTCAATCTCGATCCTTTGCTTCAATTGGTCCCTATCTTTGGAACTTGCTTTCTCCTTGTGTTTGCTCTGAACTTCTATAAGGCAATCTCTCATCCTGCTTTACTCAAGACCTGCTTCTTCTTGCGGGTCCTTGCGCACTGGCAGCACTTCTGAACAGTTCACCCTACTAGAGGCACTTTATAAATGCTTAAATACAAAACAATTGCTTCCAATTTTGCTCAGCATAAACCCAGTCCACTTGACAAGCCTTCTGTCTCCTTCAGTTACTCCCAGAAACCTGAAATTGCTCTTCTTGCATTGACTCTGGGCAACTCTTGACTTTTCATATTGTGTCAGTAAATAGCATTGAGCTCAATGTTCCCTCTAAGCTGTGCAAAAAAAATTTGTGTGTGCACACAATTTTTTTGATGTAACTATGCAAATCGAACCTCATAGCCGGCTGCAGTCTACCTTACTCCAGAAACTTTGGTTCCATGATTGATACTTCTCCTTATTTATCTTACGACAAGGGACTTTTCTTATTTTATCAGAACTCATCACCATAGACTTTTTTAAATATGATCTTAATTTAACTATCGAATTCAGCTCGTACCTTTATAAATGCTTAAACACAATACAATTGCTTCCAATTTTGTTAGATGGCCGCTATTTAAAGCACAATTTATGTAGCGGACAAAAGTGTCAGCCATTTATAAAATGTTGCACAAAAAATTTCTTGCCCACTCTATCTACAAAAAATTAAAGGAACATTGGTTGTGCCATCTATTTAATTTGGAGTAGTGATCCAGATGCTCTCCAGTTGATGATTACAATTGAGTATACAACTGTAAGGAGGTTTTAAGCATAAATTTCTTTTATACCCTCTTTTATTTAACTTGGCTTGTGTAAAGTTTGGAATGATTGGTGCGTAAAGTTTGTCACGGTTGGCACGACTTCTTTCAACTCTTTTTTTCAGGTATGTTCCCGTCGACCTACAGAGCCGAAATTTTGCTTACATTTCAGGCTTGCACGACAATGCAATGTATCAAATTTTTTTGGAAATAAATGAAAAAGCGAAAAAAAATTAAAAAAATTAAACATCGTTTAACCGCTCAAACGAGTCCTCCTTGACGAGCTCCACTCGGGCAAGCTTACATCATCAATGATATGTAATAAAATATCTCTTAAGGAAATGGAACGATTGCACCATCTACCAGATAAAAGAGGGTCCCGAAAAACCCACGTTTTTACTTTAACTTGTTTCAGATTGCATTACTCCGCTGTTCATGACCTATTCACCTTCTTCGCTGCTTGATCGCCACATCCAGCAGAGCTACAACATGCACACCAAGGGTCTTTCTGCTAAAGCCACACTGTCACCGTCACAGATCAAGCGTTCGTCTGCTCAGTATTTCATCAAGCAATGACTAGTATCCTTATATTCTAATATGACATGATATTTTTTTAAATTTTAATACGATATTAAGGTAGTTTTATATTTTAATGTGATATTAAGATATTTTTATGTTTTGATACAATATTAGGATATTTTTATATTATAACATAATATTAAGATATTTATATGATATTAAGATATTTTTATACAATATTAAGATATTTTCATACAATATTAAGATATTTTTATACAATATTAAAATAATTTTATGCAATATTAAGATATTTTTATTTACAATTATAATTAAATTGATTAAGATATTTTTTTACAATATTAAAATATTTTTACACAATATTAAAATATTTTTACACAATATTAAGATATTTTTATATTTTAGTGCTATATTCAGATACTTTTATATTTTACTATAAGATATTAAGATATTTCTATATTTTAATGTGATATTAAGATATTTTTATATTTTAATATGATATTTAGATATTTAAATCTTTTAATGGATGATATTAAGATATTAATGAATGAGGTACAAACAAACAGGTCAAATTGTTCCCGTGCTTATGGAGTTGATAGTCAAAACCATTGACTCTGACTTCAGCCATGACTAACCAAGATTTTCACTGTTCTATTTTACAGGTACTATGCAAGTAATACCTCGTAGCAGATACGTATGTGATAAAATAGTGTGTCTGTTGAAAGACAGAATTTTTTATATATGAGTGAAAGATTATGACCATGCAGTATAGAGGTGCTACATAAATTGTGTTTTAAACAGCAGCCACAGCTGCATCATCCTCTTCGTCTGTTAGCGACGTGGTGCTGCTGCGTGGCCAGGTCCTCCTCATGCACAACCAGTTGACGTTTGAGAGACGAAGGCAGGAACTTCATGCCAAGCGCAACCGTCGTCTTCTAGGCCGGACGGTCAAGGTCGTCTCTCTCGAGGAGCAGAACACAGCCATGGTGAGGAGGACGATGCAGGTCTTCTTTGTCTTTTTAAGGAGTTTATGCCTTTAGAGATGCTTGTAAAGTAATTTGAGGTGAGATTAAGGTCCATGTATAGTCATTTGAGGTGAGGCACAGATGTTTGTTAATTTATTTGAGGTTGGGTCAAGATGCCTGGAAAGTAATTTGAGGCAAGAAATGGTAATTGCTCATTCATAGCATTGTCATTGTTGTCCCTCAGAGTCTATTGTAATAATGATAATAGTAAAAGGTGGGTAATATTAAATGGTGGCTTCACCTATCTGGGAAACAACATGACATAAGACCTGGATTGCAAAAATGAAATAAGAATACGGATAAATAAGGGAATAGCCGTGTTGAAAGCTATGGACAAGAAGTGGAAAAGCAAGGCAATAACCCTAGGGATTAAATTGAAAGTATTGAAAACATGCATCTTCAGCAGCATGATGTATGGATGTGAGACCTGGTTGCTATCAAAGGATTCATAAAAGAGGGTGCTTGCATTTGAAATAAAATGCTACTGCAGGATACTTAGAATAGGGTGGACTCAGGAAGTCAATATTGATGAACTGCATGGAAGAATCGGCATGAGAGAAAACCTCATGCAAAAAGTGATCCAGAGAAAGCTAAGGTTTTTTGGACATATGTGACGTGCGACACTCTGGACGATGGCGCTATATAAAAGTCATCATTGACAGCAGAGGTGTAGGAGGACTACGGATGAAGGTGTCTACCTGACACATGAGATGGGAGACATCAATGGGTTTTGCCTGAAGCAGACGGCCTCAATACAGATGGCGAAGATTATGCAAAGATCAACAGGGTGTCAAACAACGAAACCCGACACCTAAAGGCAGATGTCAGAAACGACTGCCCCTTCCATCTCTACGACTCACAGACAAGAAACTCATGAGTCAGTTGTAGATTTGGTCTGGACCGGCTGTGTGACACGGATCATGAATAGGGGACAATTTCGATACGAACGGCGCAATTTGTTAGGCGGTATAACTGTAGTAATGGAATTCAATGACACTAATTAAGCCCAGCCATAACAGCCGCTAGTCAAACACTAAGTGCACACCCCTGGGAATCTGACGTTACGCAAGGGACGCCAAGACCTGACCAACCAGGGTTTAGTAATGGTTTCTGCAGGTGACCTGTCGTCCAATAGAGATATGAGATTTGCGTTTGGGATGGCGAAGGAAATTGCCTCTTGAAGGATTCATATAGTGTAGCAAGCAAGGGAACAGGGACTTGTTTCGGAACTGGGGGAGATGCTAGGTCGTTCTGACGATAAGGCTAATCAACGTAGTTGGGAATCCCGTCTCCAATGTAAACCAGGGAAACATTTCTAAAAGACACTAATAACTCCAGTAAGTGTAGATAGGATGAGTGGTGTGTATATATATCATTAAAATATACATATTAAAACCATCAAGTGTGTCGTGTTGTTGAGCTTGGTGATAGAGGAAAGAACCAGCGGGTACTCTCGTCATCAAGAAGAAAGAGTGGCGAGAGGAGAAACCCGCGACAACATATATGCAGAATGAAAGAGGATAGAAAACTTCGAACGCTGGTTTTTGGAATAATGGATGGGACAAACAAGAGAGGAGGACCACATAAGGAATGGACAGATGACATTGAGAAATGGTGTGGAACAAATCTTCAAGAATTGAGTCATGCACCAATGAACAGAGACATGTGGAGAGATGTGACTAGAAAAGGCATCAGACACCTACGGACGATGAGCCCATGGTTGTTGATTGATTGATTGGGTGAAGAAAGATCTATTATGGCTATGACGAAAGAGAGACAAAGGCGTTGTATTGGTCACATACTGAGGAGAGATTTCCTCCTCAGAACTATCATGGTGGGATGAATGGAGAACAAGAGGAAGACCTTGATGGATGCAAGAGGGCTGGATGTGATGGATGGATACAGTAATAAAGTAAATAAGTAAATATATTCTTTATTGAACCAACTGCATGTCCTCACTCTGGTATACAATACATTTAAAGTACAGCATTCTAATTAAACAATTAAAACAAAATCTTCACTCTAGATTGTCTGCAAACATTCATGCGGCTGTGGGGTTTAGGAGATCGTCTTTTAAATAGCAATACATTTATTAGTACAACAGTCTCATTAAAAAGGATTTTCGCGGTAGATTGTCTGTCTGTGGAAGTTCACATTCATGTGGGCATGGACCTAGGGAGTAGAAGGTCGTCTTTACTGGAGGAAGGAACAGAACTTAGGTAATAAGTACACTGTTGAGAGCACCTTTGGAGGCTTGAGCCTACCCAAAGCCGGAGAACTTGAAGAAAATAAGAATGAATAAATAGTATAAATAGTATGAAGCTAATTGCTTGGATTTGTTTGTAGAGAGACCAACTTCGACTGCAGGAGTCAGAGATGGCAAAGTTGAGGTCTGACCTGCAGTTTTGTAGAAATCAGATGCACACCCTGGAGGAGACAATTCGACACGACGGTCACAAGTTCAACGAAATGAAACGGTGATGATTATCTCTCGTGTATCGTCGGAACTTCGATTTGCTCGTGTTGATTGATTGGGTGCATGGATTGATTGATTTGCTGCTGAGTACGTGATTCGTGAATGAATACTTAATTGCTGATTATATTGATCACCAATTGATTCACTGACTAACTGTGAAGTAGGTGATTTGCACTTTAATAGTGAAGGTGTACTAAAAACAACTGGGAAACCAATGTGGCTCAGTGTCAAAACCAAAGCCTCTGAGTTTTTAAAAGGCATTTTATTTTATGCTTACTGTGGAATGGCACTTGTACTGGCAGTTGATGGTGTAAAACAAGCTAGAAGTAGCTTTCTATTAGCGATGCTACGTTAATTGATATAATTGCAATTAATGAATGCATGAGTAAACTAAGATTGTTGATTGCTTAACCCTTTGACATTGAGTGTGTGCTAAATCGTATAGGAAACTTATGCAACTCGTCATCTGAAGGATTTACTGATTAAATCACTGAATGCATGAGTGACTGTTGATTTATTGAATTTGCTGAAAGTATTGATGGTATTTATGGTGTATGCGGTCGGTAACTAGCAAGAGCTGTACCGATACATTGGCAGCACTCATAATTGGGGCAGATTATAGAGGTATCGGCGGTATCAGATATTGGTAAGATAATCGACGTCAATTTTAAAAAAAAAAATTTATTTTTAATATTATTTTAATTTTTTAAGAGCAAATGACAACAACAACATCATTGGGTCTGTGAAGGACAGCATTCTGTTGTGTTCCTATGGCATGGCCATTTCAGACCACTCAGTAGGCATTGTGCTAGCATGGGAAAGTGTCAACAGCTGTTGTGCAGAGCTTAATTATCCTGTCATCGACAGCGGGCGGTATGCCTAATCTGTATTGCCTGCCTAGAATTAGTCCCCAACTACATGTATACGTCTCCTATGGAGCAAGTGTTTGCTTGTATCACAACAATAGCCTGTAGCAGTTTGGAACCGGACATCTTGGGAAACACAATGAAATAATCGGCTACATAATCGGTATTGGCAAATGAAATAATCTGTAATAATCAGTATCGGCATAATCGGCAAAAAGTGATATTGGTACAGCTCTAGAATTAGCAATCGATTATGGTTGCAGTGATTGTTTTGATGATCTTGATGATAACGCCCTATGACTACAACAGTGATGAGTACAACAGTGTTTACTATGATGATGACTATTTTTATGCAGATCTTATTCCAGTGAGGTTGAAAGCCTTAAACTGCGACTCAAGGAATCGGAGGAATCACTAGCTAGTCAGAAAAGTACAAATGAACAGCTTGTTCAGGTATGTTTCTACTTACTAAATGACAACAATAATAATTCATTCATTCATTCATTACGAAGATTTAAATAGTGCCCCTTCAAGGCTGCTACTCAGGAGCGCCCTTGGCACGGCTGAAAAGAACAGTTTTGGGATGAGTATAAAAGGAGTCTGGGTAACAAGCTCAACGCCAATGGGAGCGTGTTCCAGAGCGACTGAGAAGACACGATTTTGTTTAGTCATTGTGTGGTCAAATGGTACAATGAAAAAGTCTTGTGCAGTAGACTGGAAATGTTAGTTTGTATTTTATTATGTCATTATAAAGTTTCTTTCCTGAGAGATTGCGACAACTTCAGGTTAAGGAGTTTTATTTTTTGTTTTGTATCGAACTCTAAAGATTCAAACAAGTTAGAAAATTAAAGCAGGAGATGATGACGATGGATCATGTGACACTTTTGTTTCAGCAACTTGAACGAACAAATAACAAACTGTTTGCAAAGGAAAAAGACTTAGAGTTACTTCGGCTGAAAGTTGAAAGTTTGTCACATCTCGAACGACAGGTCAGACATTGTAGTATTCAATCAACAACCATGGGCTCATCGCCCATAGGTGTCTGTATTACATAAATAGTATTACATACCGATAAACATGTCTTGTTGAATTAATTAATTATTATTATTATGCATTTATTAAGCACTGCTAACTGATGACTAGACATCGATCGATGATGCTGAGCAGCCGTGAGTAAGGGACTTAACCGTGAGTAAGGGACTTACCATAAGTTTGGGACTTACCGTGAGTTAGGGAGTTACCGTGAGTAAGGGACTTACCATGAGTAAGGGACTTACCGTGAGTAAGGGATGTACCCTGAGTAGGGGACTTACCGTGAGTAGGGGACTTACCGTGAGTAGGGGACTTATCGTAAGGGACTTGCTCAAAGTTCCTACCCATGCTCTCTATGTAACTCACTACTATTCTAACTTCCTGGTACTACAGACAGGTAATGGGGTTTGCTAGTCTAAACCCAGCTTGGTGCATTATATCATTATATTACACATAATATATTTTATATTTTATGCTGATTGATGTGATGTTCCATAAGCTGGCTCTGTAATTACTGACCATTTAATGTATGTGTTAGTCTTGAACAATAAATTTGGTCTTGTTGTATTTTCGTTGGTAAGCAATAAAGTTGAATTGATTGATTGATGTTAAATTTTAATTTTAATTATATTGCTACTGTTAGTTACAACTAGAGCAGTCCAACAGTTTTTTGGATCCGCACATTTTTTGGGTTGCCACCAACAAATACGCCAATGCCACACCGATGTGTTTAATTGCAGCATATTATATTCATATATCCAACACATGTATACACATGCATGATTATTATCACCTTGTGCTTTCAGTTCGTTGAACTCTGGCGACCGTCATGACAAACCTTCTCCATTGCTTTCTCTCTGAGGTCGCTTACCTTAATTCCTCCAGATTCATTCCGGTTCTTTCTTGTATCTCATCCATTTCTTCCTTGGGCCCCTCGTTTTCTCTTTTCTTCTCCGTACGCCAACATCATTTCCTTTTCCATTCCATTTGATTGCATAACATGTCGAAAAAAAACCAGCTTCCTTCCTTGTTGTAATGTCTCATCATTCTCAATGCCAATCTTCCTGCGCACCTCTTCTTTTGTCTTCTTCTCCGTCCATGATATTCTCTGCATTTTCCTAAATATTCACATTTTGCATGCGTTGATCTTCTTCTCCATGTTCTTTGTCATTGTCCATGTCTCGCATCCATATGGTAGTGTAGGGAAGATCATTGTCCTCATTAGCCTAGTTTATTATACCAAGTTGAAACCCATTGTTGAATACCTGATAGAATAGACTGCCATAGGACTTGGGCGTAAGATGGTGTACTTGTGGTGTTCAGGTGATCCAACTGAACACTGAGCTGCTGTTGATGGGAGAGTTGCATCAGAAGTACCAGCAGCGGTTGTCAGAGATGAGCGTCAAGCCTCAGACCGTTCGACCTCAGCTGCAGATGTGTCTTGACTCCTGCAAAGAAGAGTGCCACGGTCTCTATTCTTCTCAACGTCTGCTTACTTACTTATCTTCATCATATTACATTGCTTACCCTGTGTGTCTGTCTGTGTGTCTGTCTGTGTGTCTGTCTGTGTGAATGTCGTTTTGTCAGCCCATCTGCCAGCCAACACAGATGAAACTGTGCATGAGGGGAAAAGCCGTCCACCTTCATATGCTAAGGTCGAGAAAATGAGTCTCTAACATTTCATATTCATGGCTGCATCAGGCTAGCTAGCTAGCTTCTTCATTTGTCTATTGTTTCCTTTTCTATTTGCCATGTTTCAATTTTTTCATAACTTGACATGTCTCTGCCTTTCTATGTCTGTTTGCTTGTCAGAATATTCTGTCTCTCTGACCTGCCTTTGCTTTGTCAGCTTCTGCGGTCCGTCTCTCGCCCTGTTTTTTCCCCGTATTCCTTTCTCCCTTAATCATCTCCCTTTGTCATCGTCTGTTTGTGTGTGTGTCTATCCAGGTCTTCGTATGCAGATGAAAGAGAAGACTTTGGCCTTGGAAGATACAAATGCCAGAATGGAAACCATTCTCAGTCAGCATCACGTTCAGGTTGGATATCTTTGATACTCTCCGAGAACACCGCTTGGAGCATCTACGTGCTCGGCTTACATGACATAATCTTTATTGCATCCTTCAAGTAATGTGTGGTAGAATGTAATGTATGGTAGAACGTGAATTAATAGGGACTGTATGAACACAAAGGAGAACATAAAGGGACCAGGAGGCCCCCCTCGCTATTATGGCACACCCATGATCGTTAGACGGATTTCCATGTTAGGCAAGAACACGATAGGCTGGAGCAAAGATTAATTCAGCTAAACTCTTAATGTTTAGACTTCTGTGTATTATCATATTTGACTATGTCAGACATTGTCAGATGTATGGTATAGTCTTTGTGTTTGTATAACTCCTATCAAGGAACAATTGTCTAACGGACCTAAACAGATCATCTTTAAACGCTTGAAGTGTCTTTTAATCTATTTCTGGTGGCAGAGTTCTATTATTTAGTGGAATTGTCAGTGAATGGTAAAATGAATTTGACATCTGCTGTTGTTTTTGAAGATAAAATGTGAAGGCCTACATTACACTGGTGCAGTGATGCAGTCGTTTTATTATGACCACCTTTATTTATAGCAGCACCTCCATTCATCTCTTCACTGTCTTCGATTCTGTGTTACTGTACCAATGTAATTTAGGCCTTCACATTTTATCTTCAAAGGCTCAGGGTTCTTTAAAGGTATGGAGTTCTTGAAAGAAGCATGTACTCAGGAAACTCTCAGACATTTATCTTACATACATGCATTGTAATTGTAATTGAAAACTTATTTAGTGCCACTCATAATCAGAGGTGCTCACGACTCAACACAAAGATAAGCGGAGAACAGAAAAGTCTTGAGGCACTTGTGACAGGCGGCAGAGGTAAGAGGGACCAGTGCTTCCCTAAGAGAAAGGTGTTCCAGCTGGTGGGACCCACATAGGCGAAGCTCCTGGATTGGGCTGTGGCAGAGCGCCTGCGGGGAACCACCAGAAGTCTGCGGGCAGAGGAACGAAGGGAAACCCTGTGTGGAATAGAGGAGACCCTGGTGCAGAGGGCCAGAAGGTAGGTGGGGCAGATCCAGTGACTCAGCATGCTGCTATAGTTTTGTGTTATTGTACAGTATACTTATAATCTAATTCTTATAGAGCTCTACTTCAAGAATAAACTCATCGGTGATGCTTCCAAACTGAGTCTGCTATGTCACAGTCAAATGATGCTGAGTTCAAAACTCTGGAGGGGACAAACTGATGAAGGTGACTCAGTCTGTATGCCCAACAGAGGCAAAACTTCTTGACTGAGGTCTTGTTATGGTGAATTCTGGTTCTATTTGGCTGATAATACAGGAACTGACAGTTTGTCTAGTTCCTGTAGGATTGCAACAAATGGAAAGGGTGACTAGCATGAGAGAGTGATTGCAAGAAGTCGTGGAATTTTGTCCATAACATACTTACTATTGAACTAGTGTTGAGTTGCTGTACGCAGGAGAGTCTGGTTGAAGTAGCATTTTCTCTGTTTAGGAGAAAAATGTGGCAGAACTGAAAAATCAACTTGAGCAATCACAGACCCTTCACCTTGAACACATGCAGGTTGTCTGCTCACTGGTTTATCTATATACTACATTAAGTACTGGATTATTTCTTAAATATATATATATATATATATATATATATATATTCATCTATATTCCTTTGTCTATATTTTGCCGATGTGATGTTATTGTCTGTTGCAGTGCCTCTATCTGTCTTGATGTCTCTGTTTGTCTATTGTATTTCTATCTATGCTGGTATTTGTCTAGGATATCTGCCGCTTGACTTGTGACATTATCAAGAGGAAGGAATTTCATTACGTTTGATTAGCGCACCAGAGGAGTTTCGCTGATGGTGTCTTATATGAATATTGATGCCAGTGTCCAATTTGCGAGAGGGTTGCACCCCCATGCTCAGCTACAAGGGCATTGTGTGGCACAGTGGCCGATTGGTTGCAGCGGTCGGCCCATAACACTCAGTGTTACGATGATCCTGCCCATCCCTGTTCTCCTTAAGCTGTGTCTGTCTTTCTTCCTCTGACTTTACTTGTCTGCTCTTGTCTTTACCTGTCTTTGTCTGTCTGTGTATCACTTGCTTATGCCGTTTGTCTCCTACTGTCTTTGGCTATGTTCAACATTGCGCTGAGTGAGCGGGATCAACCCTCATCCAGGAGTCACTGTGTAGGGACCTTGAGCAAGTCCTTCACGCACAATTGCTCTCCAGTACAACTGCAATTTCGCCGTTGAGGTGTGTGTGCACTTGTGAAGAAGGGCAGTATCAAATATCAGAATAAAAATTAAAAAAATAGTGTGAAATTCTTCAGATTCCTCAAAATTCTCATTCTAAATTCAAATTCGTTTTTGGACGTTAGAAGTAATGCCCCCTTGACAATCAACTGATGAGAATGGATTTGATTTAGCATTTTCCTCACTATGCTGTATCTGAGACATTTTGAGATGTTTTGCAAATGTATGTCACGTGTTGTTGTCTTTTAATCATAAAAGAGCTCTAAGCTTTTAATGATGTTTCAAGCTTGTGGTCATTTACATATGTTCTAAAATGGTACGTTGGTAAGATAAAGGTTAAGGTGTGGTATCATATCTATAGATTTATATTGCACCTCTTACAGAATTATTATTCAAAATTAGTCGACAAAACAGTGTGTTCAGTGCAGATTGCTATGTTACCTTACATTGATTTTGGTACAGATACTTGAAGAGAGATACAAGAACGAGAAGAAGACACAGCAAGCGTTACAGTCTCGCATTCTAGAGCTGCAGGCAGAGGTTGAACTGCTCAAGAAGAAGCAGTCTGGAAGGGGTCAGTTGCTTCATCTCATTCTTCTGATCTGTCTTTGTATTGCTTCTTCTTCTGTCAGGTTATCTTCATTTTTCTCTTTGTTTTGTCATTGCTCATGTCGTACTCTCTTTGCCCTTTTGGCTTTTGTTTATTTGTTTCTCTCTGTCTTTTATGCCTACTCCTTGTCTGTTTCTTGTTCCTTCTGCCTGTCCTTGTTAATCTGTCTGTCGTGCTCTGTCTTTTTGTTTCTGCCATCCCACCTAATCTCCCTCTTACACTGATTCTGTGTCCTAGTTAGTCAGTGTGTGTGTCTGTCTTCTTCCTCTTCTGATCTACCAAGTTTCAGTCTGTCTTCCTCCATCCTTGTTTCCTTTCTTCAGCTGCCTATTCTGTGCCTCTCTTTTGACTGTGTCCATCCTTGTTCTTCTGACTCTGTGTCTGTCTTTCTTCCTCTGTCTCTACTTTTCTGCTCTTGTCTTTACCTGTCTTTGTCTGTCTGTGTCTGTCTGTTTATGTTGCCTTTCTCCTACTGTTTTTGGCTTTGTTCAACATTCGTTATCTAACTTACTGCAGTGCATCAGTTTCTCTAATAAACGAAGATACATATACACTGTGTCCGGAAATAAAGGGACCCCCTAATGATTATATGAAAATAAATAGTAATTATTCATTGATCTTTAAAACTCCAAAACCGATTTAATCTGGACATATTTTTATAGTACTGCGTAAAATATCATTCTTGCATCATAGCTCCTATCATCCAATAATGACGTCATAATGACGTCAACAAACAATTTTCAACTGTTTCATAAACCACCATAAATTCAGTTAAAATTTATTCTTGCATTGGAAGAACATTAGACTACAAGGTGTGTTCTAAGTGTCTGCCTTCTGCCTCAACACAAGCTTCAAGATGCGTGTACCATTTGTCAATAGTAGCATCAATGACCAACTGATCGTATTCCTCCCAGGCATTGATTTTGTAATTTAAAAACGTCACTAAGGCATTCTTTTTTAACCTGTAAATTGCAAATTTGTGGAGGAATATGTCAGGATTAAAACGGTTTTTGAATTGAAAAAATCGATGAATATTTGCTATTTATTTTCATAATGTCATTAAGGGGTCCCTTTACTTCCGGACACAGTGTAGATATATTTTTACATACATGTAAGTGTCCTTATACCATGCGAATTGTGGATATGGAGTAAGATGCAGACAATATCCTGGAAAGAGAAGAAGACAAACGAAGAGGTGCGCAGGAAGATTGGAGTTGAGAATGATCAGATGCTACAACAAACAGCGTTGAGATGGAAGCTGAGGTTTTTTGGACATATTATGCGATCAAATGGAATTGAAAAAGAAATTATGATGGCATGTAGAAAAGGAAGAGAAAACAAGGGTGCCCAAGTTAGAAATAGATGGGCGAGATGCAAGAAAGAACCGGAATGAATCTGGAGGAATTAAGGGACGCGACCCCGGAGAAAAAGCAATGGAGAAGGTTTCACATGATGGTCGCTACAGTTCAACGAACTGAAAGCACCAAGGTGACAAGGTTATACCTTTCACTGCTGTTCTTTCCAGCTCCTCAGCGACTCACCCATTCCACTGCGATTGTTTCGGGAACCGGCATTGACCCAGAACATGCTGCATCAACCGGGTCGCCAGCTGAACTTCTTCGAGGTGCTTCCGATCACCTGTCGGACCACTCGATCACTGACTCTCCTGCCCATCCTGGAAAGAAGTAGAACGAAAAGTCGACTCGCAGATTTCCAGCTATGCTATCCGTTCAGCAGTTTCTATTCTCTTTCTTCCACCTCGTCTTGTGCCTGGGTTCTTCCCTCTGCAAGTCTACAAAGTCTTGGTGCTGTCGTTGTGCTACATAAATGTGACTTTCGAATGCTCGCTGCTTCTCAATTGATGTTCAGCTGGTCATCTGTCACCACTGAATTTTAAGTTTCTGTGAATAGATAAAATTTAGGATATGTTCTCATCCTGATTCTAGGCATTAGCAGCATTATTGTGCGGCATGGTGGCTGATTGGTTAGAACGGTCGGCCCGTGAAGCTCAGCGTGCGCTGAGGGAGCGGGTTCGACTCTCATCCAAGGCGTCACTGCGTAGGGACCTTGAGCAAGTTCTTTGCACACAATTGCTCTGCATTGCAACTGCAGTTGCGCCGTCGAGGCGTGTGTGCACTTCTGAGCTAAACTGTAAGAAGGGCGATATCAAATAACAGTTGTATTGTATTGCATTTTATTATTGTGATCATAATAAATGTTTTACTTATTATTACTTGTGTATTATATCCTAAGGTGTTAAACATCGAAGCCAACATAAATTCAAATTGGAACGAAGAAATTGTATCTTGAGGATGCTCTGTATTATTGAAAGTAGTTTTAGTAGGATGTTATGAATTTCTTTTTACTTAAGGCAGAAGCTATTATCTTTTAGGGTTTGAAATATTGAACAAGGAAATATCTGAAAATTTTACATCTTCTGCAAAGGATGAAGGTAATGTAGAGCTGAAGGATATCTCCTGAGAGAATAAAAACTTACTAAAACTCATCAAGATCCCCCGCAGCGCACAAGTGCCGCCGTCAGCAACGACGTTAAGTGTTGGATTGTAATTGTTCTATTATTTTCCCAAGATTGAAACGTTCCATTATAACTTAAATACTTCTCCAGTTAATTATTATGATTATTTTTTTACCCAAGATAAATGTTATGCTTCAGCATATTCTGCTAGTAGCTGTCAATGAAAATTATTATTAAAATTATTATTACATGTATTATTTAAAAACTATGTATCCAGTGATTTATACCTAAGGTGTATGTCATTTGATTATTTGGGGATAGTATTTCCCTGTAATAGCTAGTGGTCTTCAATTAACTAATGGCACCTCAGATTCGCAGTTGTGTGTCACCTTACTTACACAGATTGAGCTTATTTCTAATATTAATAATAATGTTGGGTTTGTTTTGAAAATGTGTGGTTGAAAGCAATTGAAGTAAATATAAAATGGTGGATGATGGTATATTAATATCAATAGAATTTTGAGCTCTGACTGGTAACTCCTGTTATTTTGACACTTGATTTTATTTGTTATTGCCATATAATTTTGCCTGAGGTAGAGATGAACCTTCAGGACTTCAAAATTCTCAGGAGAATATAGTGAGCATTATCATTAGTATTTTACCAAATACATTAAAGATCCCTCAGGAACAAAAATTGCTAAAGGAGCAAGTAATGTATACGGGAGTAAGTATTATTATTTATTATAATTACGGTTATTATTATCATATATTATCAACTTCTCTTACTTGTTAATTCTATCAGATGCTTTGCAACTATGGTTTAGTTTAAGAAATTTTGATCTTGAATTCTTTTAAATTCAAGAAAAGCTATTCATAGTCGTTTTTTGCGATACGTTGATTATGTTCCTAAGGAATCTTGTGAGTTTGCACTATGACTTGAACTGAAAATAAAAATGTTCGAGTGTTTTGGTGGTTTCTGTAGAATCGTGTGCATACTTTCATATGGAAATATAATTGCTTGTATAAATGTTGGTTTAAGCTATTGTATATTATTGATGTGACTGCACAGGCTTTTTCTTTGGCTGACGAAGCGCTAAGGATGCCACAATGAAGATGTAATTGGGAAATTTCATAGTTGGATGTTTATTTAAACATGCTAATTGTTTAGTTGATTGAAGCATATTGCCGGATTGATGCATGTGTGGTTGATTGAACATGAGCATTTATTCGAACATTTTTATTAATTTAAGCGTGGGTGAATGGGAGTTCATTTAAGCTTGGGTGTATTTGAGAACATGAGCACACCCTTTGGAATAAACACCCTTTGGTCCCATTTGGAATGTAGTTGGTTATTCATTGAATTTTGGGGCTTACATTCAAAGCAATTGACTTGCTGTCATTTTGTGTGCTTGCATTAATGATTTTCGGATTTTCTTAATTATTTTGCATTTCTCAGTGTGCTTGCATTGCTTCTGCTTGTCATGTAGTTGTTGGGCCAATCTTTAGTCCAGTTTCATTCCCTCTGCTTTAATCTGATGACCCATTCCAGCTAAATCCAATCAAATCTGATATTGTCAAATGTTTCATCAAATCCACGTCAATTCAGCGCTTGCATATCTTTATACTGCTTTACTTAAACGAACTACTTCTTTCATCTTTTGCCATTTTTGGTGTTTGCCTCAATGGTTTTAGTATTTAAACGATGTCTTCTCTCATTCACTTGTATCAGTGATCGTGTGATAAACTTTGGTCTGTAGCATTCTTTCTACAGCCAGCAGAAGGCTTTTCTCTCCTGCAAGCCAAGGAATTTGTAGAACTTCTGTGGATTGCACCTCACACTGCCTTACTCCATCTTTTCCGCCTACATGTGCGCATCTTGAAGCCTTCAATCTTCCATTGTTCTCACATTCAATTAATTTTCACCAATAACCCTCTGGGGTTTTAACATGGCTGGTTATACCATGATTTCTGATACAATTTGTGTGTATGGTGCTTCTCTTTCTACGAAATGGTGATAGTGCACGATTGAAATCGTTTGCCGACTGATGAATGCTGGTTGTTTTTGGGTAGGAATGTTGCTTCATTGCTTTCGTTGGTCAATGAAAGATGAGATAATTCAACATTATTCCATTTCTTTGTTGAAGTAACTCTTCTTATATAAAATTTACTATTTGGGTCATCCATAAAGGATGTGGGCAAAAATTACCCTGTTCAGCATTTGGCATGAGACTTTCTTTTTCCCTTTGTAGAAGTTTTCACTCCAGCGGAGTACTAGTGACTTCTCTATAGATCTTGTAAGGCTAACTGTGATTGGCTTGGGCTTTTTTAAATAACTGTGCACCAAATTTATACACGGACGTCTATGTTGTTTTGATCCTTTCCCTTCACAATTGAGCTGGTCTCCCTCTCCCTGTTTGTGAACTTTCATAGTAGAGTCAGAGGTTGTTTGGTTGACGGACTGAATGGTTGTCTGTCTCCCTCAGCGATGCAAAGAAATCATTATGTCACGGTCGGAATGCATTGCTTTCCATATGTAACATTTATCCTATACCTTAACCATACCTTATCTCTTAACATACTTTTTCACTGGCTGATCCGGTGACTTGGAATGGCCTTCCAGTAGCATTGCATCTCACACCTATAGGTCAATCTGCTCTGTTTCTCTCTGTCCTTAAGACTGTCCTGTTTGACCGTGGTTGGGCTGGGAGCGCTTCTGAGTTGGAGATCTTGAAGGAGCACTATATAAAACTGGTGTAATAAAAATAAATAAACATCTTTCTAGGAGGGTAGCACCTGTTCAACAGGCAATGGGGGTGATTTTCACTTCATTCAATATAAAATTAATGAGCAGGGTAAACGAATGCCATGTGGTCACTTTAGAGAATTTTTACATTCATTTGACATTCAATTATCAATATAATCTGTAACTGATGTCTAAGCTAAAGATTCTGCTGTCCATGAAGTGCATGCAACCCAATGCATCTTAAATTATTCCGGTCTATGTATAGAAGCGATAGCAGCGCCACCTACTGAAATGTCACTCCTTGGATTATAATTATTGATTCATTTGATTTTGTCTGCACTTCATCTATATCGTTGTTTCCCTCAGATTGCACCCAGCGCTCGAAATGGCTGAAGAACCCTCTGAGAGGTCAGCAAGTAGGAGAGATCTGCCATATAGAAAAGGTATAACAGTGAACCACGGACAGAACCTGGAGGCACACCAAGCGGGGTGAAGACCAAGATGGATATAGATGAGTCAGAGATGCACAGTTATATTGTGATCAGATATGAATGACAGAAGTCATTAAAGAGGCTGGCAACCAACTCAAAGGAAGAATAGAGACACTGCAAAAGGTTGGAGTGGTCCACAGAGTCAAAGGTGAAAAGAGCTAAGAGAGTAACCTGGCAATGGCCATGGTGCCAAAAGAAGCAAATAACATAAGTTCTTTTTATTGACCTCAATTTGCATTATAGGACCTGGTAAGTGAAATCAAAGAAATAAATTTCAAGTAGGAACCAAGTAAGATAACAGTAGGAGCAGAAGAGTACGAAACCAGACTGCTGTGGAGGGATCAGCACATTTAAATCAAAATAAAGAACCGACTGATTTAGACCAATGCGTTGTAGCTTTTAGAAGCAAATTTAGAACAATGCGTTGTAGCTTTTAGTAGTAAAAGTTGCATTAACGACAGGTCGATAGTTTGCTGGATCGCTCGAGTCCAGACCGTCGTGCTTCAACATTGGTGGAAGAACGGAGCGTTTTTAAGAAACAGGCAGGCACTCGTCGCAGATCGAGCAGTCGCACAGGACATTGATGACCGTGTCTACAAACATTTAAAGACTGTAAACCTGCAGTTGTGCTCATATTCAACAGCTTTTGCCTTTGACATTTTATATAAAGACTTCTCAATGTTCAATAGACTCCGAGAATTCTAGGTTGGGTTAGAAAAAACGCGTCCTCAAATTTTATTCCCAGTTAAGACTGGTTACTAAATTGCGAAACGTAAGCGAGTTCTAATAACCCTTTGACCCTGATGGAAACGAAGCCAGGGATGTTGTGGTAAACATTTTGTTAGTTCTGTCACTCCGTTGCCGTGTAGTTATCCATTTAACTCTAAATTTGACTTAAATCGGATGCTGTTGAAAATAACAGGATCCTCCAAAAGCGTAGCTGATTAGCTATACGCGTTCGTTGTGTGTCTGCAAGAGTAAGCGATCGCACTGGTGTCTACCATGTTGGAATGATATCTAGGCAGCGTTATCTTTTTGTTTTGTTACATTTTATCGAGAAAAAGTAAGAGAACATATTTTTGCAGTTGTTTAAATGTTTGGTTAGTTCTGCATTGTACGATGGAAAATGATGTATATTGTTTGGATCCCTCAGCATCGACTGACTATCGCGCTGTTCTTTTGTCAAAGCTTGAGTCTGCCATGTATAAACGTAGTGTAGATGATTATTAATACTTTCCAAAAAACCGAAGCATAGTGTTGCTTAATTACTGCAACTATAGACAGGTTCGATGCTATATCGAGACTGAGTTATCTGTCCTCGACAGTTAGTTTCAAGCGAGTATTTTTGAGCGCCATTTCTGTCCCCAACTTTTTAACCTTAGTGTGAACCAGGTTAAATAATGCAATAGTATTGCTGATGTGCCATTTAGTCTAAACTCAGTGTCAGAAGGTCGGTAAGCCAGACAGCTGGCAAATCATTGAACCAACCGGCCAGTCAATTCATCTCAGTGCCCTTGAATTACCCACAATGATGGAGGAACCTGAGGCAGATGATAGTGTTTGATTGGCAATGACGGTGAGGGAATCTAAAAGGCAGGGGTGGCGATCCCGGGGGGTCTAGGGGGACAAGTCCCCCCACCTTTTACAAATAGGGGACACGTTATATGTGTGTCCCCCAAATTAACTACCCCTCTCATTGGGTATCCTCCAACCTGTCAAACGAGATCGCCGTCTTTGCTAAAAGGTGTGGTTTCCAGAAGGAAGATCACGATTCTTCGGTTTTTAGTGGAAGCTCCGAGGAGTGATGGACAGAGGAGTCTGAGGCAAGTGATTGTGGATGATTGAGAATGATGGTGAAAAACCAAAAGAATGGTTGTGCAGTGTGGGATATGGTTTGGTTGGAGAATTTGAGATAAATTGTGACAGAGGTTAAGAAAGACTGAGCCAGAAGGAGAATTGGATAGGATGGGTTGTCTGGATGATGATTGTTGAAGAATTCATGAAGATATGTGGACTGGGAGTTCATTCAAGTTTCTAGAGCTATGCTACAAGTTTCTTGTTATATGTTTCTAGCTTTACAAATCATATTTCTTTTGATTTCTAGACAAAGCAAGTCTCTTCAAGTGTTTACCAAAATTGCAATTCATTAGTGTCACAATGTCTAACTAGTAGCTATACTATGAAGGTAATCGTTAACTTCAGCAGAAATGGGACTTTGTGCCTGCCCTCTATCAAAATGAAAGTCTCCATGAGCATTTTTAGCAAAATGTGTTTAAACTGAGATGAAATTATTTTGCCAAAAAACTTTGTTTAGGAATATGTATGGTCTCTGAGGAATAGATTTTAAAGGGGAGGGAATTTAGGGGATAATGATGTGAGACACTGGCATTGGGGTAGGGGGGCAGAGAAGGGGCAGAATTAAAAACAGGAAGCCTGATAAACCAATTACAGAGATGTAGAGAGAGGGAGACAGACAAACAAAGGAAGAGACAGAGAGTCAAGATTAAGACTGCCTTATCAGTGGCATCCAGCAGTGGATGTTGCTGTGGATGCAGCATCCTCTTCTCTGGCTGAATCTTCTTATCTTCCTCTTCTATTACGAGCCAAATCTAGGTCACCTTCTGCTGTGGACAAATAATTGTCGTTTTCGGTAATTCGAATTTGTCAAAAGGGATTGACTAATTGTGTTACGAAACCTATGGCTAATATTTCACACAAATTCGTGGTTATTATAATTATCTGGTTTTACTACACGTGACCCACCACCTAAGATTATGTCCTACATGCAGATTCTATGCTACTTGTCATAACAGAACCTTACTTTTTTTTTTAAATGGCCTCATATACAGCACTACAGTCATGTTCTAACACTACCTTGTTATAGTCCAACCTAATTAAACTGTTGCACTATGGTAGAGAAGTTTCTTAAATAGAGACTCTGATGGTTTGGATATGTAGCGAGACCTCACAGTGTGCTCCTTGCAAGTTTCGAAAGAAAAAGAAACAAAGGCTGATAATGTGTAAATTAAGACACTTGAATTAGCACTCAGGAGAGCAATGGACTCGACAAATTACTAAGGGTAGCAGTAGAACTGTACCGATTAATCGGTGATTATAGAGATATCGGATATCGGCAAGATAATCAGCACCGATATTACAAATTATATTTTTTCATTTTATAATTTTATTTTCAGTCTTTAAGAGCAAAATGACAACAGCAACATCATTGGGTCTGTGAAGGACAGCATTCTGTTTGCTTCCCATAGCATGGGGAACTGGGGCTTCTACTTCAGACCACCCACTAACCATTGTGCTAAACTGCTAGTTCCATGGGAAAGAGTCTACAGCTGTAGCCTGTTGTGCAGAGTGAGTCATAGTGCCTGCTTAATTGCCCTGGGCACAATAGTGTCATTTAAGCCAAATTGGCAAGTCATAAAAGTAGCCTGTCTGGGGGAGGGAATGGTATCGTTGGCATGTTAGAAGAAGGCGTCTAATTACATAGATTATCTTTCCTCTCCTCTGTCATGCAAGGTGGACAGCAGGGGTGTGCCTAATCTATATTGGGTGCCTAGGATTAGTCCCCAACTACATGTATAGGTCACCTAGGGAGCAAGTGTTTGCTTGTACACAACAATAGGCAGTAGCAGTAGCTTTTAGAACCGGTCACCTTGGGAAACACAATGAAATAATTGGCTAAATAATCGGTTTTTGGCAAACGAATAATCGGCAATAATCGGTATCGGCATAATCGGCAAAAAGCGATATCGGTACAGCTCTAGACAACAGAGAACATTTTTTCACGATAACCAAAAAATTTAATTGTGATTGAAGTTGAGTAATGAGTTATTGTACTCTGATATTTACAGCTGCTTGGAGTAGGGTGTGTTGGATGTTGGGCTAATAACGTTTGGGTGTTGCTGCTCAGTGAAGCCAGTGACATGTGGTGATGTACACCAGAGCCTATTTTTGTAGTTGTCATTTTTGGTATCCATGGGCTTGGCAGGGTCTGAGACCTAGGTGTAATAAGAGGCAAGAGTGTAATGGGTGACATGGTGGCACGCAGAGCTGAGGAATTGGGTTCGATTCCCGTATCCTCCTGAGGTTAATGATTTTTTCCCACTTGGTGGTGGTGTTGGTTTAATTATATGTATTATGTAAGGGGCGCCTTGCATGGCTGTCGACAGTTAAGTTTGACTCCTGTAATGACGTGTCCTCATTCGTTTATAGTATGTTTGCAATAATACTGTGGTTTGTCAATTTGAAATTAAAAGAAAATTATTAATATTATTAGGTGATGTTTGCAGTGGAATTTCTAAGCTGAATTGATTTTACTAAATCACGACCCATCGTTTTGACGGCTGTATGCTGCCATGCACCCACTTGGTTGTTTACGAGTGCATAAACTAAAGTTCTTGTGTCGAACCTCATGTGATTGAGACTTGTCAGATGTGCAAAGACTCGTGGTCGAGAGTTTAGTTGAGGGTTTGGTCTTGTTTAAAGAATGTCAGCTGATCGGATTCCAAATGAAGTTTAATTTTGTTTAAATATACAGGATACTGAGTTGTTCCATGCCATTCATTGACTATTTCCTTGTAAGCCACGATGCACTGTGACATCTGGCATGTTATTAATTACATAACAATAAACCAATATCATCATCAGACAAAGAAACAAAGAAAAGCCCTTACACAGTTTGTTTCTTTGAAGGCAATCATTCATCAGACGGATACCCTTATTCTGTAGCATCCTGGGTCTATAATCCAACAATTGTGAATTCGTGCCTGCTGACTGACCCCACATAATAACCCTCAACAAGTTATTTGCACATAGATACTTTATTATAACATCCATAATGGGCGTAATTAGTTAATGGTTCTAATGGGAACGAACCCGGATGGGATTACAGTGACAATCATGTGGCTCACCAAATGTGACTTAATGTCTGTGGCTGTTGTCTTCTTCTTTCTGTGTCCGGTTTTTTTTTGGCAGAAGTTCGTGTTTTAAAACAAGTGATCAAGTTCTGACGTGTTTATGCAGCTGCATGGTCATCAGTTTGTCCGTGTGACAGCGACAGTCTGAGTTTCGTTGTGAGAGCATAGAAGAAGAAGAAGAATAGGAGTTGTGTAAGCTAGCCCTAACTAAGGCAGCCATGGGTATGAGGTGTTAAAAACTGTATTTGTTTAGCCTCAACTCTTTTGTCAAAGTTTCTTTGGCGGAACCCTACATGGTTCGTGAAGGAAAGAGCGATTCTGTGAGGATTATTGGATTAAAGTGTTTTTCAAACTAAGCGTGTTGTTAGAATATAGATTAGACTCCTAGTTTAATACAAGGTTCTGCTAGGAAATTTTATTTTAAAATTATTCCTAACCCAATTTTTATGGGTTAATTTATATACAGTGTATATATATATATATATATATGTTTATATTAACCCATATTTGCTTATTTATATTCGTTTCAGATAAGTTATACTAGAGTGTTTTGTTCAGGTCGGGGTTAATGTCAAAAGAGCTTATTCGCCACAGTAGTTCAACTAGAATCATGATTTCATGAATTCTTTGCCACATCTTGGTTAAAAACATGACAGAGCTGACAGCCCTATTCATAATGATATGTGTTGCTAGTTTGCCTAAGGCAACACAAGTTAAGTAAGTCAATATATGTAAGTTAGGACAGTGTTACTTAGTCAGCTGCCTGTGTAACTCTGCAATTAGGAGGACTAAGCTGTTCTTTGCGTCAG
Source organism: Bimastos eiseni (assembly GCA_959347315.1). Taxonomy (NCBI): domain Eukaryota; kingdom Metazoa; phylum Annelida; class Clitellata; order Crassiclitellata; family Lumbricidae; genus Bimastos; species Bimastos eiseni. The sequence continues at coordinate 15,788,674 of OY365814.1, forward strand.
TGTAAACATTGTGCAGGTACAGTATGAGGAATCTAATATACACAGCTACACGATTACCTACTTTATGAATGCAAACTGTTTAGTATACAAATATATCATTATACATTACACGTACAGTTGTATACAATGTACATTATATGTTATAGAGTATGCGGCTTACTATACGACATGCAGTATGCAACAACGTTATTGGACACAGTATACAACATGCAGTATGCAGCTTAAAGTATGCTTCAAACTGTTTATGACATATAGTATGTAGCAAGCAGTATACAACTTGCCGCTTGCAACATACTGTGCACAGTATGCAGTATTTAGCATACTCTATGCAACATACAGTATACAAAACAGTACACAACATAAAGTATACAACATAAAGTATACATCAGTATACTTTAAGTAAAACATCAGTATGCACACGTGAAGTATCAAACGACTCGTTGATTTTTTTCGGATACTTCTCTATTCTTCAACCTTAGCCTCAGCTGGATATGGAGCTACATAAATAACTGTACTATTATTGTTTGAAATATACCAACTGATGGTTGTCAAATTTCTGGGACTGCTTAACTTAACTCATGAATGATATATTTGTTTCATTAGTTAAATTAATGATAGATTAGACTTATAAAAATATTGAAGCTAAAGGCGCTTTCTCAATACCTGCTACAACCTGGGACTAATATGGAAGGGATATGAAGCTGACAAAAACTGGGTCATTGGCCTAGATTATGTGTGTTACTACATCCGGGACTTTTGCAGAATAAATTGGCAATTGCATTTGTTTTTGTTAGCGAAATAAAACGACTTAACGTACAGAATTTGCAATACAAATAATTAACATAAAATATGTTCAAAGAAAGATTTTTGATTGGAGTGGCATAAATTTAGATGAACTTTTCGGCAATTACACGTTTAAAGTTATCGTGCTGAATACCCGGATGTCACTCTTATTAGTTACGTAGCCGATCACAGACTTCACCCACAGTGTATATGGAAAGACAATCATTGATTGGCTGCAACATTGAGGCTTCATATCCTTTTCAGATTAGTTCCAGCTACAACTATGGATGTAAAAGATACTTTAAAATTTGTCACTATGTTTACTTTTACTTTAACTTATAAGCCTTATTAGTGTTATTTATGGGCGTAGTTTGAGGATTTTTCGTTTTGTCTTATCAGAGTTGACCCCGTACTCAGTGATCAGTCCAATGGTAAAAACTAAATTGGAAGCCCCCAGATTGCTTCCTGGTTTAACCCTTAGTGTTCTTTATTAATTATAACTGCAGGTGAAAGCTCAGCGTTGTAACAAACCGGATTATTGTTTTATTTTAAGTAGTAAACATGAACTCATTTCAACACACAACTGGCAGGATTTATATTATATTAGCTGTTGTCATGAATCGAATGAGTCACAGTAGAAAAAAATAAAGTTAAATTTAAGTTGCTGTGACGTAGTGGTTAGTGTTGTAATCATAATTACATAAATATTAAATCATTACTACATTAGGGCTACCCTGTCCGAGACCCACAGGTTGAGATCCATGGATGCACAGTTGCAGTTGCCAAGCAATAGACTTTTCCAGAGAGATTGTCTAGTAATCGCAAAGCTCCTTGAACCGTATTGTTGCAGTCTTGTTGCTGGAATGTAGAGATTGGTTCTTTGATTTTGCTCAGATGTGATCTCATCTCTTGGAACTAATGTTCTTTCCTCTGATGGCCTTTCATACCCTTATCCCTAGGTCCCTCCACTGGGTCTTAGCTTACTTTGAGCCAACAACCCTAGTCAACATTAGGATTTTCATCTAGGCATCATTTCATCCTTTTTGCTCTAGCAAACACTGAAATGGGCGGATTGGGACGACGCATCTCCACCCTTAATTGTGTCGCAACACACATGCGGTGAAAAATCTTCATCGCTCTCACAAAATCATCTCTGTTTTTCCCCGAGGTCATATACTGGGTCAAATGTCGTAGGGTATGTCAATTAACCCCAGTAATTGCTGTTGTTTGCAAGTGCCCTGACTAATGGCAAGAGGCCAAGAGGGACCCCGAAGGGACAAAGCAGGGCCAGGACCTCTGGCTTGAAACACGAGCAGAGGCACCAGCAGACAAATGCAATTGTCGTAGCAGTTGACCGGATTAAAAACCAGACTTTGACTAAACACGAGAATGAATACGAATAGCCCTGGATACGTATGGCAAAATGCAAATGACCGAAAATTATGAGAAGCATAAATTTATTAGAACACATCACGTGGTTGGCGACTATGACAATGTGGTATTACAACGGTTTTAAACGAATGCAGGAGTGTAGAATTTCAGTCTCATCATTTATCACCATTATTCATCATCAGCAACATCATTATGTATTTTGTGTCAAGCCACTTAATGCAGTGCATTGGAAGTGGCTGCCAAGGACCCTGCAGATATGACTGTGAAACAAGTATGTATAGATGGCAGTTTGAAAATGTTTGCTCAGAAATGTTTGCTTGTCAATGTCAGCGTTTGGATGTATTGGCTGACAATCTGTGTAAATTAAGGATCCCACTGTTCCTGATGGGCTTGTCCTTGGATGCTCTTTTCGGTTTTGAGTCCGAGTTGTCTTGTGTTGATCAATCTGCTCCAGACAATAGCCACTGGTATACAGCAACCTTATCCTCGGCCAGGGTTCAACGTAAATCATATTGTTATTTGATCTGAGGTATCTCGTCAAGAATATGCCTTGCAAGGCAATAGCTGAAATCATTTGAATATAATAGCAGTTATTATTATTATTATCACTATTAGACAAATGTTACATCCGGGCATAGATAGATAGTTACAGGAAGAGAGAGAGAGAAAAAGAGGGAGGGGGAGTAAGACAGTGAGGGAATGCAATGAAGACGAGTATAGTATTATATTGAAGTTAAACATTTGTAAAATACGTATATTCTGAAATTTGATTTTGCCCTTCTTCCTAAATTTTTTGCTTAGAAGTGCACATGCCTCGATGGCGCAATTGCAGTTGTACTGCAGAGCAATTGTGCGCAAAAGACTTGCTCAAGGTTCCTACACAGTGACTGACGCCTCGGATGAGGGTCGAACCCACTCGCTCAGCGCACACTGTGCTACACATTTGGTAGGGTTAACCATTCAGTAGTGCCTGCCAGTGCACAGGACCCCCGCGAGAGAAGAAGGTTTTGAGAAAAGTGAAAGAGGATGAGAGACAGCCAGACAGAATTTGTTAGCAGAGTTCCTGTTAAACTAGCTTGACCCAAGAGACAAGATTGTGTTTCAAGTGTCATTGTGACTCCATTTTCATATTCTCAGCTTTACTTCTCTCTCTTCTGACATCTGCTCATGATGAGCATACTTCACCGTGTTCATTTATAGCAGAGTCTGCAAGTAGAACAGGAAACTCGTTCTGCCATGGTCAGGAATTGAACCCATGCATGCTTCTGTATTGAAGGTTCAGCTCCTAACCACTGGTTCATTGTATGTGCATAACCAAGAATTTACTAACTGTTTTACTTTATTGCATTATGATATTGCTAAAGCTGTTTAGTATACCTACCTTTTGTTGCTGTTTATCTTTATTTAATACCTGCTAGTTAATTTTACAGTTGATCATATTTATTTTTTTGTTGCATTTAGTTTATGCTATTGGGCAGTTAATTGGAGTTTGAAGCCCAAAACGATTGTGCTCTAACAGTTAGTGCAAGTTAGTGCTATCTATCTGAATATCCCACTATATGCCTGATGGATGCAGTGCACTGGCTTCCATTCCCTTAGTACATCTCAATCAGGATTGTGTCCTAGGTGTGGTAATGTCCCTCTGACCTTCGTGAGGTGGTCAGAGGGTGCCGCCCTGTTTCGTCTTGCACCTGCTGCTGCGCTTGGCGCTCCTCCATGTCCATGGTGACATGACGGTTCTTATTCTCCATGATTTGTCCATCAACATGGAATATCTTGTCATTATTTTGTGATCTCTTTTAGATACAATGATACATTGTATACTAGAGTATGTTTTGTTGGGGTTATTGTCAAAAGAGTTTATTTGCCACAATACTTATTTCCTTTGTGTTTAGGACAGTGATCATTGTGGTGATCATTCTCCCTTGGTCTTTCACTTTCCTGAAACATTTCCTGGTCTCAATTCCATCAGCTACTCAAAACAACCTTCTTCCATTTGGCCTACACCAAGGCGCCTCTGACTAGATGGCTATAAAAGTTTTGTTAGATTGAAGGTTCTGACACGTTTCAGTTGAGCAGTGTCAAACTCGAAAACGTTGTATTGTGGACTTGAGCAGTGTGCTATATAACAGACCACAAAGGTGTATTGATGAATAATAAATTTATTTTTTGATATATGTTTTAGGTTGTGTTGACACAGAGAGGTTCAGATCGTGTTGAATATTTGTTCTACACTATTGGCAGTTTTTCCATCTCGACCTTGACCTATTTCTCCATAGATCGATGAGCCTGTTTCTAGGTCAGGTCAAGCTGATTCATTTCTGAGCATTTCCGCACAGTTCAATCGATAGACGAGTGAGATATGGGGTTCGGAAGAGGGTTTGGTCAGGGGTTTGGTCGTGGCCGGGGTTATGGATACGGAAGAGGAATTGGAGCAGGAAGAGGAGAGTTCTCCGGATTCTCCTGCGTCAAGTTCATCTTCTTTGGATTCAACGTCATCTTCTGGGTAAGAATTCGTGTTTTCCACTCTTCAATAAATTCATTAAATTCACTGTACATTAGAAATGTTGGTTTTTTTCATTTCAATATAACTAAATCTATAGTTAACTGTATTTTTTTATTTTCTCTTTATGTTTTTTATATTTATTTACTAGGGCATAACCGGAAATCGCCTCAGACATTTGCCTCGGCCGAATATTGGACTATTCGGCAAATATAACACCCGCAAATAGCTAAAAATAACTTTTTTAGAAAAAATAATTTTTTTGATAAAATAATATTTTTTTATCAAATAAATTTAGGACTAACGAACTTAATTAAATAAGAACTTAGCGTTCAATTGAATTTTCTTTGGAATAATGATGTTAGTTTATACATTTTAATTTCTTTTGGTTGCATTCCCCAGGTGTGGCAACCAAATCAGTAATTTTCCCGTGTGAATTGGCTCCACCCACTCTCTGGTAAACGGTAGAGAGTAAAGACGTTGTTGATACCTTCATATTTCAAATTTTATAACAAGGTTTTACAGTTTTTTTACAAATAAAGTTATTAAATAATAAATATATTGTTGTATCATACAGCGCTATATGAAGGATATTGCTATAGACTCGGCGTTGCCTATAGATAGTTCTGCGTAGCTGTGCACATGGCAGGTTAACCATGATTTGTGTACGGATGGTAGTGTCAGTGCTGCATCAAAGCAAAATACGCAATTGCGAACCAAAAGAAAGATAAAAGATAAGTTTTGGTACATCTTTCAATATGTTTAAAATGAACATCGTTTGCAGAACATGCGTATTTCTGCTATTGCGTACTAAATTTTCAAGGCCAGTGCCACCGCTACTCACTGACCTGATTTGTTGCTACTATTTGGTTCGTACCCGGATCCGGCAAATAGTTCATCCAAATACTCGGATTTGGTACCCGGTGAAAGTTGTCTACTCGGTTATGCCCTATTATTTACTTAAGTCTTGTTGCTAGTGCAGTTTCATTAGGTTTGATACTGATTAAGAAAAATATTTGATTTATCTCCAAAATTTAAATTCTGTTAATCAATTAAATTCGAATTAGTTGATATTCATTCCAATTTTATTTTGCTGAAACAAACATTTTACAATTTTGAAAATGATGCAGTGTTGTTCCTTTGAGCCCAAAAGAGTTGACATAACTAAGTGCTGTCAACATCAACAGGAACCTAATTAGATACTGTCAGTATCAACAGGAACACTGTTATAAGGTGTTGTCAGTGTCAATAGGAATGTGATTGGATACTGTCAGTATCAATAGGAACGTAATTAGATATTGTCAGTATCAATATGAACATAATTAGATATTGTCAGTATCAATAGAACCATGTTAGATGTCAGTATCAATAGGAACATAATTAGATGTCAGTATCAATAGAAACATAATTTGATGTCAGTATCAATAGAAACATAATTGGATGTCTGTATCAATAGGAACATAATTAGATGTTAGTATCAATAGGATAATAATTTGATGTTATTGTTGATGCGGTGTCGTTGTCTGTTGCATAGTTGCTCGGTTGTGCCATCCTTGGCATTGGAATATGGCTGCAGGTGTCAAAGAATGCTGCTACTTCTCTGTCTCCATCTTATAGCTTCCTCAGCGCCACTGTCCTCTGCATCACTGCTGGCGTTCTCGTCCTCGTCGTTGGATTCTTCGGCTGTTGTGGTGCCATCATGGAGAACAAGTGCTTGCTGATGACTGTGAGTCCCTACTTCAAATCCACATCCTGTTTTCCTGTTTGGCTGGATGCTGCTTTCTATTGCCCACTGTTTCTCTGTTTCTCTGTTTTGTTTGTTAGTTGTTTTTATTATATTCTATTCCAGTGATGAGGCATTCTGTTCTTATGGAGTCGCATTCTTTTTGCTCTGTTGGTGAGGCATCCTAGTCTTTTATGATGTGCTATTGTTTTATTCTAATGATGAGATGTTCTCTTCTTATTCTATTCAAATGTTGATGCAATAGAGTAAGACAGAATACCTCACCATTGGAATTGAAGCAATACCTCACCGATGTTAGAACAGAACACCTTACCATTAGAATAGAATACCTTTCCATTAGAATAGAATACCTTTCCATTCTAATGCTAAGGTGTTATATTCTAATGGTAGGGTATTATATTCTAACAATTAAGTTTTCTGTTCTTGTGATGAAGTACTCTATTTTGTAGCTTGCTTTGGTGATGTATTTTATAATGCAGTCTAATGGTGAGGTACTATATTCTGCTCTGTTTTACTATTATCGGTTTTAGTATTGTTATTTCTTTTATTTTACATTTATCATGATTGAGCTGAGTTCTGAATCAGAGGCACATAGCAATAATTGTGAATGAAGGCCTTGCTAAAAGTCCCTAGAAGCAGTTACTATCTGAGAGCGAGCAGTCTTGCACTGAACGCACTACATATCGAGTGCTATAGACACTTTGTTCTATGCTCCATTTTCTATTCTTTTATAATGAATTACTCTATTCACTTCTGTAATTTGTATGGCACCATTACAGGATAGGATGCAATACATCAACTGTTAGGTACTGTTTATCAATGCTTTACCTAATGTTTATTAGCCAGTTCTGGTGAACTGATCTAATGCTACTTTGCCTCTATTTTCTGAATGTTTGTGTGGCATCTTGGTGTCTGGACTTTTATGTAGAGTATTGGGAAATATCATAGCGATGATCATGTAGTGCATTCATTACCATGCCTCAGAGTTGCCTCTGCTCCTGTGAATTGGCATCAACTGCCTCTCTCTTCGTAGCTCACATTCACTTCCTTCCTTCAATAAGTGACTCAAATCAACATTTCTCCTTGGCTTTCAAGGATTTGGAAATCTAAGTGCATCTTCTCCTTGTGACTGATATCCGTGCCTTAGATTCACATTTCGGTGTGACCTTGCGTGTGTTGAAAATTTAATTAGTAAATAAAAATAAATAATAGTGTGAGGGTTCAAACTAACTGCGTGATTTCTATGTGGGCACCACGAGCAAGTCCTTCAACTGCAGTTGCTTAGGGCATCATTTGATGGTTCATTAGCCTGAATGATCTTAATTTAACTTCATTACTCTCATTAGTCAACTGAACCAAATTTCTCTGAACCTTGTAAACCTTAATTAATTAGCCAGACGACTCTAATTTAGTCATACTAATTTGCATGTCCTTTGTTTTAGGGTTTCTATAAAAATCTATTTGTGAAAAAGCAATCCTAGCAACATATAAGCTAGGTAAATCTAGCAGAAGAAGACGATGAATAAATAAATAATGCAGTCCTTAAAGCCAGCCCTGTGGAAGACTTGGGTTGAAAGTGTTAGCGACTTCATTTCCTTAGCCTCAGCATATGAAAGTTGGTGGCTAGTCCTGTCCCTTGCCATCTCATCTTCCCACCGACTCTATATGCTCTTTTTAACGGAGTTGACTGGGGGTGCTGGAAGATAAAGAGGGCACCTGAGGAGGATAGAAGAGCTGCCTTGAGCTAGCCCCAGGAGGCATCCTAGTATCAGCAAACCCTTCTTTTGTTTAGCCACAGCATTTGAGGATGGATGGCCTGTCCATACTCCCTCTTGTCACTGATGTACTATACAGCCGAGTAGACGAGGGAGGGCAAGTGGAGCTGAAATCCCACGATGGCTACCCAAGATTACGGGTACCTGCTCTCTCATGGATTTGACCTCTGACCTATTGATTGACAGTCCAGCGCACTGGGCTCTCGTGACAAAGGATGAAAAGCAGACTGAATTAATTTGCATGAAGTATTCGATGGATGTCCGTTCGAATGGATCGATCGCTATGTGACCTGTTTTGAAAGATGGTGGGTGGCAGGTACCATGAGTTCAGGCAGCTCAGATCGGGTTGTACTGGGTTGGATGTGCGTTTTGTTCAATGACAGTCCATTTGACTAATCGGTTGAATCCGCAACACGAAACAACGCCACCGCCCAGTGGTTCCTCATTGATGGCTGACGACGATTGTTGATAGACATGTTGTGGTGCGTGTGAGAGGTTTTTATAGGCGCCAGCTAAGCGAATGATCACATGCAACCTAACAGGCAAAACACACACACATGCACACATATACATACATATATATTTATACATACACAACAGATGTTGAACTGAGGTTGCCAATTAGGGCCTTGTGCTAATTAGATTCTTGTTAAGGTTTAATATCGGAAATATGAGCCTTGTGCAGGTTGAGAGGGTGCTGTGACAATAACTGGTCCATGGATGCATATGTAGACACACACAGGCATATGACTACACGTGCGTGCAAAATGACGGGCAGCAATGTGTAGAGCAGGGGTGTCAAACCTTTTTGTGTTGGCGGGCCAATAGCGATATTTTTCAGCAAGTGGCAGATATTTTCCAGCAAGTGGCGGGCCAGAGTGCTGAAGGCGTGTGAGGAAATTTGGGTAGGGATCTCAGAGGGGGCCGTACACAGTACACACAGTTGACTTAGGCTTTGAAAACATGATTCTGATATGTATTATCAATTACAAAATCACAGAAAACTCATAAAACCGTTAAATGACAAATGTCTAATTTGTCATTAAACGGTTTTATGTTTTTATTCTCCATTGTGTTGTCATTAGACAAGGCACCGCAGGCCAGAAATATAACGTCAGCGGGCCAGAAGTGGCCCGCGACAAGGCTCTTTGACACCCATGGTGTAGAGAGAATGCTTCAACCAGGCTGAGCGTCATAAATGACTGACTGTGATTGTTGTAAATGACTGACTAAGTAACTTACTGACCTAATGACTTACGGTGCTAAATGACTGACTTAGTGACTGATTGAATTATTGACTCATTGAGTGACTGATTAAATGAGTAAAATGATTAACTGACTCACGACTAAATGACTGACTGGCTAAGGACTGAGTGACTGAGGTCTAAATACTGGCTGAACATGCTTGGAGACAATGACACTGGCGCTTACAGAAGAGACATACAGGCAGAGACTGAACCACAGATAGAGACTGAGTTAGATGGAAGCCATACAGGAAACATGTCAGAATGGCTTGTCATAGGTAGTGTCAATTGAGTAAAATTATGAATCATTGGAGTGTGTCTTCGGTGCAGGAAGTCCTTCAAGTGCCACTGGGGTCAGTCTTCCATATATGCATCAATCTGCCTTAGGGCTAGAACTCATGTATTCTCTGCACAGTTTTAGTAATGTTGCCATTACAGTCATTCTAATTGTACATTGTGGGTAGGTGGTAAAAACGCATGACCGGATGTATGGGACGATTGGGCGAGCGCTGGGGTATGGCATGGGTAGGTGGAGGGAGGGGAGATGGATTGATCACGGGAATGGCTGGATGGTTGGGTGGGTGGGCAGATGGTCGAGTGCAAAATGCTGATGGTTCGGATGGCCATCTCGCCTGTACACATCACAAGTCATTTCCAGACATGATTTGACGAGCCCTGCGATATTGAAATTGAATTGAAATTCTTGAAATTTGATATCGCCCTTCTCTTCCAACATCTTTTTGCTTTTAAGTACACACGCCTCGATGGCGCAATTGCAGTTGTACTGCAGAGCAAATTGTGTGCAAAGGACTTGCTCATGGTCCCTACACAGTGACTGTCTCCTCAGATGAGGGTCGAACCTGCACACTCAGCGCACACTAAGTGTTATGGGCCGACAGCTCTAACCGATCAGCCACCGTGCCATGTTTTGTGCTCATGAACTAATTCTTGTTTCTCAATTCCATTTTCAAGTTTTTTTATCAGTAATTTGTGCTGAGATTTGTTCTGCTGTACTTTGTGATTGCTGACCTGTTTGCATGTGACGCTAACTAAAGAGTCGCTTATATTTTCAGTATTTTGTGCTCGTCGTGATCATCTTCATCCTTGAAATTGTTGTCGGAGTTCTTGCGTTCATCTACAAGGATGGCATTGAGAAGGTCCTTGGAGACGAACTCCTCTTTGGCATCAAGAATAAATACCCGGCAGATGGCGATCCAGATGAACACAACCTCAGATCCGGATGGAAGTTCATTCAGACCACGGTGTGTATAGGAGTGGTGAGACGGTTCAATGGTAACATGCTGGCACAAGGATTATGAGCACTTTGGGCTCAAAACTCGCTCGTCCCATAAGTTTGACTCGACTTCCACTCCCTAGGGGCAACTGTAAATTGAGAAGTAGGACAAATGAGTGCCTTATAGGCTGCCATACAGTTAAATTTGACTCCTGCTTAAACTTTTTATCATCTGTTACTAAAGCTGTACCAATTAATGGTCAGGCAGATTAATCGGGCCCATTATAGAGATATTGGCAGTATCGGATATCGACAAGATAATCGGCGCCGATATTAAAAATTAGTTTTTTATTTTATAGTATTATTTTCAGTCTATAAAAGCAAAATGACGACAGCAACATCACTGGGTCTGTGAAGGACGGCATTTCGTTCAGTTCCCGTATCGCGTCGTTGAGCCAATGGCTTCTTCAGACCAGTGGTGAGACCACCCACTGTGCTAGTATAGACCTTGAGAATGTGTCAACATAGGCATTGTGCAGAGTGAGTCATGGTGCCTGCTTAAAGGCCAAGGAACGGCTGGCCAATTCAAGCCAAGGAATGGCTGGCCAATTCAACAGAGAAACGGATGAATATACATCGTGGAGGCATGCCTAATGAATACAGGCTAGCTGCCAATCGCCTGAGAGGCTGAGACTAGACGGGTGGCTGTGAATAGGCCAGCTGTTCCTTGGCCTTTAATTACCCTGGGCACAGTTCGACGGCGGGCCGTGTGTCTAATATGTATTGCCTGCTTAGGATTAGTCCCCAACTACATGCATAGGTATCCTACGGAGCAAGTGTTTTGCTTGTATCACAACAATAGGCAGTAGCAACAGGTCTATCTTTTAGAACTGGACATCTTGGAGAACACAATGAAATAATCGACTAAATATTTGGGTATCGGCAAATGAAAAGTCGGCAATAATCGGTATCAACATAATCGGCAAAAAGTGCCGATATTGGTACAGCTCTATCTGTTACTATACTATATCGTGTTATCTCACTGCATAGTTGTCTGTTTTGATAAATATTGTTATTCGAACGACATGGTTATGGACCCGAATACTGATTAGATGCATTAAGTGTTACATTGTTTGTATTTTAAAAGCATTACCTTACGACACCAGAGATTCTCTTGGATTACCTGCTGCCTTACCTTACCACTCAGACCTCTTTTTAGCTATCCTAGCTTATCTTATGTATTCAAAATGACATTATTTATGTTTCCTTGCTCAAAACTCCTTAACTTTACCTCATCTCAATATTTGCATTATGTTCCATATTATGTCATATATATATGTTAATAAATAAGTTCTTTTGATTGACTTTTTTGATTGAATGACTGTGACTAACTGATTGTGACTCTGGTTAAATGAATGAATGATTGACTTACTCACTCACTCACCGACACACTGAGGGACTGATTTGCCGATTGACTGACTGGCTGGCTGTCTGAATGATTTCCTGTCCAGATAATAGCCTGCATGATGCATGTGGTGATGTCTGGTTTTGGTGTAGTTCGAGTGTTGTGGCGTCACCAATGCAACGCAGTGGTTCAGATCAAGCGGTTGGCCAGATAAGGACCAGGTTCCGGCAGAGTGCTGCCGGAAAAACACAACCGACTGCCAAGAAAACCCAGACCTCTGGTATAAGAAAGTGAGTACCTCTTGTTTTCATTGCCTCATCTTGCTGAGTTAAGATTATAATGTATGACGTAGTTTCAGGCTGGGGTAGGGTGAGTTAGGATTGCAATGTCTCAATCTTCTTTTGAGTGAAGTTAGAATCTGTAATGTATGCTAGGGTAGTGTAGGTCAAGAAAGGTAAGGTAATTGGAGGTTGGTTATCTCTATGCAGTGGTATAAGAAGGAGTACCTCTGTGCATGATACTTTTGTCCTACCTGACCACCTGAGACTACATTTCGTATATATGATGAATTGGGTAGTAAAGTAATGAAATAATAAATAAAATGAATGCATTGTACTAGGGTGATTTATCATTGCTTAGGAATTATTCCTTCTTTTGATAACAAAAATTAATGTCACTTTTTACAAATTATTATTACAGTTATGTATGAGATAGATAATCACACTCAAAACTTAATGCAATTTATTCCTAGCTGGGAAATCACTACTGCCTCATGATTACAATTGCTATTGAATTGAAATGACAGTACAATACAGTATTCGTTTAATTCAGAAGAAGAATCCAGCTGACATGACTTGACAGTTTGCACTATGAAGATTGATAGTAAAAAATTTATAGTTCAAGCCATTCATTCAAACTAGTCGAACTTTAGAGTCTTTATTCTTTTGCACTCAAATAAGATCATTCAGGGCTCAGTATATAGTTCTAAAATAGCAGTCCTGGCATGAAATTCCCTATAATCTTTGGGTGGTGAGACGAGCCCATGGGTCCTGGGTCATAAACTATAGCTAGTGAGTGCTCTGTACAGGTGGTAAGTTCTTTGTCAGAATATGATTACTGTCCTTAATGGCCGCCGTAAACAGACTGACATCGGCATCATGAGCCATGATCTGCACTGATGGTATGGAGGTAGGTAGGGAGGGATCCCCTGCTCTTCATTCTGTTGTTGAACTGTTTTATGCTTGCTCGATCTCTGAATTCACATATCCCCACCATGCAGAGGATGGTTTTCAGTTACGCTAACTAGACTCGCTTCAATTCCGTACAAGGTGTGCTATTACAAAGGTCGTAGTATAATGGAATCATTTCGGTAGGTGTTACTGTAATACTATTGCCGGTCCTAAGACTATCAAAACAGCGATGGTTTAAAAATTATCAATTGCCCAACATTACGTTCCTAAGACTATTAAAACAATGATGGTTTAAAAATTATTGATAGGCCAACATTACGGTCCTAAGACTATTAAAACAATGATGGTTTAAAAATTATTGATAGGCCAACATTATGATCCTAAGACTATCAAAACAATGATGTTTAAAAATTATTGATAGGCCAACATTACGGTCCTAAGACTATTAAAACAATGATGGTTTAAAAATTATTGATAGGCCAACATTATGATCCTAAGACTATCAAAACAATGATGTTTAAAAATTATTGATAGGCCAACATTACGGTCCTAAGACTATTAAAACAATGATGGTTTAAAAATTATTGATAGGCCAACATTACGATCGTAAGACTATTAAAACAATGATGGTTTAAAACTTATTGATAGGCCAACATTACTGACCACTCACATAGATTGCATGGAAGGCTCTCTGTTAAGAGTTTGTTGTGAACCTAACCTAAGTTACAGCTTGACAGTTATGGTGATAATGGTTTTAAAAATTGTGGCCTGCACGCTAAGTTTAAGGGAAAACACATTTCAAATTATGTTTTGATCATCTTAAGATGGGATAATAATCTGTCCAAGATGCAATGAACACTTCATTCTACTGCACTGTTTGGTTTGGATTGTCTGGTCCCACTCTAAACTGGCTTGCAACTATCTCCACTCCCGCTCACATGCTGTTTGTGTTGATGGTAAAATTTCTCAGGCTTCCTCTGTTGACTGTGGTGTGCATCAGGGTTCTGTCCTTGGTCCTCTCCTTTTCACATTTTACACTGCTCCTTTAGTTTCCTTTCTAAGTAAGTACTAAGTAAGTAAGTATGGGACATCACTTTTATGCTGATAACACACAAATCTATCTATCCTCAAGTAAAAATCTGACATGTGCTTTTTCCATTCAGCTTATTACTTATGTATTCTCAGATGTTAGTCTTGGATGACTGCTAACAAGTTGCTGCTAAATGAGTCCAAGACCGAGTTTTTACTATTGGGTACATCCCAGCAGCTTAAACAATATGAATCCATTAAACCTGGGTGGGTCTGAAGTCAGGCGCTCTGGCTGTGCACGGAATTTAGGCATTTGTTTTGATTCAGTGATGTCTTTTAATGACCGAATAAATTCAATTTTAAATCCTGTTATTACTATATTAGTGACATACGAAGTATTTAACAATATATCCCTGCTGAAACATGTATTTTACTTTCTAATGCACTTGTCTCCAGTCAAATAGATTATTAGACATGTGTCATGGTGGCCGAGCGGTTAGAGCGGTCGGTGTGCGCCGAGTTAGCGGGTTCAACTCAGTGTGCGCCGAGTTAGTGGGTTCAACTCTCGTCCGGGGCGTCACTATGTAAGGACCTTGAGCAAGTCCTTTGCACACAATTGCTCTGCATTACAGCTGCAGTTGCGCCGTCGAGGCATGTGTGCACTTCCGAACTTAAGTGTAAGATATCAAATAACAGTTGTGTTGTATTGTATAGACTGTCCTTCTGTGTCTTAGGACTGACCTCGGATTTGACCTGATTTCAGATTTGTTTCAGTGTGCTGTCGTTTGATGCCCCGTGCGTTATTATGGCGGCGCTATAGAAGTCTTTTTAGTTATAGTCATAGTTCACTTAAATGCAGCATTTTGGCTGATTTTAGTTGGAAAGCACATTTCAGAATTTCTTTTACCATCTTAAGACAGGCAAACATGACACAATTAACAATTAATGCTATATGATCGTCAGGATTTAAATAATAGTAGTGATGATTATTTCCAGGATTGGAGTTAGTGAAACTGGTCGGTTTGATAGAGGAGCTGAAGAATCTTTGCTGGGTTTTAAAAATATGGGTTTGAATAATTTAATATAGCATGTTACCTGTGGTTGGGAAGTTGGTTTACCAACTGTGGTTGGTAAACCATAACTTGTAACACTAATAAATAATAATAATCAATTTTGTTACAGGGTTGTTTACCTGTAATGCAGAACCTCTTGCGACAGAATCTCTACATCATTGGAATAGTCGCTATTAGCATCGGTGTTATACAGGTGAGCATTTATATGGTTCAGATAGATTGAAACTGGCTTCGTAAATGTGAATTGGAATAGACAGTCTTTGGTTGGGCTGCTCCACTATTGCTCCTGTTAAGTGAATTGTATCGGTAACCATCAGCTCTGACCGCTAGGTTTTGGTGCCAGTTCTATTTAGTGTCCCACAGGGTTCTATCATTTGTCCCTTTCTTAAGGCAGATTGGCAGAGCTGTATGGCAGATTGGACCAAACTCATTGATTGTAGCTCATTGTTACTAATGTTGAATGTTGCTAACATTTTTCAGCTTTACTCAACTTGTCATCCGTCTGACATACTTGCCGTGTGTCATATACTCGAACCATCGTTTCAAAAGTACAGGCCTGGACGTCATCATATCGGCTTCGGCTGAAACAGGCCAAGAAGACATAGCTCGTAATATAGCTGGGCATACATGCAACAGGCACGATCTAGGATCAACAATGAAACAGTAGTGTCAGGATTCCTTGTCTGGAACAAAGCGTCGTTCTTAGCCTGGGTTTGCTAATGGATGGTGAATAAACCATGGCCGACCTCATTAATCCACTCGGCAGAACCTGCTTCTGTTATTTGCATCAGCTACAGATCACACATGCTGTTACCACTGATTTCAATTGATTGCTGTGACATCTCTAGCAGGACAGCCAAAGTTCTGAATACTTATGCTTCAGTCCTAATATGTACCATCCTAATACTGGCCAATTAATCGGGGCTTGGAAATTCCAAGGTTTTTCCTCCAAAAGTATTTAGTCTCAAAAGTTTTATTTTTTAGGTTGTTATCATGTATGTGTAGTTTGCACACTGGACACAGAATTACAAACATAAGTACATGCAGAGCACCCATACACCTCTGACCCTTCTGTCTCCCTGCCACGTTGTTTATTGACACATGCGCTGCATAGCGCAGACTATAGCCTACAAGGATGCAAACTTTAATTTAATTAGCTGCAAACATAATTAATCTAATTGATAAAGTTAAAATCTAAAAGCCTGGAATTTGGACTTTTGAGTTTTTTAGGTCATATTTTTAAAAAACCTAAAACGCCTAGGTTTTAAAACCGAATTCTACACCCATGCAATCTGTCCCCTAAATAATCACATTGACCTGATTATATGCAGGAAAGGCTGGACAGACTTTGTATACTCATACCTTATATTACTTTTACAATAATTTACTTAACCTTAACTGGGTCATGCTTTACCTTACACCTCAGCCACTGGTTGCACTCTGTCAGTGCCAGTCCCACGCCTCTATAAATGAGGAGGGCAACGCTAATGATCTTTGTTATAACACAGTGTCGTTAAACTGCAACTACCCGCTTTACCTTGCCTACAGTTACCTTACCGGAGTTAAGCTTTTCTTATGTTCTTGTTTCAGATTCTTGGTCTTGTTGCGTCGATGGCAATGTTTTGCTGTCTGCGTCAGGACAAGTATTACGACGAGTGAGGCGACGCCCCCTGGTGACTGGCATCCAAACTGTCGTCATCTTCTGTAGTTTTAGATCGTGATTGTCGAGTCAGAGACAAGTCATGCGACGATTGTTGTACGTGATCGTCAAAGGCGTGTCTAATCTTGCTTTAACGCTGGCACGGTTGCCCTCTGTTCAAAGCCATCAAGATCTGAAAGTATTTACTGACTTCTGTATGTTTACGCTTTACAAGTTACTTGTAACACCCACGTGTTACACACACCTTTCTGTACAGTGTATGCCTAAATATAGGTCTGTGTAACTTCTGTTTACAAGTTACACCAAAGCATTATGCATCCTTGTACAGTGTCTGCATAAAATGTAAACAAATAATTAAATACATAAATAATATCTGAAAATGCATGCGAACATCTGCATAGATTCTTCGAGAACCTCTCAATGGCACTAATCATGTTCGTGTTTAGGAAGGGCATTTCTGCGGGTTCAAGCCCCCAAATAAATGCATTGCTGTTAATAAAACTAATTATGTAGAAAAATATGACCTCGGTTCAATGGGAAATGCTCCAGAAATTTAAATACCCCCGAAATTATCTCCTGGCAATACTGTGGGGATGGGTGAGGGACGTGGATCCCTAAGTTAGTTTATTATTACATTGGTACTGCTTCCAACAAAGTACTGCTGTGAGTTTCAAGGTTACATAAATTATATATAATTATAAATATATTTACAAATCTAAGCGCATATGACAGAATATATATCTATGGATATATATATATATATATAAGCAGATATATTCCATAGAGAATTGTTTAAATCCTGATGGATCATTTCTACCTTGGGGAGAATATTTATTTACAGTAGTTTACATTTTTGAGCCACTATAAGAATTTATATATATATAAATGTTTGTGGGTTCTTGATTTTGCATTAAATGCTATCTTTGAGTGCTGTTCATTTTAATTAATTCTTCATATGAAACGTTGAGAGTTTTATTTTTCCTTTTACAATTATCTTGGAAATTGATTGGTTCTTTGATCTCGACTGGTTCTTGGAAATTAACTGGTTCTTTGATCTTTACTGGTTCTTGGAAATTGACTGGTTTTTGATCTTGACTGGTTCTTGGAAATTAACTGGTTCTTTGATCTTGACTGGTTCTTGGAAATTGACTGGTTCTTTGATCTTGACTGGTTCTTGGAAATTAACTGGTTCTTTGATCTTTACTGGTTCTTGGAAATTGACTGGTCTTTGATCTCGACTGGTTCTTGGAAATTAACTGGTTCTTTTATCTTGACTGGTTCTTGGAAATTGATTGGTTCTTTGATCTTTACTGGTTCTTGGAAATTGACTGGTCTTTGATCTCGACTGGTTCTTGGAAATTAACTGGTTCTTTGATCTTTACTGGTTCTTGGAAATTAACTGGTTCCTTGATCTTGACTGATTCTTGGAAATTGACTGGTTCTTTATTCTTGACTGGGTTTTTTTTACAATGGATTGTGATTACAGTAATCGGTTTTGCTTCTGTTAAAGCCTTGTATGTCTGATCTAACGCAATCACTTTTATAGCACCATTGTGATAAATACATAATTAAAAATGGTGATAGAAACCAGAAATCGCATTACCACAGATAAGAAGCGACTATACAGAAGAAGTCTGCAGATCAGTTTCTTTAGTTTTGTTAGAAGTCTGACTTTAAAAGTGACTTCGCTGGATCGGTCTGCAATATAACCCTATTATGTTTTTATTCTTTTGTGCTTGCTGCCTGTATCACTTATGTGTTTCATTGGTAGGGGTGTAACTGTTGTGTACACCATCGCGCTGTTTATATGCGATACTCGATAGGTGTTCATCGATGAGGTCTTCCTTTAAGTAAGGCTACTTCTGCAGTTCCATTGCATTGCTTGGCACTGTGCCTAGGTATCCCATTGCCCCACACTACACTATATTACCTTAATTGAGGGGCGTAGTGATGACATTGCAAGGTATTTGCCTGTATAAAAATGGTATTACATTACATGGTAATCTGTGGATTTATAAGTAATGCATTACTAATTATAGTTACTGTCATCATAAGTTGGTTACTGACATTGAAAGTTATGTTTTGACTGGCTTTATTTACAGTATATTGTATTGTGAATGTTATATACACATAGTTGCCATGAGAGGAAAGCTGTGCTTTGGTGAAGCCATTATACATTACAATGTGTTACAAAATAACTTGTGTGTGTATTCAGTAGAGATAAGATAGGAAAATGCGCCATATAATGTGCTGATGGTATTGGTTCTTGCTTCAGTTGTCTTGGAGCTGAATGCCTATCTGGAACTGAAATACAGCCATAATTGTGAGCGCGATATGAAGGTTGCATTTTATGTGTGGCTTGCATAATGTAAATATTTTTAAGGTGATTTCTGTTTGCTTTGGTACAATGGATGTCTGATTATGTAACCTTCCAATGGTTACGTGTAACCCTTGCTAAGGCAATCCCCTGGGCCCCATGGGTTTTGGGTTTGATTCCCACCTGGGGTAATTGAGCTAGAGTTTTCTAGAGACAGCCACCTGTTTTGCACAAATTAGATAAAAAAATGTGTATGAGGTGCTTTATGATATTGCAGCTAGTCAATCTAGACTTTGGCAAATGTTACACACTATTTTTTTATTATCTCTTGCCATTACTGAATTTCCTCTCCTCCAACTCCGGTCATTCCCACATCTCTATGGCATGGTCATAGTCAGGGCCGTACTGAGGGGGGGCCAGCGAGGCTGTGACCCAGAGCGCAAATATGGAAAGGGTGCAAATTTCTGGATGGAATAACTTACTATTCCATAAAATGCACTATTTTCAAAATGTGGGGGTGCCAGATTGATGCTAGCCACAGGACGCAATTATAGCTCTGTACGGCCCTGGTCAGAGTTTACCCCTCTTATGTGTGTCTTGTGTAGTTTGAATAGTAGAACTCTGTTGTGTCACAGAACTTGAATGCCGTGCCCCATTATGTCGAGGTACACGTGTAACCATGTCTGCTGCTTGAGCATTTTAAGGTTCTGAGCCTGGAAGGATATTGATGTTTTTTGTAACGGAAGTTGCTTCTCCTACTCTCCATTTGCACCGGCCGACTGAATGTTAACGGAAGAGATGTTGTACTTGGTTCTCGTACTTGAGACCTGAGTACTTAATACAGCTTGGTTAAACAGCTTGCCTAGTCATGTGTATTCGTGTATTCGTGTGCTTGCATGTTCAGACATAATATTATTTTGAGTTTACATTTATAGAGTACCTAACCGTCGGTGGCAATGTCAAAGTAAAGGGAAGTAAGGTAATTGTTTATTTATTACGCACATCATTTGTCAAGGCTTGGTTCTTAAGTCGAAGGATCTTTCTGCTGAAACACAGAATTGGCAACAGCAGCCAAACACACGGTTGTCAATGTGTTGCATGCCCTGACAACGAATGTACAAAAGATGATTGTGACTGTCACCGTTTATTATTGATAATGTACAACTAATTCTGCATCAGTTGCTCGGGCGTTTAACGACATCTTATGGTTACGAGGACCATTGGTGTCATCCTCCTCCTCCTTTCACTGGACTTTGGACTGGCACTAGTAGCACTGAAGTACATACAGCAGTGATGTTAAAGGGCACCCCGATAAAAGAGCGCTCGACAAAAGAGCGCACAGACAAAAAGACTGCACGGACAATTGGATGCTGGACTGATGAAAAGAATACTAGGTGAAATGGAAGCTGGATTAATTAAATGTATCTTGTTTAATTAGAAGCTGGATGGATGAAAATGATCCGTTAGAAGGGGCAGTGGATTGATATGAAAAGAATCATGCTTAAATGGAAGCTAGATTGATGAAAGGTATTGTGCAATCCAGCTTCTAGTAAAACAGAAAATCTTTCATCCATCCCGCTTCCATTTGAACAGCATTCTTTTCATCAATTAGGCATCTATTTAAGCAGAATCGTTTGCATCAGTCCAGCTTATAGTAAAACCAAAAATTTTTTATCATTCCCACTTCTACAGAACCAAAATACTTTTCATCAATCCAGCTTCCATTTAAGCATGAATCTTTGAATCAATCCAACTTCTATATTAGGACGAATTATTTTTAGCAATAGGGATGCGCCATTTTTTCTTGTGCTCTTTTGACGGGTCATGGAATTAAAGGTATTTTGCAATTAAAGCAATCAGTGCTTGCATAGTTAGCAGGTGCGTTAGAAACGTAGGGAGTGACATTGCTGTTCAGTTTTGAATTCTGAATTACCAGATCTGTTTGGTTACATGTAAATCAAAATATTTATTTACGAATTGTATGTTTACTCGATAAACCCGTGCTTTGAATACTTCAGATTATTTGCATGTTACATTTTACAAACATTGGTCATAGATCTGCTTAAATTAAGTGCATAAATCACGATCGTGTGACTGTCTTTATTTATAACATCGGTTACACTGGAAATTTGTTCTGCACGTTGAACTTTGTGTTGTGTAATTTTTTCTGAAAATTCTTCTATGTATTGAACTAAATAGCCTGTACATCTGCAGAGTAAATTCTTTTACTTGTGGAACTTTTTACAGCTGATCAATTATTGTGGAAATTTTTGTAATGTTAGACATTGTAGCTTATCAGTTTTAACTGATTGATGTAGCAATGCAGGGGTGTCAAAATTTCAAACCTTGGCCAAGGAATAGCAAATGTGAAAATAAAAGTTGCAATTGGTCATTTTTTTTACTGCATATGAAGCGATATCAAATTGCTGTGCTAGGACAATCCAGTCAATATTAAATCCCCTCTGCTATAGAGGTTTTGATAGTGAAGATCAACATTAAGACTGTTTGCATACTAAAGATGCACCATTTAAGATCTAGTTTTACAAATGTATTCTGGGAGTGGGCTAAGCCGTGCCCCTCCCAAATGCATACCCCATTTTTCAAAGGCGCCTGCAGCATCCTGAGTCCCTGACCCACCTTTTGCTGGCAAATATTGCTGCTGGCTGCCAATAAAAACTTGTTGACACCTCTGTATTAAAGTCTGTCTGTGTCTTAAATTTAATTGGTGGATTTGCTTATGTGTTCAATTTTTAATGGTGGGAAATCCCTTATAGCAACTCAGTTGTGTTCATGTGACATGTTATAGCCATGGTAATAACGCCAACTATTCTATCTATCCCATCAGAGCTAAGTTTTTAACGTGAAATGTCTATGTAAACGCTCTTAGTTATCAGTGCCATGTAGAATATTTTCCTGTGACATTTGTTCCCACCAAGGGTTGTGCAAATCTTTCCCCCTCAGGTCGATGCACGATGAGTGATGTCAGGTTGCCAGTTTGGTTGTGGTCATAATAATTACGCGTTGTTGTCGTATTTTTGTTGGAATATACAGCAAATACTGAAATTTAGGCTATGATTAATTAACTATTTAGTGGAAAGTGAATTTGTTTTTTGCCAATGTTAGTCAGATCGTGTATAATCGTGTGCCAGTTCGAATAATAATTCTTTACAGCTGTGTCACTTGCTTATCTTTCTTTGGCCTTCCATTTGCATTTGGATTTTAGGAGAATTTTCAAGTGTGGGTATTTGTTTTTCTATCTTTGCATAGTAAGTAAGTACGTACAGCCATCATATGTTATGTGGCATTGCTTCATGTCATTTCTCTGCCTGTGTGATCTTAATTTCCATGTTAAAAATTTACATTAAAAGCTCTAATGCATAGCTCGCATTGCCGTTGCCTTCCAAAGTACTTCTTTTTCCGGGCTGGGGACTGGCGTTACCAGAGCAGTGGTCAACTGCTGAATACAGAACCATTTCTAGTCCTATCTAATCTTGCCAATTATAATGTATGTATAGTATGTTTGTGTGAACTAAATTTGTGATACCCTGGTTATAAAACTAATTGGATAATAATAATAGAAAATGGTTTCATAGAAGCCTTCCAAGGATCTGTAAAATAATTGTAGCATGTTAATAGTAGGTGCCTAACCATCGTCATGGTCCTTGGGTCGAAGTGTTCAATGCAATCTTGACCCATGTTTTTAAGTTTTATGTCTTGCGCTGGTTCGGTCATCTGTTTTCAGAGAGCCAGGCCTCCCGATCCCGTTTCCGGAGTGTTCCACTGCTGCTGTCTTTGCACTGGATTTCATTTGTGTGTTTCTTTATAAATGGAGTATCTCTATCCGTTCGACCTCGCGCTACTCACACATGAAGGAATTTCAAGGAAGTGTGAATGGATGGCGTTCAGGCACTTATTTTCGAGGCTGGACACCGTCCTGCCACTTATTTGGCCAGCAGAGCCTGGATGCCGTCCATGAGAGTCCATGCAACAGTGCAATTCCTCTATATGCGTACGTTATTATCAACAGGAAAAAGAGGAGGAATAAACTTTCGTGCTTTGCGCATTTACAAACTTTCTTTTCACAACTTTCAAAACGATGCCGCCGCCTTGTCGACAATTTCAGAAAGGAAATCAATTCTCTGTAGGCCTACGCTTTAAATTACAGCAAATATTTCTCCAAGAAATAATTGACGACTAAATAATGGTTGATGGACAAAAAACCTGACGAATGATAAAAAATTCCATTTTTCGCCCATTGTATTTGGTTAAATAGAAGTTGGATTGATAATAATAATGCCTGCAAACCCAGCTTCTGCTTCAGCAAGAACCATTTTGTCAATTCAACTTCTATTTAGGCAAATATTCTTTTCAATGATCGAACTTTTTTCAGTAGGTATTATGTTCATCTAAATAGCATCTGTTTTGGAAGAATTTCGTTCACCCATCCAACTTCTATTCCAGCATAATTAATATCACCAATCCAACTTCTATTTTAATGAACACAGTGGACCACATTGCACAAACTATTTTGTCATCGACTTCATATTTATTTTTTATTTCATTTTATTACCGAAATTTGATGTGTCGCTCTTCTTCCAACATCTTTTGCTCAGAAGTGCATACACACGCCTCGAAGGCGCAATTGCAGTTGTACTGCAAAGCAATTGTGCGCGAAGGACTTGCTCAAGGTCTCTATGCAGTGACTGACGCCTCAGACGAGGGTCGAACCTTAGCGCACACTGAGCGTTAATTACGGGCCGACCGCTCTAACCGATCAGCCACCGCGCCACAATATGTTGGTGCTCTACCTTTGCAATCTTTAGTTCTTAACTTTTTTACACTAGGGGCCGCCCATAAATGACGTCACGCGCCTATGGGGAGGGGTCATAAATTTGTGACGACGTGTGACAAGGGATGAGGGGGTCGACGAAATGTGACGTCACATCATCACATCAAAATACGTAATTTTATTAAAAGCTTACACTCATTTAAACAAGTTCCACTTAAACAGCAGTAGCTGTTATCACAATAAAACAATACTAATTATGATTATGATAGTCTTTCATCCTGAGGATGCATAAGATTGTAATCATTATAGGCTGCTTCATTTCTCCGTTTTTTCTTCGTTCTACTATGATAGTTTGAAATATTTTATAGTTACAATTAAATTTTTTGATAATTTTAAGAAAATTTGCATTACATTCTGGACATCTGGTTTGATTTTTGGGAGTGGGGGTTTGTCAAGGCCTTGTGACGTGACGTCATATTTGAGGGGTCATAGCATTTGTGACGACGTGTGACAAAGGGGAGGGGTGAAAAATCGTAAAAAATTGCTTGACGTCATTTATGGACGGCTCCCCTAGCGTCTAAGCACTTCTTTTTTACACTTTAAGCACTGCTATCCAGTAGTACCAGAGGCTGCGTTGTTTAGGTTCCTGCTGAGTCTTTCCAACTCGCGTAATGCCCTACAGGTGATAGGCCTACTTCGGACAAAGTCCTCACCACTAATGACTTGACTAGTAATGAGCGATGGCATGGCCTCAGCAGGCATTCCGCTACTCCACTCTGGGTAGGTCTTGCAGGTAGTAGTTAATAATAACAACGCAATAAAGTGGTAATAATTACAGTTATAATAATAATAATAATAATAATAATAATAATAATAATAATAATAATAATAATAATGCGAACTCATATCTTCCGACGCCCATATCAACGACGTTAGTCAAGGCTTCCTAGGACAGTTCGCCCGAGTCAATGCATCATCGACCGTGCTCCTAGTGGCTCCGCTCCCCCCGACGGATGCCCTGCTTTCAGCCATCGACACCTGTGTGGCCGACCTCGGAATTGCCCTCGACAGGTTGCAACTAATCGCTAGACAAGACGCTCTACTGATCCTTAGACATTCGATCGGCTCGCCTAAACTCATGCATTTATTGAGATGCACCCCTTGCCACGACCACCCGTGTCTATGGGCTTACGACGATCTGCTGCGAGGAGGGATCGAGCGAATCTTCAACAATTCGATGACCGATGACCAATGGGGTCAGTCCACTCTCCCGATCAGGATGGGAGGACTGGGAATTAGGAGGGCGTCCTCGCTGGCACTTCCCGCCTTTTTGGCTTCAGCCGCGGGCACTCTCCAGATCCAGTCCCTCATCTTAGAATCAGTAGCGGTGAAATCGGACTCAGCATGCGACTCGGCGATGTCCATCTGGCTTCAACTCACCGAAGCTTCTGCCCCGACGACGCCAGGCCATAAACAAGCCCACTTTGACAGACCGCTGTTAAACGCGGTTCTGTCTGCACTAGAAGAAAAACTACAGGATCCCTTCGACCAGGCGAGACTAAGGGCCTTGCAGTCACCGCACGCCTCGCACTGGCTGTACGCTCTCCCGCTCGTTTCTCGCGATCTCAGACTGGAGGACGATACCGTGAGGGTGGCGGTCGGCCTACGATTAGGGGTGGCCATCTGCGAGCCGCACACCTGCGTATGCGGCTCCTTCGTCTCAGCCAGAGGCGCACATGGCCTGTCCTGGGTTTTGGCCGTCAAGCAAGACACTGCAATATCAACGACCTTATCCATCGCAGCCTCAACAGAGCCGGTATTCCAGCGGTCAAGGAACCGTCAGGTCTTTCCAGATTAGATGGAAAGAGACCGGACGGGCAGACCCTGATACCGTGGAGTGGGGGGCGGGCCTTACTTTGGGACGCAACTGGGGTGGACACAGTGGCCGCTTCTTATATCCCCGAAACAGCTTCCACAGCTGGAGGAGCGGCGGAGATAGCAGCCACAAGGAAACACACAAAATATTCTGAGCTAGAGAAGAAATACACTTTTGTTCCAATCGCTATAGAAACCTTCGGTCCCCTCAATAGTGAGGGCCTCGCCTTTCTGTCTGAGACTGGACGCCGACTTTCGACAACTACCGGTGACACCCGAGAGACAAACTTCCTTTTCCAGAACTTGTCGGCATTGATCCAACGTTTCAATGCCGTGGCTTTTCAGGGCACTATGTCAAGATTACAATCCACTGACAAGCGGCGACCCAGATAGCCTGATGACAGATCCGTTGGCAACGCCAATGATGAATAATAATAATAATAATAATAATAATAATAATAATAATAATAATAAATATAATAATAATAATAATAATAATAATAATAATAATAATAATAATAATAAATATAATAATAATAATAATAATAATAATAATAATAATAATAATAATAATAATAATAATAATAATAATAATAATAATGATCGACAGGCATGAGGCTCCTCAGTGCACACAAATAATGAGTGAAATAGGGCTATATTCATTCCAGAAAAATAGCCTCGAAAATAAAATTTAATCTGACCTCTTGGCTTAAAACAGTTATCTGCTTGACGCTCTACTTATCACCCTCACAGGCAGAGGTGTAAGAAGGTTTTGAAAAGTGGGGGGCATAATTTCTAAAATACTGCGCGAAGCGCCAAAAAATTTTGTTTGCCCCCCCCCCGGAAACTTGAAAAATGGGGGGAACAAATTATATTAACAAAAGTCATCTTAAAAAACCATTGGAGAAACATAAAAAGAACCGATTTGGGGGTACATGGGGGGCACTGAGCACTAAAACTGGGGGGCGTTGCCCACCCAGTTTTGAAACTGGGGGGCTGGTGCCCTCTGCCCCGCTTGTTACGCCTCTGCTCACAGGTTTTCCACTCCAAATTGAGGTTTCACCTAGTGAGAATTCCTACCTACTAAATCAGATTTTACTGCTAAAGCTGCTGGTAGGTTTTTAATGATCACATGAAATTCATTCTCCTGCTCAACTGCATTAGTTTACTCACACAATTTCATTTCGATCGTCATGCAATTATTGAATTGTTTTGCTGCCCGGCCTATTAGGCACACAGCCGTATATCTCAAGAGTATTCCACTGACAAATTAGTTAGTGGCGTAGGGCCTAATCATGGTGGGCTATGCCTGTTCTCCAACACAAAAACAACTCAATATTTATAAACCTCAGATCCTAATTATAGGCCTATAAATATTTAGGCCAGGGCGGCGATCCCGGGAGGTCGAGGGGGACAAGTTCTCCACCTTTCACAAAGAGACACGTTATACGTTTCCGCCCCCTCCCTCACATTTTCTACCTCTCTCATTGGGTGTCCCCTCCATCTGTCAAACGAGATCGCCGCTTTTGATTTATGCCTAGTTCATCGCACAATTCTAGCTACTTTTATCAAACATGATCAAACATTCACGTTAGCATTTCTGCGTTTTTGTGAGATTGTTTTCTTTCTAAAGAAACGAATAATATTAGTCCTACCAATACCAATTATTAGAGGTCTAATGATAATTATATGAATTTAAGAACACACTGTCTCATTGAGTGGGAAACAAAATTTATACGACAGAGCCTCTCAGTCTGTCAGTATATCTATCAGTTTTTTTTATTTATTTCATTTGTTCCTTTGATTATTTTTGTCTCGATCCTACAAGCGCGCACTCACTGACAAGCTTGATCATCATAGCCGCATTACACCACGATACACTTACGTGTTGTTATTATTATTATTAGCTTACTTACGTTTCACTGCGACGAACTGCTCCATAGATGGCGCAATGTTACTTCTTATTTACGTCGGGTCGAAGATTGACGTTGGCACGGTCTGTCACAGAAAACTCTAGATATTTAATTAATTTGTTAACAAATTTTCTTGGGCATTGAGATGACAGGTCGATCTGAACGAATAATGTTCGATCAAGCGTGTGAACCATAAAGCGGCACGGAACTTGCGTAATGACGCTTTTGCGGCAGACCTGACATACGGACTCCTCCCATCCGCTGAACTCTAACCTCCGGTTACGTTTTGCAAGTGAGTTATTCTAAGAGTCAGACAGTTAAAACAGGCAGTTAAAATTTATTGCCTTCTACGTCTCTTTTGAGGGAAGAAAATGGGCATTTTGATTTTTGATTGCTATCGTTTCATGTGTTGTATGGCTTTTGTTATAGCACTATTGTTTTAGGTTTTTAATTGTCTTGGAGGCATTGTATTCATACAAGTGGACATGTATGGGTATATTTGTGTATGCAGGTGTAAGCACTTATGTTTGTATATATGTATGCATGCATACATTTACGTGCATACGTATGTATTTACGAAGACACTGCATAATAGAGAGCACCATTCGAAGACAATGCGTATAATTATGATTATAGCGCCATCGTCGGGTTAAAGTGCCGGAAAAATTAATACGGTTCAATATACTGTAATTTAATTTTGTGATATTTGTGAGTGCCTTATTAGATCTGACTATCATGCACAGTTTTGCAGACCTAGCACTGTCAGGTGGCTGATTTCATGAAAGGACAATAATACTATTTAATGAGTATTATGATGTTGGAGATGATTATGAGGATGGTGGGATGATGATGACTTGGAGGAGGATGAGGAAGATATTGAGACGATTAATAGCACTCTCCTCGTCATTCATTGTTCTCTTCCTCATTGGTTGGTACTTTCCCTTTCCCATCTAATTCCTTCTGATTATAATTATATCTTTCCCTTCTTCTGCTTTTGTGGGTTTACATATGTCTAGCCACAACAACCATGATAACAACATAGTTGCCCCAAACTCTGATTGAATAGAGTACTGCATTTTTCTGCCACCCACTCAAGTAAGTAAGTAATGAGTGAAAATTGATTTAAGTGTGCATTTGCTAACTTTCTCATCTCTATTTTAGACCCTTTCACCTTTTGTTAAATGAAACATATGGAGTTCATTTTTAATCTGCAAAGTTATTGTGTTTGTGATGCATTGCTTCCTTCTTTAGCAGATCTGTTTAAGGTAGCAACGCTCTATTATAGCCGAGTTTGGGGACCATAATATTCATTGGGGTGATCATTTGACATCCTACAGATGTTGACCGTTTACCCTTTCGTGATCGCCTCCATTTCTTCTCTTCTTTCTTCTGACCGTCACCAAAGCCATCACCATTCACCACCCCACCTTCACCAAAATACCTCAGCCAAAATACCTCACCACTAACACCACCAACAGTCACCACCAGGATCGCCACTGCCAACATCACCTTCATTAATCCATTATCATCTGTTAATTCGTTTATTGTTATGAGCACTGGCCACTACTTGCTTGTCTTTTTACTTTATTACTAGGGTGGCCCTAACTTGTGGGTCTGTTTCGACCCTAATTCAGTTTCCTGCACATCTCTCATTTTACTATTATTTCGCATCGACATTAATTTGTTAATTGATTGTCACTTATCATTTCTTGGCTGTGAAATTTTTTTAATTGTATATTGTTTGACCAAATAAATTCATTTTCATTGGTTGATTGATTGTTTGATTGATTGATTGATTGATTGATTGATAGGTTGATTCAATTGTTTTCTAGGTAACATGTCCATACGTTTCGTCAGAGCCATTTATGATTTTCCAGCATCGAGACCAGACGAGGTGTCATTGCGCAAGGGTGATGTGGCTCGCGTCCTTAAGGACCTTGACAGCAACTGGGTGCGAGGGGTTGTGAGACGGGCAGAGGGTGTCTTCCCAGTGACATTTGTGGAACCACTTGGGCTGCCTGAGGTTCACGAGGGAGAGTGGGTCTTCGCTGGCATAGAAAATTTCCAGGGTGGAGAGGATGGAGACCTCTGCTTTGGAAGGGGTATGTGTATGCTATGAGCCATCAGTAGTTATAATAATAATGATTATAATAATAATGATTATAATAATAATGATTCATTCATTAAGAATATTTATATAGCACCCCTTCAAGGTTACTACCCAAGAGCGCTCACAAACCCAAACTGGCTAAATATAACAGCTGTAAGGTGAGTAAAAATAGAGTCTGAGTGAACCCTTGGCGACAACCAACGGGAGCGTGTTCCAGAGTGAGAGTCCAACCACTGAGAAGGCATGATTTTGTTTAATAGTTGCACCGGCAAATGGACAATGAGTAGACCTTGCTCAGTAGAGCGGAGAGAGCGGCGACCTGGTGCAATCAAAGTACAGTTGCAGAGATCGCGAAGACAGAGGGGCAAGACCCAGCAAGGACTGCCATATCAAAGTGATAATATGGTAACATTAATATGTTCAATGATTCAATTAAAATGACTTGATATGGCACCCCTTCAAGATATCTACTCGGAGGCACTCCTCACCTAACCGCGGCTGGAAAGAACAGTTTTCAGAGAAGTGTAATATGTTACCAAATGATTATTAAATGATTCTGAAATACACATAATAAAATAATGATATTATTACTCATTACAATTCGAGGGAGACAAGTCCCCCACCTTTTACAGATAGGGAGCAGGTTATACGTTTGTCCTGCCACATTTCTTACCCCTCTCATTGGCTGTCCCCCTCAAACAAGATCGCTGCCTCCGGCATTGGTTAAATTTAAATTTACATGCATAGTGTAATGGGCGCCTTGCATGGCTGTCAACTTTATTCATTCATGTCTATGTCTGTTCTTTTACTGCATTGTTGTCAGTTTGAATAGTACATGAAAATTGCTATTATTATTATTATGTTAGAAAATAAAAATAGTCCTTGATATACATCATGGATACAATTTTGTTTCAGGAGAAGTTCTTGTTGGAACGGCTGCCATAGACGAAAATTGGTGGGAGGGATACTCTACATCAACCCATGCAAGCGGCATCTTCCCACTCACCCATGTTGTGGAACTGGATACTGGGTTTCCTCAAGGTCATGGCACTCAAGGTCAAATTATTGGGCAAGCCACAGAAGTACTGGCTGAGGCCAAAGTCATCAAGAGTCTCCAGGCACAACTGGAGGATGAGCTGGATCTTGTGGAAGGGGAGACATTGCAGGTTCTCAAATTCCTAGACGATGGCTTTGGTCTGGGCCAGCGCTGTGGAAAGGTCGGCCAGTTTCCGCTCTCATTCGTGAAGGTCATCAGTGAAAGTGCACTCGACAATTCTGGTCCCTCGCGTGACAGTACCATCGCGGATCAGAAAGTCTCTGACACAAGGGAGGAGTCTGATAATCATCAGTCAACGTCTGGTCAAAACAATGGCTATCTGAAGGGGAAGAAATCTCATTCGAGGAAAGGATCTTACACACAGGCAAATACTCGATCACATGATGCGTTTGTCCTGCCCTACGCCCAGACGCTGCATCCATTTACAGCGGTCAACGAAAATGAACTCTCATTCTGCGCCAACGAGATCGTGACGCTTATCTCGCACATCGACGACGACTGGGTGGAGGGCGAGATTGACGGCCGACGAGGGATCTTCCCGACCTCATACGTGAACATCATCGTTGACTGCCAACCGGTCGAGGAGGCCAACCGAGGTCACGGCGGGTCGGCGGTAATTGCGTCCCTGGAGACGTATGGGCGCGTGTTGTACGATTTTGCAGCTGAGAATTCGGAAGAGTTGAATCTTCAGGAGGGGGATACGGTTACGATTCTGCAGCAGCTGGATGTAGACTGGTACCTTGCTCAGCACGACGACAGCCGGATCGGCCGATGTCCCGTGAGCTACGTCGAGGTCTTTGGCTGTGAACCGCTGCTCGTGGTCACGACCCCGTCTGCCGAAGTCACCGATACCCTGCTTTCGGTCACATCGAACTCTACACCTCATGGCGTCTCCACGACAGAGGTAAGACCAAAGCCAATGGTGAAACCGAAGCCAATACTCAAGACTTCGTCAATGTCGGCTTCCCGTGACGGGCTACCGGTGAAGTCAAACGACTTCGAGCAGCATTCCGTGGGAAGAAATTCCATCTCGTTCAATGTCAGTGGAAAACCAGTGGACGATCGCAGACAAGAATCACCCATCACAAAGCGTCGACCTTTTCAGCAAGTCAACACGCGGATGAGCCTAGACGAGGTTGTTCAACATCAACTCAAACAAGTGAGGGGGTATCACGGATCCGGGCTGCAGTGTGAAAACAGTCGATCTGAAACAGCGCCGGCGGTGGAGGATTATCCACCGCCAATGCTATCGCCGAGGCCACGTTCCATCAGTGTCCTTGGAAATGAAGCTGCTGTCCTCGACTATCGGGGTTCCACCACAAAGGTAGACCCACGTGCGGCCCCGGTCGTTCCTCGAACATCCACGGAATCTCCCGTACCGACGGCGAGGACGACGCGTCCCGACTCCCTCAATGTCCCCGCCAAACAGCCGAGGCCTCTGACTGCAAAGGGTGCTACCAAGAAAAGACCGACACCGCCTCCAAGGCCACCCGATTCGAAGCCATCCCCCTCGAAGCCAAAGCTCGTTCCGAAGCGACCGGCGCCTCCATGTCCTGTGATCGATCGATCTGGCCGATCGCAGTCGCATAACGACCTGATGATGTTTTCTCCGGATCAAGGTTGGATGCTTTATTTTACATTACACCACAGTTGAGTCATTTATGCGTCGAATTTTTGTCTTGGTTGACTAACCAAGACAAAAATTCGAGGACAAAAATTGTCAACCAAGTGGTTGACTTGGTTGACTTTTTTGTCTTTTTTTTGTCTTAGTTGACTTTTTTTCCTTTTTTTGTCTTTTTTGTCTTGATTGACTTTTTTCTTGGTTGAAATTTTTTCCTTTTTTGTCTTGGTTGACTTTTTTGTCTTTTTTGTTGTCTTGGTTGACAATTTTTTCTTTAATGTCTGTCCAACACGGCTCATGCGATGAGCCTACTGTCACTTTCACAGATATACATGGAAGTGGGGAGACATGAAAACACACACACACAGGCAGGCAGGCAGAGACTCACCTAGACACACGATGACAGTTTCAAGCAAAGAACCGGACAGAGAGGTGTAGTGATGGGCAGACATTAAATGCAGAGACTATGACAGTCTTAGAGTTGGCTACGGTGACATAGACTGATGGACACATTTTCTTTGTGTCTGGTCTCTACTCTTCTGATCTTGTTTTAAGGGTTGTTGACTACAGCGTGCACGTTGACACTCTGAACAATTTCTTTGCCAGAGCATTACGTTTTATCTGTATCTGGGCCTCCCTCCTTCCTTTCATCTTTCTTTTATCTCAATTTATGCCCATCAATAATTATTTTCACCTATCTAAAGGACAGGTAACTGGGTAAGGGTTTGCTCAAACTGTCATAGTCTCATTTGCTACTGCTTTGGTTTCTTGTTGCCTTAACTACTGCAACTCACTTCTCATTCTTCTAAAGAGACAACTACAGGTGGTTCATATTAAAAGCTTCTAATAATGTTCACATTGGGCTCATTTAATTGGCTACCCATTGATGAAATAACTTAGTTCAAAATTTTCTCATATTTTGCTAAATAATGCTTTAACCCCAAAACGACTGGTGTTATTGATTATGCCTTACGTTTTACTACGCGCTTGTTTGATAAAGAGTTAAACTCAGCTGCCCTGTGACAGGTCCTTGCTCACCCCCCATGCTGACAAATACTTGTGTAACACTTATTAGATTCTTTTATCTTTGAAATGCTCTCTCTGAGTGCTGTATGATGATAACTGGATTCTCTGCCCAAAGGTATGTTGGCTTTTATGCCACGCAGGGATGTGTTGAGCAAGGTGGTTTCCTGTTGCCTTCCTCACAGAGATTTATGTTTGAGCAACTTGCCCAGGTTCACAATACAGTGGCTTAAACTAGATTCAAACCTACGACCTTCCCGTTACAAGGCAAAAGACATATTGCTATGCCTCCACATCCCTATATGTGGCAATTCAAATTTCTAACTTCAAATTGAATCTAACTTTTGCTGTGCCATCTGCCAAAACAGTAAAGCTCTCGTGTTTTTCTTGTGGATTTGGATGAACCCTTTGATTTAGTGCAGCCCTCTTGAATAAGCTGGTGCTCTGCTTTTGGCTTTCGAGTGACTTTTTAAAAGTTTGGAGTTTATTGATTTTTATGGTTCAATGCTTTGGAAGTTTCATGTGTAATGTGTATTATCCCTAATGTCCTTCAGAACTGATCTGTTTCAAATGAATTACTCGTAACTTGACTTCTGCTTTATCAATTGACTTTCGAGCCGACTTCCCAGTGGATTAGGACTTCAAGTACAGTTTCGATTGATGACTTCTTCATTACGGTAGTGAAAGGCATTCATACGGTACACGCACGCACACGCACCCAGACAGACAGCCTGTGCCAATGATACTGCATCTCTTCAATGTTTGAAATCTGTAGTTAGGATTGCTCTAACATGAGTTTTCTGTTTGTGGGAGGCATCACATGACATGTTGTTGTGCATAGGTGTGTGTGTGTGTGTGTCGCTGTGGATGCATACAGATTTGATTGAGCCGATATGATGTAATTGTCGTTGAATTGATGACTTGCAGATTAGATATTAATGATGTTATGGAGCAGTTAATTTGAGAAGATAATTTGATCTGTTAGTCACTTATGTGGATCAGATATTGCATGGTCATAAACTATAATTGTTGTGTATGTGTGCCTGTAATACTTTGATGAGAACATGTTTTCAGGATTTACTTGAACTTTGGATAATGACTTCATCATTGCACAGCCCTATTAATAACACTGCATGTCAGGTAGCTATATATAATATTATATATATGTATATATAATAAGTAGCAGTGTATCTTTAGCATTATTCTTGTGATACAACAAATGATATTTATTTAGAGTATCTTAGACCCATGGGCCTACATGAGCCACTGTTTATACAAGCAAATGGCGGAGTCAATGACTGATGATGCTGATAACAATATATTAATGTCACTTGCTATATATTACTGCAATCATATGTATGGGTAGTACTTGGTACAGTTTATAAAGAGGATGAAGTGTATTATATATCCAGTGAATATGTATGTCTATATATATATATATTATATATATAGGTATCACCATATATATATATATATATATATATATATATATATATATATGGTGATACCTATATATATATAGGTATATATATATATATATATATGTTGATATCTATGTGTATAAATCCTGATCAGTATGTAGTAGGCCAACAGAGTGTGGTCCCGTGTTTTCATGGACATGATTAGCACACATAGGTATTGGGTAGATGAGTGGATATCAAAGTCCAGCTATGCCAGATTTACCTTTAGACAAAAAGGGATTGTTGTCATGCTAATGAAACGAGACTGTGCGTGATTTGAATGTGTTAGGTTATGTTATGCTTACATTGGAATGCGAAGATGCCGTAAACGATAATTAGTACCTGTTGTTAATAGGCGTTTTCTTTGTGCTGTTTTTTTGTGGATATATCAAGAAGTGGAGTGGGGTGAATCTCAGCCTGTATTGTTTTTTATGCAAATAAGAGGTTCGTTGTTCTTCTTATCCTTAGGCAGGCTCTGTCTTTCTCCTGTAGTTGTCTGTCTTGTCTGTGTCTCTATCTCTCTCTGTGTATTCCTATGTGTCTGTTTTTCCATGTCTCTGTTTGACTTCACTTATCTGAGTTGTCTTCTTTTATGCATGTTCCATAACATGCCTAAAGTTTCTCTATCTTGCCTCAACTTGTACTTTACATGACTGTTTATTTTGACTTGCTTCCTTATTTCATGATAGGTGGATAGGGGTTACTTGGTAGCATAGTGGCTAGCATGCTGGACTGTCAAGCAAGTGGTCTGTGGTTCAAATCTCTGCCATGGCAGAAATTTGCTTTGAGATTCTGCTCCACTCCTGCTCCACTCCTGCTCCCTAGCCTACTCAGCTATGATGAGTATACACTGACCATAGACTTTTGGGGAGAAGATGAGACAGCAGGAGAGAGGACTGGCCACCTGCTGTCATATGCCGAGGCTAAGAAAATGGAGTCGCTAGCACTTCAACCAATGGCTGTCACTAGGCTAGCTTAAGTGATCGCTCTTCTTTATTTTATGATAAGATTGAGACTTTAAGAACTTTGTGTTTTGTTAGGCAGTTAGCTGGAGTGTGTGTTTTTTACCACTTTATTACTGTCTAACTTACTCACTGCATCTGTTTTGAATATCTCCATGGCATTATTCGTTTGAAATTGGTCTTTATCAATTACCTGATCATTAGTTTACTTTCAGAGTATATTGTGCTCTGTTTGGTATGTGCAGCTCTTGCTATTCATCTTATATTTATCTTGCATGCATAATCGCATATATGCATCGTATATTTAAATGCAAATTGACTGTGTTTGGTTTTGACCTCATTTCAATGTTCAAAAGACAATGCGCATTATCATATGCCAGAACATCACGTAGCAGAGCAATTGTATGTGAAGTAGGGTTGTTAATATCGGTTTTTTGGGCAAACCGATTATCGAATTTCAAAAACCGATTTAAAACCGATTATCTGTTTTTATTAGTGTTCTTTGAAAAATATTGTAAATTGTAATATGCACGTGATTTTATGTATAACGTATCGCAATGCAGCGTCAACACTCGATACCGAAGTGTTTAAGTCACATTGTGACGTAATTTGGAACAAACAGAAGCCTACAACGCTCGGCTCTCATACTCTCCCCGCCGCTATGCATCGTTCTCCATTGAAAACATCCCACGTCTATTACTGGCCTGTTAGCTCTCTTCTGTACGGATCAAATTCCGGTACATTGCAGTGGGCTCATCTCTATCTTGGTAGGCTCCAGATACCCTTCCCCTAACTCACTTTCTCAGGCTAGTCTAGTCTGGACAAGAGGGCCCTTTATTAGCAATCGGCAGGTATTAATTACCCCATTGGAAGACGCAGCCGTGAAATATTTCATTTAGACCCTCTATCCCTTTGAAGTTGACCGACCTGAGCCCTTCCTATGGGAACTAATCCAAGACATGTGAGATAATTAAAAAGGTGAATAAAATCGATTATCGTTTTGTAATTGACAGAAACCGATTATCGATTTCAAAACCGATAACCGGTTTTCCGGTTATCGTTTAACATCCGTAATGTGAAGAGCTTTCACTCAATCACCCATTCAGTCATTCATTTATTCTTTGAATTCATATAGCGCCCCTTAAGAATCCTACTTGGAGGTGCTCCCAAGCAAGCCAAGGTGCTATAAATTATACACTAGCAGCATATTAAACAAAGGCATGTTTCTACTTGGTAACAGACTTCTCATCTCTAAGGAGAGTGTTTTCCAGGTGGAAGGGTCAACAACTGAAAAGGTGCGGAGTTGCTTGGTCGTGGTGATTGGACGATGGGACCAGGAGCTCGCCACCAAAAAAAGAACGAAGTGCACGACGGCCAGCTAAGGTTAAACAGGGCAGCAGAGCTCCCAGAGATAGGCCGGGGCAGAGCATATTTAGAGAAGCACCTAATGAGGTGGACAACAGAGCGGAGAACCTGGTCGAAACGGGGTGTCAGTGAGAGGTGCAGGTCCGCCAGGATCGAGTAGCAGTGATCAAGTCGGCTGGTGACAAAGATAAGGACTAGGGTAGCAGTGGCGTCTTGAGCTAGGGATTGAGAAACAGTCCGCAGCTGGTGAAGCTGATAGTAGCAGCTATAGGTATGCTGATTGGGGTAGAGCTAAGTTTTTGATCTGGAGTTATCCTCAAGTCTTGGCAGAGTCAAAGAAGGTGTTTTACTGAAGGGTTTCAGAGGATTAGTGAGTGTGTAGAAGACTGCACCCACCATGTATGTCAGGTATGGAGATGGACAGGACCCAGGCTGACCTGGTGGAGCCTAAGGCAGTTGGTGAGCTTTGACAGAAAGCAGCAGAGCCACTCTAGTGACTTAAACGAAATAGAAAGGTACTGGAGCAGTATGCAGTTGTCATTTCTCTTTTGACAATATCCTTGTTCAAGAGGCAGCAAGAATCACCCTATTTTGATAAATAATTCAGTTATGCATCAAATGAAGTGAAAACCTTTTGATAAATTTATTTATGACATAGATCTTTTACTTTTATGATAGCAGTTATTTGTAGATTATTCTAACTGACCAATCATTACTTTTACTTTTTCTTTTCAGTGGTATAAATTATAAAATATGGATATAGGTTTGTCTCAAGGCCTAACACTAGATAGACCTAGTAATCTCTTGCAAATTACCAGCAGCAAAAATCATCTTTTGTTATAGCTACTGCATTCTGTTTCTTTACATTTCTGATCCTGATCACTCAGGATAACATAAAAAATCTCTGATGTCATTTTTATTTAATTCTTTGTAATTTATTGCTATTATTTCATTTATTGTTTATTATGTTATTTCTGAGGTAACTATTATCCATGAAGTTCTTAAAATAGGGTCTGTAGATGATCAAATCATGCCTGAAATGGCTGGAACTCGTCATGTTCCGGTATCCATATTGTTTTATTTATTTTAAATAACTAATTTCTTAGGTGGTAATGATCTCTCTTACACGAAAATTACAGTGGGAACACGTGGGAGCCACATCGGTAGAACTTGGGTTTCGTGACATTTTGTCCCATTCATGATGATGATGTTGGTTGATGATAATATGACGACGATGATGATGATGGTGGTTGTGGCGGCGATGACGACGACGATGATGATGATGACGACGATTATGATTATAATGATGATGATGAGTGCAAGAGATGGTAATAGCTTTGTTTCCAAGTCGTTTTCTGAAGGCAGTGGAGTTTTTGCCTGTGCTCAGATGGAACAGCCGTAATATAAATAATATAACATTTAATTTCTTCCACTTATATATTCTGTTTTTATTCGATATGATTATTATGTTTACCTACTTTTGTAACGTTTTTAATTTTTTATTAGTTAGTTTTGTAGCATGTGTCTGTTTTGCCTTTAAAGGAACACTCACAGAATTGGCAGTGCCAGATAGGCGTATAGTCTATTTCCAAATTTAGCTATATCCTTTCTACATGAGATCCAAAGATATTTTATTTATTATTTTGATATTATTTTTGGCCCCTCTTGATTTTGAAGTATGCTTATTCATCAATCTATTTTACTTCTCACTCTTATCTCTGTATTCTGTGAGTGGTTAAATGAATGATTGAAAAAATCATGATTTGTTTTCATTCTGGGTGGAATTTCCCCTTACGTATTACAGAGCTATTTTTAGATACGTCTAATGAATAACGAAAAACATGGGAAATACGCGTCTGACATCAATGATTCTTGAATCTGAGGTGTCCTCAGTCGCTATGGGAAAGAGATGGACAGGAGGCTGAGGCTGGACTGTATAATCTAGGTCACCTTCCCAGCATATTTATGAAAGAGATAAAGACCTTCTTTTCCAGACGGTGGATGAGACTGAGTTGATAGCATATGCACTGATGGCTTTAACCATGGAAGGTACACAGCTGTCTAGATAATCTTAAATATGTAATATTTATATTTAGATAGCATTATTTATATAAATAGATAGTTAGATATTACTTAGATATGTAATGAAATGTGGTGAGTTATTATTATTAGATGGTATTTTTAGATGTTCATTTGTGTGGCCATCTTTTATATACCTATATATATATATCACTTGCATCAATTTCTCTCTCTGTATCTTTCTGTGTCCTTCTATGTCTTGCTGTGTGTCTGTATTTGTTCCCTTTTTTTCTCTTGGTGTCCTCGTTGTCTCTTGGTGTGTTTCTGTTGGAGTCTGTGTGTGGCTGCATAGATGTCTGTCTCTTTCTGTCTCTCTGTTTGACTCTGTTTTAAGTATCTATGTAAGTTTGTGTTTGTCTGTTTGTCTGTCTTGCATTGTTTGTCTTCATCTCTCTGTATGTATGCAAAGTATGCTTGTACTTCTATGCTTGAGAGGTCGTATAATTAATAATGCATATTATAGAGCTGGGGATCCTAAATAAATGCATGTTTGAAACTTTCTTTTTAGCACAGGTAGAGTTTGATGGGGAGGGAGTGATAAAATGTGATGGGGAATCGTTCGGTTATGGGTCAGTGACCACCGTCTTGGTTCTGGCTGGGTCTGGGTCTGGCTGGGGTCCAGCATTTTAACATTTGGCTGTAGAATGGTGTTTGGGCCCATTTGGAGCTGTTCATCTTGTGAGTTTTATTCATTTTTATTGCACTTATTATGCACGCAAAGTCAGTAATTTTTAGTCTGAGGCACCTGACAAATATGCCTGGAGTGACTCACTGATCCAGAGTTGCTACAGAGAGTGTGCTCAGCTTGGTACAGACCCGCAATCGGTGGTTTACAGACCCAGAATGCTACCAATTGGATCACTGTTTACTGTTTATCACTTAGTGATACCAATTATACAGAGCACTCTGGATGAGGTAATACTTCGGCCTCATTCAGTTTCCTCTCCCCACAGCTCGCTTCGTTCCTCCAATGGATTAGACCTTCTGATTCCCTGTTCTAGAACTGCTATGGCTCAGTCTCGATCCTTTGCTTCGATTAGTCCCTCTCTTTGGAGTGCATGAATTCTCCTTTTGTTCTCTTTACAATTTTTTTCTCGTAGTCTCTCATCCTCTTTCGCGTTTCTCAAAACCTACTTCTTGTTGCAGAACCTTGCACACTGGAAGCTCTGCTGAACAGTTCACCCTACTAGAGGCACTTTACAATGCAGTGCCAATAATGTGAGTTGTAGACCAATTTTGGGCTGTTCAATTAAGTTATTTGTTGGGGTAGTGAGTTTTTGGGATGTTTAGTGACTCAGTTGTTATATGTAAGTTATAAATAGTTATAAATTCGCTTGTGCATATTGTGAGATGTACTCTATTTTGTTGTTGGTTACAATAAAACACTTTTTTGATTGATTTGATTTTGATTGATTGAAGTTAGCTTATGATTAGCGAGAATGCCATCATATTATTTATGCAGTAGTTAGGCACTTTCATATTTATATGCACAAAGTTTTATGCAGTAAATAAATAAATGTCCTCAGTCTATATACCAGTTGTTGGTCTATATAAGGCAGTTTAGTATTTATGGAGTGAATTCCTGGCTCATGGGGCTGTTCTTTGAATCAATTTCTTCGGTTAGTGAGTTGTTGACCTATTTAAGGCAATATAGTCCGATTTGTCGACCCACTTTGACAATATTCATTTGAGCTTCCGCCCATTTGGGGTCTGTTAGTCAGTGCATGGCAGTCTTTTGAACTGTTGTTTACACCTTGGTATCTTTTATTGGCTTTAAAGTTTCTTCTATTTTCTGTTCAAATCATATCTGCTAGGATAACCTTTAGTAGATAGACGGCCGTGATTTGTACTAGTTGCATGTTAATTAGTTTTCAATTGAAGTTGTTTGCAAATTAGGTCATGACCTGTTTTCAGCTTAGTTAGGTAACATTTATTCAATCAATCAATCTACCAATCTATTCTGCAATTCATTGCAACAGTTCTTTTGGCATATGTGGGGCTATTGCTTGTTGTAAGAGAACCCCAACTAAGGACTGACTACAGACCTTTGGAATCTGGGACATGTGTACCCCAATCAGAAGAAGAGAAGCAGTTCTTTATGCTTGCCATGAGCCAGCCATTGGTATGAAGTGTTAGCGACTTAATTTTCTTAGCTTTGGCATATGAGGGCAGGTGGCCAGTCCTCTGCCTCACCATTTGATCTTCCCACCGAAGTGTACGATCAATGTACTCTTTTATAGCTGAGTTGGCTAAGAGATGCTGGAGGAGCAGACATCTTGAATAATGATAATGATCTTGCTTGATTGATGCCTTGGTCAATATGATAACGACAATATAAAGGTAATTAAGTTAGATTAGATGAAAGGCTGATTTGGTGTGCTGTTTCATGACAGATATCAGGTAACTTATCACGGAGAGTGATTGCACCAGGAATAGGCGTTATATAAATGCCCAAGAAAATTACTTTACATTGCACTATGCTATTACAACCATACAGGGTTTCTGCCATAGTCTGGCGCTGCCTCAATGCCACTTCCTCTGTTTGTCTTCAAGAGTCGTGTCTGCCTGGCACTACCAATGTCTGTCGAAGGTCTCTCTGATCCACTGCATGGGGGAACTTGACTCTCCCCTTCCATCGCACTTCTATAATGTAGGACAGGGCCTTTGCAGTGTTGGGTTACGCCAAGAACTTTCCTTTCTGCAAGTTCTGCTCAAAACCTCCTCATCTGCATTCTACTCATTACTGAAAACTGTGCTCTATTAAGCCATGGCCGGACCTTGTGTGCCTCGTGAGTTGATATTTTGAAGGGGAGCTATATTAGCTTTCTTTGATTGATTGATTGATTCATTCATTCATTGATCCACCGTCTTGATGTACTATACATGTAATTGTGTTGCTCATGCATAAGCTACATAAATAATGTTGTTACATTACTCAGGCACCTCTGACGTGCTACAGACGAGCCTTTCAACTCCAACAATGGACAAACCTCAACCGATTCCGACTCCTTCCATGCGTTCCAGACCCTCGACATCCCCAAGGGCGTCGACCTCTGCCTCCGACCTGGAAGTGGAGCGCCAGAGGGAGAAACGTCAGCGGATCATCGCGGAGTTGATCCAGACGGAGAGTGACTACGTCAACAGTCTGGTCCTTTGCCTTAAGACCTTCTCCTGTCCTCCCAAGCCCTGCCCCCCGACCCTTGACCTCGATGGTATCTTCGGAAATGCCATCGAGGTCGTGGAGTTGTCGCAACGACTTCTTGCTGTGCTCGAGCAGAACGTCGAGATGAAGCCAACCGAGATGCAGTGCGTCGGTAGGTTGACTGGCTCTCACTGATTTTAGCTTGATTGGTTCTCAGATATATTTCCCCAGATGTCTGACTAGTTATGAAATTTTTAGTTGTGCTTCAGTTTACGCTAAGAAATAGTTAGGGATGAATGAAAACTCGGCTTGGTCCAATTTTCTTGGTACTCGGCAAAACTCGGACT
Organism: Bimastos eiseni; assembly: GCA_959347315.1. Classification (NCBI taxonomy): domain Eukaryota; kingdom Metazoa; phylum Annelida; class Clitellata; order Crassiclitellata; family Lumbricidae; genus Bimastos; species Bimastos eiseni. Next base: position 15,831,766 of record OY365814.1, read on the forward strand.
CTGACAAACAGTGGGTCCAAGTGTTAATCTTTTCGATTTCTGTTTTGAAAACGAAAATCGGATTTTTTTATTTAAAAAGCGACAATCGACTTAACTAAAAGTACAAAATACTGTTTTTCTATTTACAAAACGACAATCGACCTAACTAAAAAAATAAATAATGCTGCTGGTAGTACTTACAAGTTACTACCCCCTAGTGTTAACTACTTAAGTTAAAACTATTTAATTCCATAAAGTTGTGTAAACTGCCAATCTAAACATCAAGAGAATGAGACTTTTTAAATGTTCAACACTCGGCCTCGGCAAAATTCAACTCGTAAAACTCGGACTCGGCAAGAAATTCAAACTCTGTTCATCCCTTGATGTAGTAACTAGTAAGCACTAATCGTAACAGTATTTGTGTTTTTAGTGAGGTTGATTGTCGTTTTCTAAATAAAATAATGTGATTATCGTTTTCTAAACAGAAATTCAGAAAGCCAATTTTTATTATAACTCATTGTTTGTACAAATCAGAGTTGTTGCCGAGTGCTACAAAACTCGGCCGAGCCGAGTTCTGAGTTGAGTTTTGGTCATCCCTAAAGACTAGCTCTTAGTAAAGGTTTATCTTCCCAGATATCTGTCTTGTTCTTTTCTCTGAATGAAACAATTAGGTTAACATCTATGATGAAATAGCTATTGAGGGTACATTTCTCTCAACATTCTGTTCCTGCTCTATCTTCTACTCCTCAATTCAATCATATGGTTTAGATTATTTTTCACTGAAGATCATCTTACCCAGATGTCGGACTACACCCCTAGTTCATGATTAATTTATATAGATCTGACCTTGCCTTAATTGCTCTTTTATCAGCGCTTTCTAATTTTGTGCTAATTTTATGCTTTTCTAGTTGTATGCTAATTATGATGCTAAATGTTTATAGGAAAATGCTTCATCGAACTAAAGGACCAGTTTCAGCGAGTCTACGCACCCTACTGCCGTAACCATGACAACGTTATCGCTCTTTTGGAAAAGGTTGGCACGGAAAACTTGTGCACTCTGAATTGTACTCAAATATATAACGATTCTATTTTCTTAAATAAATAAGTATGTAAGGAACAGACCATTTGAAAGAGAATCTATTGAATCAGCTGACAGTGAAGTAGTCTAGACCCCAAGATGTTTTATGTAGGGGACAGGGAAACAGCATGTCTCTCATTGGAGATACTTTTCCATGGACATTTTGCTCCTGCCCGTACCTCTTCCCTGTTTTGGTCCATATATTTTTTTATATTGATTGATTTTTATATTATATTCATATTTTCCAACTTCTTTTGCACCTGTTCTGTTGTTTCTATCAATATGTGCAAAGCGACTGACAAACCACAGACCATGGGTGCTCTATTTGACTATTAGTCTGTGGGTGGTTACTTGACGTTAGTACTTGCATGACTCTGAAACGTTTACAGAGTTCAGACACAACTGTGGACATAAATTTTCTTCCCTCATCAGACACGAGTGCTTGACGGGGTCCATACCATGTATAACATGTCTGTCACTGTTGTGTCTAACTGGTCTTTGACTGGAAGCATTTCAGAGTGTTTGGATAAGTCGTTGGTGACAGGATTGGCTGACCATGGAGAGGAATGGTCGAGAGCCCTGAAGCCATGATATTCAGTGGCTAAGCCATTTCATACCAATGGCTGCCTGTTTGAGGTATCTCAAGATACTGCTATTCTTACTGTATTATATTGGTATAAACAAGCAGACAGCATTCTTTTTATTGACCTCAGCAATAACAAGTGAGAAAGTTTATTATAAATTGATATGACAAGTAAGATTCAACAGTGAGGATAAGACCCGAGAAGGGCCGAGGTCCTGTAGGGGAGCCACCCACATATGAAGATATAATTATAGCAGTTCGACGACTGTGTTGAATGTCTGGATGTTGCTGCATCTGATGCGTTTTTTCTCTTTGTTTTCTGTCAGTATGAAGGCAATGCAGAGGTCTCAGAGTTCATTCGATCCACGTTGGATCAGATGCGCATGCATTCGCAAATCTTCGATCTGAACTCGATCCTGATCAAGCCGGTTCAGCGGATCCTCAAGTATCCGCTCTTGCTCAGCGAACTCGACCGTGTGAGTCAGGGTTCATGGGTCATGACCTACATTGTTATTTTGAATGTTGATTGCCATGATAATGGTGATCATTCTGAGCATTTTTGTGGCTCCTTTAAACCTTACAAACAGGCTAACAGGTTGTCTAACATGTCTAGATATTTTCAATCTATGCAGATTTGTGATTGCAACTTACAGCTAGCAATAGTTCTTGATTGAAACACCTTTGATATCAGCCATTTTTCAGCACCTTAATAATGCCCATAAAGGTGCTATATAAACAGCAAGATATATGCATATTATATACTTACATCTAAAAGCTACAGTGTAGTTATAAGCACATTCATTTAACACAGTTTAAATTCCAAGACATCTGAGAAAGTTTGACCTGACCATTGAACCTACCACCACTGACAAAATACTCATACATTTATTCATGTGTTTAATTATTAAATGCATTAGGTAGTGGGTAAGGCTGTCAACAGGTGTCCAGATGCCCGACCGAAGCTGACTACCCAGGTAATGAAATCAGTTTTCGAGTACCCAAAATTCCGTAAAAATGCGTGAGTTTACCTAAACAAATGCCAGAAATATGTCTTTGGTCATATTGGCTGAGTGCCTGGGCAATGAAAATCAATTCTTGGGTGCCCGACATTCCGTAAAAATTTGGAATTTTCTACATTTCCTAACAAAATATCCGCGCGGGTCGACGGGTACCCTGTTTGTAATTTCAACATATTTTGACAGTCTTAGTAGTGGGTTCCCATGTATAATATTTTTTTTCTATTACCACTTAAATATATTTGTTCATTAATTTTTTAACTTAATTACACATGCTCTGAATCTGATTGGCACAAATAGTCTATGTTTTGATGTTGGAATAAGAATTGGTGAATTGATTATGCTAAGGCTATGTTTGAGTGATCATGATGGTGATGATTATGGTGGTGATGATTATGGTGGTGATGATTATGGTGGTGATGATTATGGTGGTGATGATTATGGTGGTGATGATTATGGTGGTGATGATTATGGTGGTGATTAATGATTTGATGACATTGCAACTGATTCATCTTTAGTCAACAGATGATTCTCACATAGACAAGCACCATTTGAGAGCTGCAATTGATACCATGACACACATCGCTGCCTACATAAATGAATACAAGAGACAAAAAGACTTGGGTAAGTCTTGTAAAAAACAAAAATTACTCAAGTTTCCTCAGTTTATTCATTGCTTTATTTTTCCAGAGTTGAAATAAAATAAAACCATGTCAAGTCAAATCTTTGTTTAATAAAAGTATCAAGCTGACAAGACCACAACTTCATTTACAATTATATGTTCACTTATGAAGTTGGATTAATCATTTATTTAAATTTACTGTAAATGTTTTGAATCAGTTCTATATTATTGTGTATTTATGTTTCAGTTTTCAAGTACAAGTTGGAGACAGATGTCAAGTTCAGTGACAAAATCAGTCGATTGACGATGCACTCGACCATGAAGAAATTATCACGCATCAGTCGCAAGATGGTTGGCATTCAGGTACACAATGTTACGGTTGGATGAGTACACCTTAGCTTTTCAGTAAAGTAAAGAAAAATTATACTGGTTGATAAGCCAAGAAATTTTGTAGATATGCTGTTAGGTATGGAATTTTATTTAAAGCTTAATTAGGTAGAGCATGATGATGTTATAAATTTCTCAAAAGCCTCGTAAGGGAGACCAACCTATTCACGCCAGCGCCAGATCATATAAAATCAGTAGCTTCCGGGTCAGAATCTTGGAAGGTCAAACTGACAAGACAGCATGATGCTACAGTGGTCATCGTTTTGGTGGTGAAAGATGTTTAGAGAACTGACATGGGATAGCTAAAGTAATGTCAAGAAAGGTAAAGAAGTCAGGTAATGTAAGTAAAACATGATAAGATGAGGTCTCCATTTTCCAGAAAGTTTCGTTTAGACTTAACTTATCTGTATGTTAATTTTCTGATGGATGATTGCGATAATGTGTGAATGTACTTTATGTATGAATGGTTGACATCGATTGTGTATGAATATGTTGATGGTTGGCAGACGGTGGATGACCAGTTCAACCATGAGGAACAACGATTCAAGGCTGTTGACAGTGCCATCAGAAACCTAACAAGAGACATTTCACAATACATAGAGCAGTGTGAGGTAGAACGTCGAATTTAATCCATCTGTTTTTTTCTGATCTAATATTAAAAGAAGGGACAAGAAATGATTAGAAGCATTGGAAATGTAGATTTGGCGTAGAATGGAGAAAATTAGTTGGACAGAGAACAAAACTAACAAAAAGGTATTACAGATGGTAGGAGAGACAAGATCACTTATGAAGACAATAAGAGATAGACAATGGAGTTGGATTGGACGCATTCGAAACATCATCGATAAAAAAATTAAGAGAAAAAAGACCAGAGGAAGACCGAAAATAATGGACTTGATAATGGAAGAGGGTGGCTACAAGAAGATGAAGGAACAGAGAGAACTGGACATGTGAACCTGCCAAATGGGCAGAAAACTAAAGGAGAAGAATCTTGTCAATATTCGACTATGACTAGTCAATTTAGTGTAACTGATTGATATAATGTAGTTGTTTTTGACCTTCAGGTCTCGAAATTAAGGATTAAGTTCTTCTCTACTTTGTGCCTTTTCCTCAATTTCTTTATATTGTCGTCTGTTTCATTTATATGCCAGGATGGGGTATGTAGGGTGGCATTTTTGAGACAATTTCATGGACCAGTATTATATGGTAAGTGAGGTATAGTTGAATATGGTATGGTGAAACTTTGTAAGGTTCTCCAGGTTCTAGATGGCTGATGGTTCAATGGGTGTTTTCCAGATGTTCCAGTAGTAGCAATAGCATCGATTGTTTCTGTAGGATGCTCTGGAATGCAGGGAGATGTCGGCTGTCAACATTTCAGAGATCTTTGACAAGGAAACTCAGGAGCTGGTGATCGAAAAACTGTGCAATGTCCACCAACAGATTTCCTCTGTGCTCTTCATTGAATTTGTAAATATATTTGACATAAATATGCTGTTTTATAACTACTTTGTTGGCTGGTATTTGTGGTTCATGCCCAGCTAGTTGCAAGTATAATCATCTGCAAGATTATAGCCTGTTATTGAAATTCAGTGCACCAAAAATACTAGGGAGCATGTTCTTACTTAATGACACTCATTGTAGTTACACATTTATATATACTCCTTTGCGCTCTTGTGATGCATGTGATGTTTTGTTGTAGTGTTGCTTGCTTGCTTGCGGATAAACTGATGTTGATTGTGGTACCTTGATCTTCTTGCCTATCAGTAGCCTTATCTTGCTCAGCCTGCCTGGCCTTCATTGTCTTACCATACTTTTCCTTGCCTCAAGTACTTTCCAATCCATGCTTAGTATTGTCTAACCTTTCTCAGTCTTGCGTTGCTTTGCCAATCTTGCCAGTTCATACCATACCCTGCCATGCTTGACATTCTTACTGTATTTATTGTGTTTCTCTTTGTCTTTAGAGAAAAGAGGTGGTATCAGACATCCTACCTCCTCTGAACAGCCTGCTCCTGATGTACCAAGGGCCCCACAAGGTCATTCGCAAGCGCTATGATAAACTACTCGATTATGACAACGCTTCAGCCAGACTACGTAGTGTTGGAGACAGCGATCAAGTCAAAGCAGTTAGTTGGTTGTGATTAATTAATGGATTTTTATTTATTTATTTTTTTTCCGTTAATTGTTTTTAATTTCTTATTCCAAGGTAACACATGATCTCTCAGGGTGTTATAAACTTAAAATGTAAATGTTTAAGAAGAGATTTGAAACAGGCTAACAGCCATAACATGGCAAGGAGTTCATGGACTGCATAGATTAATGAGTAGTAATAGCACTTGATGACAAAGCACTACTGATAATAATAGTTTTTTAACTGGTTGCATTGCTTAAGACTCGAACGAACATCTTCTGAAGTAAATGCTGCGAATGTTCTTTCTCCCAAGCGAGATGAAACTTATGGACACTGGTTAACATTGCCAAGGTGTCTGCTGTGGGCACCATCGGCATCAAGATGCTTACATGCATTCTGCAGGAACAGTTTCCACCCACTGCTCAGCGTCATTACAATCTGTACCCAAGATTTTACGATCTCAAGCATCCGAAAAGAGACGATCGCTATTATATTCCCAAGTTCTCTATGGAGAACTGTAAAACTGTAGGGGACCCCAAACCATACTGACAACACATACACCGTCAAAGCTTGTGCAAGAACTTATGTAACTGACTGACTGTGAGTGTGATTTATTAATAAACGAATATTTGTTAATAAACGAATATTTATTAATGAACGAATATTTATTAATAAACGAGCCACAGATGTATCTGGGTAGATATCTTGAAGGGGCGCTATATAAATGCTCAATTACATTACACTACATGATTGTTGCGTTTTCTGATGAATTCAGATGGATGAGGAATTGACGGTCGCTCGAAAGAACTATGAGGCGTTGAATGCTCAGTTGCTCGACGACCTTCCAAAGCTCTACGCTCTTTCGATGAGCATCCTCGTCAGTTGTTTGACTATGTTCATTCAGGCGCAACAACGCTTCCTCAAGCAAGCCCTTGATAGACTACACAACTTACTTGGAGTACGACTTGCTTGTCTGCCTGCGGTTTCTTGCTTACTTACAGCTTCGGATGATGTAACATAGGATGCTGTAACATAGGATGCTGTAACGTAGGATGATGTAACGTAGGATGCTGTAACGTAGGATGCTGTAACGTAGGATGCTGTAATGTAGGATGATGTAATGTAGGATGATGTAATGTAGGATTATGTAATGTAGGATTATGTAATGTAGGATGCTGTAATGTAGGATGCTGTAATGTAGGATGCTGTAATGTAGGATGCTGTAATGTAGGATGCTGTAATGTAGGATGCTGTAATGTAATGATGTATATGTGAACGATGCAGAGGTAAATTTATTTTATTTTATTGCTTAAATTAATTGTTTGATGAGTTTGTTTATATATTTCTGTTTTTGTTTAAAATTGGCAATTTAACAACGAGAGTGAGCTAAAAGTGTCCTGGAAATAATGCAGCTGTCATTTAAGTGTTTTGCTTGTTTAAGCTAGTGCAAACCCTTAATAATTTATACTTGTGAGTCGCTTGGGATATCCTGGGACACGGCCGGAAGATTGGCAAAGCACTGGGATACCTTGAAAAGCTGCATTACCCAATATGCTTAGCTGAATGTAAAAGACTATCTACATCTATGTACGGATGTATGCATGTAGTTCAGTATGTATATATAAGAACCTCACAAAGTCTCTCTGCACATAGGTGTCTTAAGATATTCAAACATGTGTCTTGGAAGATTGTGTTAAGAGTAAGCAATCCAAAAGAGGGACCTATGTGGGAAATAGCCGAGTGTAATTGTAGTGAGTAATTTGTAGATTACCCTGAGCTTCCAAGCAATTGACAACCTGATTGGTAGCCAAATGGCACAATAATATATATATATATATATATATATATATATATATATATATATATATATATATATATATATATATATATATGAGATAGTGTGGATTAAGTACTTGTGACTAAAGGGAGGAGTATTTATCTGTGTGTATGTACAGCTTCCTCTGCTGCTTGGCACTGGTTGTTCTTCGAACATTGTTGAGGCATTCAACATTGCGCATGCAATTGCCGTTGAGAAGATGTCCGACCTGAGCTTCATTCCTAGGACATTCAATCCACAGGCCGACCAAGTGCGACGCATGAAGGAACAGCGACGCTCGACCATCGGAGGAAACTTCGAACAGCTCGTTGTAAGACATTGACTCTCGTCCAATCTTTAAGCACATCTTAAGAGAGCCATTCCAATCTAATCGTCATGACCGAGAATCGATGATACGGGTCTATCATTAAAACTGCATTGGAGGACACCTAGTGAGGTTGCATTGGATTGGATGGGGTGGGGAGATGGTTGAATCATAATACACTAGCATGAAGATCTAAGGTATGTGGGTTCGATACCTGATAGCCTCATGAGATTAACTGATCCTTCCATTCGCTAGGTGGAATTGGTGAAATGAACAGTTGTACAGATATGCTGAAAACCGTTGTTAATCAATCAATCAATCAATCAATCAAGGAATCAATAAAATGCCTGTACACTTCTGGATGCCTGGCATAGTATAGCACTGTTTACTCGATAAGCGTATCACTCATTCTGACTATCAAACTATGTACATGATTGATTAAATTCTTTGTGTGCCTGTGTTTGTAGGATGTGCAAACCCCGGTCAGCCAAGGCGAAGGTCAAAGGTCACATCTGAAACAGACGTATGCAGCTGGGCGTCTGTTCTGGGTGAGCCAAGACTTTGTTGGGTCACAGACGATGGACCTGAATCTGTCGACTGGGTATCTGGTTGGGGTCATCAAGGAAGGGGATCCAATGGGCAACCGTGACAGATGGTTTGTAGATAATGGAGGTCAGTAGTTGATTACGATAGATTACGATAGATGATTACGATAGATTACGATCAGATGATTATGATAATTTTTAGATGATGACGATATTTTTTTTACATTTTTTTACTTCTTTGCATTACTTTTATTTCTTTCATGGCCTGAGGTACTTGAAGATCCCTTTAGCGACTTAAACATTACTTGAGAAGAGCGAAATAGCATCTAGATCCATTTTGGCATTTTGGCTAAAGTAGAGTAGAATGCCACTGCATTGAGTCGTCAGACCTAGGTGCTAAAATAGACGGGAAGTCTTGTGTGTGTTCATGGATGCCATGCCAAGGCTCTGTCCCAAGGTTATAGAGGAGCAGGGGATGATTTATGGGTGGCTGAATTTAGCATTTGTTGGAGCTTCTGCTGCCTCTGGCCATTTGATAGGTATTGGGTAGGTATTATTATTGTAAAATTTTGGATGTACACAAACCATTAAAAACTGCAATTGGGAGCATGTTTGTAGATCGCCATGTGAAAGCAGCAGTTGTGAATTTGTGAGTTTTAAGGAAGAAAAGAAATTTAGACTTCAGAGAAAATGTGGCTGTTGCTCTGTTGATCCTATGGATATAGTAATAAGTTAGCAACATAATAATATTATATTCATGTTTATTATTAATTCAAACTGCAATCTGATTTACAAGTCAAAGTATGAACAGATGATTACAAGTTATTACATGATGTGAATGAAATTGTATGGTTGCCACGCAATGTACCGATCTGTCCTATAATGTAGACAAGGTGAGATAGACCAGACACACTAATCCTAGTTCTTTATTGGTCCCATGGGCTTATTTAGGGAAGTTTTGTGGGTTCAAACCCCCAATTTAATGCATTGCTGTTATAAACAATTAGAAATGTAGAAAAATATGACCACTTCCAATAGAAAATCTCCCAGAAAACAAAAAACCTCTGAAATGTGTTTCTTGCTGCTCTCTGACTGCTTCTATGGCATAGTTTTATGACTGCAGAATGCAATGATGTTTCTAATGACTGTTGGTGTTAAAGAAATCTTTAGAAATCAGAGGTTATATTAGATTCAATTCCTTCATTCAAAGTATTTATGTAGTGATCCAGTTAAGACACATTTTATAATTATTCAACTAGTGTTTTTATTCAGTTTAGAGATGTTTTCGTATCTGTTTCAGTCGAAAAGGGTTTCGTACTGAAGCAGTTCCTATCCGGTCAACAGCCAGTGATGAATGCCTCTGGCTCTGTATCTGAGAAGGCACCTCATCTCCTTGATTGGTTGGGTCCCATTGAATCAAAGGAAAATGGCAATATCATCAATGTAAGCAGATATTGCTCTTACTCTCTTGGTTGTCATCAAAGTTAATGATGTTGATATTTGTTATTTATTTTCTTTGGTTTTTAATTTGCATGGTAGTTGTTTTATCTGCTGGTGTTGAAACTAGGTGAGGTAAGGCTTTTACTTTGCTCCTCTCTTCAAATTGCCAATGCTCCTGTACAAATGGCTACCTGCTCATTACTTAGAAAAAAACATGCAGTCATTGATTAACTTCACTTTCTAATCACTCTCTTGGGTACCTTTGGTAGTTACTTATTACAACGATAGCACATGGAAGAACGATTGCTTCCCTTACCTTTTATTTAGTTTGCATGTATTCGTTTGCATTTAATTTTATCTGCTTAATTATTACATTGATTGAAACTTATAATTAGCATAAGTGTCTGTGACTTTAGAAATCAAACTTGATTTGATCTCACCAGTTGCTAAGTTATCATTGTTTTTCATTTCTCAGCCTCTAGATGACGCCAATTGTAAAGAGAAGCCGCCATTGGCCAGCATGACACAGTGGGTGTGCTGTGAAGACAACTTTCCTCCATTTTCTCCTCTGAGGCAAAACTCTTCTGCCTCCGTACCTGACCATTCTCCTCAGCCATCAACAGATGTCGTAAGTCCCTTGTTTGGCTGACATGTTAAGTTATGTAATGCAGTGTAATTCAATCAATCAATTAGTCATAGTTTATTTGTCAATCAAACAACAAATCTGAACAAATTACAATTCTTGTAATTGTTATCCTATCACTTTGGAGATCCAATTAGACAACCGTAGTTGGTTTTAGTACTATTATAAGTATTTGATTGTATTTAAGTACATATAAGGCACTTTCTAGTAGGATGAACTGTTCAGAAGCGCTGCCAGTGCGCAAGACCCCGCAAGGATAAGTAGGTTTTGAGAAAGGCAAAAGAGGATAAAGAGACTGCCAGATAGAATTTTAGAGCGAACAGATGGAAAAATTGCATTTCACAGAGAGGAACCAATTGAAGTATGTACATAAAGCAATTCTTTCCAAAATTTTAACTAAAAGTTGACCAAACTTTATTAATGACAGAGGAGACATCCATGAATGACGTCATGCAGTTTTGGATTTTTTTTACTCCCATTTGTCACACGTCATTGCCAAAATCATGACCCCGCAAATATGACGTCACAAAGCTCTGAACCCAATTCCCTGAAAAAAAGCAGATGTCCAGAATGTTATATGCAAAATTTCTTATGATTATGAAAAGAATAATTATAACTGAATAAATACTTAAGACTATATAGTAGAGTAAAATGAGGAAAAATGGAGAAAGTATAATTATTACACTCATTATGCACTCCACGAGATGAAATACTCTGGTATAATCGTGACATTTATTAAAAAATGTTTAATAACAATGACTTGAAACAATCCAAACTTTTACGTTTCTCCATTCTTTCACGGAGAAGCAAAATGCCTATTTATGGAATAAAAAGGAGAACCTGGATCTCATCATCCTGCTCAGTAGATGTTCCATTCATATCCAGCTCTTCTTCATTTATCCAATCTACACTTTCCCCATTTTCTGTTTGTGCACTTACAACCATTAGCTCTTGTTGCCGACATGCGCGATTCTCTGTGGCCTGATGCATTTAGGCACAATTATTGATTCCTGCTTGTGTGTTACAGAATCCCTGCCTCACTTCCAAAATCCCAAAATTGACAGTGAGCATAGAAGTAACTAATCCAAAAATCAAAACTGCAATAATCATAATTAGTTTTGTTAAAGTGTGGTAGTAATTACTGCAAATTAAGTAGAACTTGTTTAATTGAGTGACAGTTTTAATAAAATTGCACGTTTTGATGTGATGTGATGTCACATTTCGTCGACTTCAACTCGTCACACATCGTCACAAATATGTGACCGCTCCCCCTAAGGCGTGACGTCATTTATGGACGGCCCCAAGGCAACACTAGTCACTAGTTGATACAAGCATAAGGGTTATCCCTCTTTAACAGTACTAGCCCCAGATGATGTATATTGGTGTGTGTATATATATATATATATATATATATATATATATATATATTTTGCACTATAAAATCAGTGTAGTAAAGTGATGCAGTATGACGTTATAGAGGCACTTGACAGGCCTTTTTCTTTTACGTGTAAGTAATACATAGCACTCTATTGTTGTAATCTTTGTTTACATATGGTAATACATTATGCTGTACTATTTCTTCCAAATTTTTAAGTCTATTAATACTTTAAACTGTGCTGTTTGTGTTTTACAACTCTACATGTGATACAATGTGCTATGCTTTTTCTACCATGAAACCGAATATGTAATGCAATTCACTGTGCTGTTTCTATCGCACAGCTTTACATGTTATACAATTCATTGCGCCTTGTATGTTGTACAACTTTACATGTAATATATTACACTGTTTGGTTTGAAACTTTCTTCTGTAATTAAGTTTATATGCAATGCAATTTTTGAATTTTATGTCATTCAATTTTACATGTGATACAATTCATACATAATGTTTTACATGTAAAGTTGTATGTCATTCAACTTTCATATAAGACATTTTGCTGTGCTGTGTCTGTCATACAACTTTACATGTAGGACACTGTGCTATGCTGTTTCTGTCGTACAATTTTACATATACGACATTATGCTGTGCTGTTTCTGTCCTATAACTTTACCTGTAACACGTTTTGTGGTGCTCTTTTTCATCCTGTAGCTCTATCAAGCTGTCTATGAATTCCGTGCAAGGAACAGCAATGAGCTGAGCGTGAGCGACGGACAGGTCGTCCGTGTCGTTGCAAAACAGGACCTTGACGGAAATTCGGAGTGGTGGCAAGTGGAAAGCGAGGACGGACGAAGGGGCTATGTCCCATCCAGCTATCTCTATGCGGTTCATTAATCCTGTGCTTTGCGGTGACAGTATTTTGATTTACCTTAAGCTGTTGGGTAAGAGAACTGGGGTGGCCCAGAGTTACTCTGATCTCCTTTTGTGGCCCTGAAAGGAGTAAGCATTCAATTAACTTTGAGTTGCATGGTATGCACTCAGTTGAATGTAATTGTGGCAAAATATTTGTGTATTGGCACTGAGAACCTCTTAGAGGTGTTCCGTACATTGCATAATGTTTGATGGGAAAATGTGGTTATGTTCCATAGAAATGTTAAGGATGAGCAGTAAGACGAGCACCTGTGTGATCTACAGCGAATGTCCTGCTATGTTAAATGTTATTGATGTATACAGGAAAGTGAATTTCAGTGGGGAATTTATTCTAGTTGATTCGATGAACATGTGATAGTAAACGATTCGATGAACGAGCAGCCGTTGATTGCACATAATTAAAATAGAATTCAGTGGCCAACAGAAAACACTGTGAGCTCTGAAGTGATTGAATTTATTTGCCCCACAGTTGACCCTATGTGTAGGGATGTGACTGAAAGGGTCAGTCGATCACGTGTTGTTGTTTGCATGCATCTGTTGCGTATGTGTGTGAGACTTCGTCAGTTTTCACTGCATCTGTTGTATTTTCCTGTTGTGCGTGGGTATATATATTAAGTAGTTCGATGAATCTTACAACTTCCTGGTATTAAGTAACCCTGTAATCCACCGATAATTATGTGAATGAGCAACTGATATTAAAATTATGTGCTATTCAAAAGGTGCTATATCCTACGAGTGCTTAAAGAGGAGCTTTACCCACAATTGACCTCAAACTCAAGTACCTTCAATTCTGCTATATTCATTATCTCTTATTCTACGTGTAGACTTGACATTTCTACAATGTCCACGAAAGTCAAGTCAGTAAGGCTATCTATCATGGATGCATATTCAGAATCAAAAGTAGTTCGGTATATTGAGTTCTGTTGAGTTTTGAATCAAATTGAGATATCTGGCCAGCTGAACTTGTTTATGTTATGGTCAATGGTTGTTGGAATGGTATGTAAGAAAATGATTCAAAGAACTAAGAAGAATCAATTTATTCCTATTCAAATTTTCTATCTTTTTTCTAGCTAAAATTTTCTTTTGTTATGTATACCCGGTGGTGATACTGTGTGGTAGTGGTAACATGTGATATGAAGATGATTGTGTGGCAGTGTGGTGTGGTAACCAGTGGCAAATCTAGACTTTTCCTTTAGGGGGGGCGATATCATGGACTTTTCGCCCAGCCCGTTCAATGTAGGCAATTGCACTTGTATTGTATTTAATTATACCGTTACTATAGCAATGTATAACTAACTACAATGTTCAAAACAAATTAATAGTACTTTCTTACTAACCATTAAATCTACAATTGTTTCCAAGAGCAAAGCAATTCTTCATTAGATTCAAGTTTTCCTGTTTTACTAGGCTTTACTACGTCTTCTAAACATTCGCCTTCTACGGTTTTTGACCTTTTCATAAATAAATCCCAAGTTGATTGACCGTGTTTCATTTTAATTCTTTCAAGGTAATCAAGCTGATGCAAAAAATACAAAATAAGTATTTTTACCACCGTAGAATGGCTTGACACGATAGAGATAGAGATATAGGCCTAATGCGACCCTCTTCAATTTCATTTGTTTTAGCTGAAACATAAGTTGTGGTACGGTTATAAAACTGTCTGTACACTCCTGCGATCAGCTTCAATGACTAATAATTGCTGTGTCCTATAAACATAATCCAAGCTTTCTGAGTTTGACATTTGTCTAGCACAATTTATCTATAGAGATCATCAATGAACAACTGTATCGATTATCGGTCTTCCACTAATCACTTGGATGGTGTTTGAATGTTCTTATTTAATAATTATGGATATACAGAGAATGTTCTGCACATTGCCTTCACTGTCGGCATGTACTCCTTTGCTTACATGGTAATCCTATACTCGAAGCTTTTAAAGTGTCGCTTGAAAGCTAGGCGCAGGGCACCAGCTTATTTCCGAACACGAGCACTTATTCCCAAGCTGGCGTTAACATATTATAATAGAAGCATGTGTATACGTTTGACTTTTGGTCGATTGTTTTCTCAAGTTTTCTGCAGACGTTTTTGTCGAAATCAAAGTTTTATTTGGTTTCTTCTTTCTAAAAGAATTTGTTATAATTAAATTAAATGTAAATAGATGTCGATTGTTTACGCAGTCATGTGTGGTGGATGAGTTTTAAGGATCTATAAGATGGAGTCCAAATGTAAACACTAGCAATACAATATTAATGGAACAAGGCGATAAGATGTGATTCCACAAAGACTGTGTTCAGTGGGATAATGGTTCATATGGAGTAAGACCGTTTCTAAGTAACAATTGGAAAAGTCGCAAGGAAAAGGAATATTTTATATATGGAAATGAATGTGACACATGGAAATGGAATGATGGTCCCAAATGGATGAGAAATTGCCACTTGAGGTATATATAATTATCCTGATGGCTAATGAAATAGTTGCAGATTACCTGTAGCTTCACGGAGGATGTTATAATATTATACCAACTAAAATTGCAGTAAAAAAGAATTAAAAATGCATGAATTTTAGTAATGCAATTGTTCGAAAATTTGAATGTTTTATAGTGTTTTGCCAATTGTTGACCGCACACAGCCAGTTGGTATTGTAACGGTTTCAGTAATAGCAAACAGAATTTTACAGAACATAGCACTATATGTACATAGCAGATTATATGCATGTAGGCTTACCTATTTCTTTTTCTTTCCAATTGCACCGTATCACTTATGTGCTTCAGTTTTATATAACGATGCATTTTCATGTGAGGTATCGGTCTTCACTTCATAAGAATTCGGTTTCTTCTGTTGAATGAATTCGCGCTACGTGGAAGAATAGGTACATCCATGCATACATGCTTAATGTACGCACTGTGCAAATTATAGACGTCTGACAGTGTAAACGTTATTTTAAAGGAAGTCTACAGAGAGGAAGGGGAAAGAGTAAGATGCATTGCGGACAATAGGAGCGTAGGCAGGGGCGTTGATCCCGGAGGTTCGGGTCCCCCTCACCTTTTACAGAGAGTGGACACTATGCGTTTGTCCCCCACATTTTCTACCCCTCTCATTGGGTGCCCTCCCACCTGTCAAATTGTGTCAATCGAGATCGCCGCCTCTGTATGCGGGCGTTTCATCCCCGGACGGTTCATCACGGACGGTTCATCCCCGGACGTATAATCAAGCGGACTCTTCATCGTAGGACGTTTCATCCAAGGACGTTTCGTTACAATGGTTAATGTTTATTGCTTCACTACTCCGTAGCAATTCTCTCTTGATATCATTAGGCCTATTTCAACCATTAATTTCTTAATCAAATCTTTATTAGCATTTGGCAGTGCAATTTAAAGTTAACATATCTCCAAATTTACTTGATGTGCCGGTAGTAGGCCTAATAAGTCTTAATTAGCAGGGCAAATAAAAGTACTGGAGTCCAGGAAGTTTTTGTGAAAAGTATCGTTCTTTGGTCAGCAAAGTGTAATAGGCAGCGAACGGATATGGACGCTCAGACATGTTGATTAGTGTTGTTTTAATAATGTTTTAGTTACGATTGATTCTCAATTATAGTTTTCGTTGTAGTTGCTATGTCTCAATTATAGTTTTAGTTAGTTTTAGTTTTGTCAGTTATAGTTTTAGTTAGTTTTAGTTTTGTCAATTAAAATTATAGTTCTAGATTGCTGATTTTAGTTTAAGTAAGCTAATTATAGTTTAGCTGAAGTAGGCCTATGCTATTTACAGCTTTAGTAATTTAATATCAATTTAAGCGATAGCAATAATTGTTTAATTCTAAGTTAATTCTATTCGAACGTCAATGGTACACCATAACCATAATGTTCTACCATTGACATTCGTAACACGTGAGGCCAAAGACGAGAGAAATGAAAATCTCAACATTTCTGAATTAATTAAGTGAACTTTTCGCAGTAAGTACCGTACATTTTTGCTCGATAAAAAATATAGGATTCGAATTCGCGGTAACGGATAACCGGAAGTAGACGCATCTCAATTTGTGTCTTAGTGTATGGTATAACGTCACATCATCTACAGAATTATGTACAAATCATGGAAACAACGAAAAGGCGCCTAAGTTAGGAACATTTTCAAGCAGAAATATTTGTTTTATTCCGGCTAAATATCGTTTTTGTTGCATCTATTTTCGTTTCGTTTTAGTTGCCACGAAGTCCGTTTTAGTTTTAGTCTTCGTTGGCTTCAAAATTTTCATTTAGTTTTCCTTAACGGAAACGTTCAAATTTCGTTAATTTTCTTTTCGTTTTTGTTAACGAAAACAACAATAGTGTTGATTAATCTGCAAGCCACATTTACCTCATTGCTAATTTATGGGCCTATCTTATAGTGACTATAGTGACATCTTTGCAGGTGATATTTAGTTTTCTCCGTATAATTTGGTTATATGATTTGTTAATAGGCCTAACTTTATCTCAATCGTATCATTAGATCGAAAGCCTATGTTCGTTAAAAATAATTCGTGAACATTCATATAATAAATATTCGTTTGCAATATTCCATGATAAAGTTATTCAAACGTTGCTTTAGGCTACATTTCTTTAAAAATTAGACTACTACTAAGTAGTGAAACAATGAAACAATAATTTGTGATGAGGATGAAACGTTCTGTGATGAACAGTCCACTTGATGAAACGTCCTAGAATCGTAGTTTTCATCTGTAGGCCTACAAGTTCGCAATTAGATTATTAGATATCGCTCAAGTGCATTTACTGTCATTTTAGTTGGGACTATACCTAACTGATACCGATGAAATTCATGATGACCCTTCACATCATTTAGGGTAGCAAAAAGTTACTTTAATGAATTCCAATTACAATGTATTAATAAGACATCTCTTACTTTTTCCGTTTGAAACTGTTTACCCTTTAACCCCACTACGTAGGCCCTATAGTTATATAGGCCTAATGCTGCATTTTATTCCCATTTTTTTCACACAGAATGTTGGCTAATCCTGTAGCTGGTTTTGTCTCTGAGTAGATTTAAGGACTGAAAACGTAGAAGAAATTGTAGGCATGATATCTATAAGCTTTTGTGTTTTCTCGCGGTTTTGTAAATAGGCTATTGCATTAAATGTAAATGCAGTTGGAAGACGCTGTCCTAAATAGGAGATATTTCCGTATGTCCTTAAATAGGACGACTTCTCTTTAGCACTGGATTCCAGTGCGCAAGGCCCCGCGAGAAGAAGGTCTTCAAATGCGAAAAAGGATGAGAGAATGAGATAGAATTTTAGAGCGAACAGAAGGAGAAAACCTTTTCCAGGGAGAGGGGGCAAATTGAAGCAAACGATCGATACTGAGCCATGGCCGTTCTAGCACGGGAAAACCAAGTGGTCAAATCTATTGAACGAGCGATGTGAACGGTGGGACGAAGCTGAATGAGGCAGAAGTAATACGTGACTTACGTCAATATGTATGCGGCATTAACATGATTTGCTTTGAAACCAAAGCGATCTGACAGTTCTGCTTTCTTCGGTCGCACCAAATCACTCTACGCCATCAATTTTCTGTGCTCTATTTTGCCCTTCACGATATCAGAGAAAATGATTGATGTTGATGATGATTGATGGATGCCTATGAATGATGATGATGATGACGATGACGGCGACGATGATGATGCTGACGACGACGACTACGATTATGATGATGATGATGATGACGATGATGGTGATGGTGTTGGTGATGACGATGACGATGATGATGATGATGATGATGATGATGATGATGACGATGCTAGTGGTGAAAACAGCAGCGGCAACAGCAATGCAAAATAATTAAAATGTATGATTTATAACCAACGAGTTTTGAATCACGAGGTATCAAAATTTTATGTCGCTCGAAAAAAACTAAAATTAGCAATTACACCAGAATCGTGACTTCAATTTCCATGAGGCGATTCTTCAGTCTTTAATATAACACAACAGGTTTGTTATCCCATTCCAGGTGGGTGTTAAACGCCACCGTAGAAGCTAGGTGACACAGCTGGCCAAGGAATTGTCCATTTCACGCTTCGGATTCATTCGATCCCTGCATGGATGACGGCGTGAAAGACGCTGCGTTCAATCCTGAGAACTGATCGATGCTGGTGCGCGCGCTGTGTATTGCTTATGTATGTGTGTGTGCACTTCTGAGCAAAATATGTTGGAAGAAAGGCGGTATCAAATTTCGGTAATAAGAATGTGTGGGTGTTTGTGTGCGGATGTTTTGGTGTTCTTGACTTCCACGTCCGAGGTTAATTTCACGCCTGTGCTTTCGGTGAACGGAGATTTGTGTTAACCGAGTCTCGAATGCTGAAAGACTAGTTGCGGATAAGACGTGTTTGTCGGATCTTACGTCGTAGAATGGGCATACAGCTATACATACCGTATTAGACCCAAAGCGTTCGGCGTGAGCTAATGCGGCCAGGGTCCAATTTGTCTGAAAAGAAGAAAGGATCAGATGATGAGAATTTTTATACCGCACTATATATGTATATGGGGCCTATATATATATATATATATATATATATATATATATATATATATATATTTATTTATATATATATATATATATATATATATAGAGCGGTATATAAATACCGCATATATGGTGCGGTATATAAATTCTCATCATATATATATACACCGTGGTTCAATAAAAAGTAAGGCAATGCTTGACTACGAATACTCGTAGGAAAACACGTCAAACATCCAGAGAAACCGGAATCCATCGGTCAAGTGTATTCGAATAATCCATAATGACCTTTAACTGAAGTGCCTTAAGAAGAAACCATCCCAGGAACTGACGGAAGTTAATCGTCTGACACGTTTGAACAGATCAGGACAACTGTTGAGAAAATATCCTCGTCATATGGTTGACTTTATCTTCTTTGCTGATGAGAAGTTGTTTACCGTTGCACGACCAATTGAGCAACACCCAGAATGATTGCCTGTACGTCACGAGTGACACTAAAAAACTCAGGTCACTGCAAGCAGACTGTTGCAAAAGTGTACCAATTTCAGCAAGTCTGTTATGGTGTTCGTTGCTGTTACCACGCTTGGTCGTTCCCATTTGGTCTTCATTGATCCGGGAGTAAACATTAACGGAGCCTATTATCGCAACGTTCTGCTGTCACGACATCTTCTACCTGTTATCAGAAATCTGGCCCCAGAAGGTTGTTTTGTTTTTCAACAGGACAGTGCCCCGTCCACAGAGCCAGGAACACCATCGAAATGCTGACAAGAGAGACACCAAACTTTATTTCTCCCACATTATGGCTTCCAAACAGTCCAGATTTATATCCTGTCGACTGCAAAGTGTGGAGCGTAATGCAAGAGCGAGTCTCACAGACATCCATGATGTAAACGATCAGAAGCAACGCTTTTTGTAAGTGTGGGATGTTCTGGATCAGACGATAATCGACGATGCTGTTTCCCAATGGCGCCAGCGCATCCAGGCCTGCGTGCAAGCAGAATGAGGACATTTTGAACATCTTATTTAATTAAATAACCAGATCATACTACTGAGAGTATCTTCAAAAAATATTAAAGACTTTTCAGGTTAAAACTTAGTAGTAGGCCTACTTTGGTACAGAATCTAAAAGAATATTGTCAGGCATTAGAGATATGTGAAATAAACAGTTTGGCTTACTTTTCATCGAACCACGGTGTATATCAATGCCCTTGTAGCTGAAACTGGGAGTCCAACGGTCCAACTGCTCTTATCCTTCCGGAAAATCCGACACTGATGCGAGTCTGCATGTGGCGTCTTGCATTCATCTTTCCAATAATAAGTCCGCGTATATAATAAGGTATAATGTAGGTGTCAGATTATTGCATAGCGATCGTATAACATCGACCCTTCTCATTTTTTCTTCAATTGATCGGATGATATCCTTCACCACCGCTGCCCGTTCAATTTGATGCCACGCCCTAAGGTGTCGGAAGAAATGGGGATGATTTACTGATAATGTCAATCGGACGATAATGGCCATTGTGGCGGAGAAAAATTTAACAACCACTTATTTCAAATTTGTGCAATTAGTTTTGATTTTCACCTCCGTGTGTCGATTTGGCGAGCTTGCAGTATCGCGCAGAGGTGTAACAAGGTTTTGAAAAGTGGGGATGGGCATAATTTAAAAAATATTGCGCGAAGCGCCAAAATTCTTTTTTGCCCTCCCACTTTTTGAATTTTGCCGCCCTCAGAAATTTGAAAAATGGGGGGCACAAATTATCTTAACAAAAGTATTCTTAAAAATCCATTGGATAAACATAAAAAAAAACGATTTGGGGGGCACATGGGGGGCACTAAAACTGGGGCCTTTGCCCCCCCAGTTTCAAAACTGGGGGGCCCGGTGCCCCTCTGTCCCCCGCTTGTTACACCCCTGGTATCGCGGTGTAATTTTCCGCCACTGGCTGCACTCTGATAATGCCAGACCCACGCTTGGATGAAGGAGGGGGCGACGCCAGTGATCCTTTGTTATCACATAGTGTCGTTGACCTGCAACTAAGTAAGCAAGGGTCGAAACAGATGTGTGTGGATGTGGAATCGTGTTTTTAGAACTGATTGAATGCGCCTTCAATGCAAATAGTTCGCCCTGTGTATAATTGATAGTTCTTGTTTGTGGGCTTAAGACGAGAATCGTTCTGCCACAATACAACGTTTCTAATGTTGATTATGCGTGCAATGAATAAGATTATCGTATCTGACTATCCTAATCTCTTAGCTTTCTTTAATCATCCATCCATCCATTCATACATTCATCCTAATATTCATCCATGCATTAATTCATTAGTCCAACCAACCATACATGACCACTTCCATCCATCCACCCACCCCCCCCCCCATCTACCTATCCATCCATGCACACATCCATCCATCCATCCACCCACCCATCCATCTATCCATCCATGCAAACATCCATCCACCCACCCACCCATCCATCTATCCGTCCATCTACCCATCCATGTATACATCCACCCATTCACGCATGCATACATTCATCCCTCGATCCATGCAGTGGCGTAGCGAGGGTGGGGTGAGGGGCAAATCGCCCCAGGCGGCACTTGTCCTAGGGGCGGCATTTTCGGTAAAAAAATTAAAAAATTTGTTGTATAAGTTGCTTTCTTCAAGATTATTTTGCTGCATGCTGTTATCTAAACATGGCACAATGCTTTTAGCTTTTACTTTACTTAAAACTAACATATGATATACCAAAGTACCATCGACCTGATCGAATAGCACCTAGCGCTAATACACATCAGTGCAATCCTCAGGAGTAGTAGAAGATGTACCATACGGGTCCATTCAACCTAACCATAGGTTAAAACCACTCCCCTAATAGGTTAAAAACTTTTTTTATCCTATAGCCTAGGTTAAAAAATCACCAAAAACAACATCAACCTAACCATAGGTTAAAACCAACATCAACCAATAACCAGGAAAAAACGGCAGGACCTTTCCAATAGTTTTGACCTGGCGTGCACAAACCTATAGGCATGGTCAAAAACTCCACCTATACTCCTTATAAGTCAAAAGCAAAGGGAATTTCCAAAGTTTTCGATAATGGGAAATTTAAAAACAGTTTCAACGAGTCAGCAGTTTCGACGAAACCTAAGCTCTAGGTAAAACGCCGGAAAATTTGGTTAAAACCATCGACAAAACCGCGCTAATGTAAAACCTCTTGGATATTAGGTTAAAACCGTGCACCAACTCGATAAAGGTCCGGGAATTTCACAACAGTTTCGATGATCCATTACACACCAACACATATGATATTAGCCTATACCCACATCTTCAGTAGAAGGCCTGTTATAGACCTAATTATAACGTAAATTTACTATAGTTTCGCATGTAGGCCTATATATTCTAGTGAAAAAAATTAGATGTGCAGACGACGATGGGCGATACAACACACTATCACGGATCTGGTGAAGCGCTTTCACACGATGGCGTGAAAGAAGCTGTATGGATTAATTCCAACAGGTTAGTTGATTATAAAAAATATTCTTGTATATATAAAATGAACGAAAATATTTTCTCAAAACAGCTTAAAGAATTGCCACCACAATATAAAATGGAATACTCGAAGAAAACTGTTATTGAATTAAGAAAAATTGCCAAACAGAGCGGTTTGGTTGGTTATACACGACT
Organism: Bimastos eiseni; assembly: GCA_959347315.1. Lineage (NCBI taxonomy): Eukaryota > Metazoa > Annelida > Clitellata > Crassiclitellata > Lumbricidae > Bimastos > Bimastos eiseni. The sequence continues at coordinate 15,854,813 of OY365814.1, forward strand.
ACGAAAAGCGGATTTGATTAGTAAAATTGAAGCCCACAGCGTACCCTCCATCTCAACCAATGCTAGTTTGCTTGATGCACCCGTTCCCGACATTGGAATCCCAACACTCGAACCCGTACCAGCCACGACAGTACGAAAAATATTCGTTAAGACTAAATCAGCGATTAATAAATTCGCAAGGTGGATTGAAAATTATACACCTAAAGAACCAAAGAAAATAGTGAATGAGAAGTTAGAAGCACTGAAAGCCAAAGTGAATTCTATATTCGGTAAAATTCCTATGAAAACGCGCGAAATAAAAGAGACGGCTACAGCTATAAAGGGCTTCACGAAACAATACACGGTCGAAGGCGCAAGCGGAATTGACGCCACATCTTTGCTCAAAGCAGCTCAGCCACAACTGGAAGACCTTTTGTCTAGAAATCGCCAGACTAAGGTCAATTTTGTCCTTACCTGCACAATGGAGCGCGTTGACATGAAGTCTGGAGAAGTAGATTCCACAGATTTTCCATTCGTTTCCACATTCCAACTCCACCGATGTAAGTGAAATTTATAACAGCGCGAAAGATAGAATTATTGAGTCGATGGCTGCCTTCCAGATGCGTGGTAGTAACTGGAGACTCAGAGCGGTTCAAAAATTAGATATCAACGCCGTTGTTTATAAACCGTTGAAAGGTAGTTCTTACATCCCACTACCTAAGCAGTTAGCGAGAAAAGAGGCTATAATCAATATGAAGAACAAAGATGAAGAATGCTTCAAGTGGTGTGTAACGAGAGCCTTAAACCCAGTTGACAACCATCCAGAAAGAATTACGAAAGAATTAATTAGACAGTCTGAGGAACTTAATTGGTCCGGTATCGAATTCCCAGTAGCAGCGTGATAATGTGATAAGTAAGTTTGAGAGAAATAATAATATTAGCATTAATGTTTTTGGTCATGAAAAAGATGTTAACCTATTCCCACTATATTTATCAAAGCATGAGAACGATAGGTGTGTAGATCTATTACTCATTTCTGATGGAGAAAAGAAACACTATTGTTGGACAAAGAATTTTAACAGACTGATGGTTGCCCGAACGAAAAAATCTCTTAATTCAATGCACTATTGTAAAAGATGCTTAATATGATTCAGTAGAATCGATTCATTAAAAAAAAACACGCCGAGTACTGTTCGCAGCACGAGGCACAAAAGATAGAACTCCCAGAACCAGGGACTATGATAAAGTTTAAAAATTATTTTAGAAAGATGAGAGTTCCGTTTCTAGAGTATGCAGACTTTGAAAGTTTTATTAAACCTATAGACACTTGTCAACCAGATCCCATCATGTCCTACACCAACAAATATCAAAAACACGTTACAAGTTCTTTCTGTTATTATATAAAATGTTTTGATGATGATCTATATTCACAAGCTCCCATAACGTTCCCAGCGGAGAGCGAAGACGATGATGTAGCACAGATATTTATAGACAGTCTTATAGATAATATAAAAGATATTTATAATCGATTTAAATTTCCAAAGAAAATGATATTCGGAAAGCAAGATCAGGCGCTTTACGACTCGGCTACAGTTTGTCACATATGCGAAGGCGAACTGGGTGATGATCGAGTTAGAGACCACTGCCATTTAACTGGAAAATATAGAGGCGCGGCTCATAAGAATTGTAATCTAAACTATAAAGTCCCCAAGTTTTTCCCAGTATTGTTCCATAATCTATCCGGTTATGACAGTCATCTATTCGTAAAGAAATTACGAGGTGATGATAACGAAAAGATTAACTGCATTCCCTGCAACGAAGAAAAGTACATCTCATTTAGCAGAGAGGTTGTAGTCGATAAGTTTGTAAATAAAGAAAATAAGGAAGTAGAGGTTAAACGCGAATTACGTTTCATCGATAGTTTTAGATTCATGGCATCGAGTCTCGATGCTTTATCGAAGAACCTGAGCAAAGATCGGTGTAAGAATATAAGCAAACACTATACTGGTAATCAGCTCGATCTCTTGCTTAGAAAAGGTTTATACCCTTACGATTTTAGTAATTCCATCGATCGATTGAATGAAACAGAACTACCACCAAAGTCAGCATTCTATTCGAGACTTAACGACTCAGACATTAGTGACGAAGACTTCAACCACGCACAGATGGTATGGAATGAATTCTGATTTAAAACGTTTAGAGAATACCACGACTTATATAACGTGAGTGATGTTCTCCTGCTCGCTGACGTGTTTGAAAATTTTAAAGATGTGTGCTGCGAGAACTATGATCTAGATCCTGCCTGGTGTTATACTTCTCCAGGTCTTGCTTGGGACGCCGCATTAAAGTTGACTGGGGTAGAGTTGGAATTGTTGAGCGATTATGATATGATACTTATGGTTAAGCATGGGATAAGAGGCGGTGTAAGCACCATTTCACATCGTTATGGGCAGGCAAACAATAAGTACATGTTAGCGTTTGACGATAGCAAGCCTTCAACATTTAAAACCTATTTAGACGCGAACAATTTGTACGAATGGCAATGTGTAAGAATCTACCAACTCATAGGTTTCAGTGGATGGGTAATGATGAGCTAAACGACTGGAGAGGAACGCCATGTATATTAGAGGTGGACTTGGAATATCAGAGATTTGCACGATCTTCACAATGACTATCCTCTTGCTCCAGAGAGTGTTAAGGTCAAAGAATCAGATGTAGCAAAACTTATACCAAACCTGTGTGATAAAGTAAAATATATAGTCCATTATGAAAATTTAATGTTGTATGAAGGCCGAGGCTTGAAGATTACCAAAATTCATCGTGAAATTAAATTTGAAAAAAGTGCCTGGCTGAAAAAATATATCGATCTAAATACCAACCTGAGGACCAGAGCCACCAACGATTTCGAGAAAGACTTTTTCAAACTAATGAACAATAGTGTGTTTGGTAAGACATTGGAGGACATAGAGACTCACGTAGATATAAAACTGGTTTCTAGCGAGAAGCAAGCCATAAAACTAGCAGCGATAACGAATTACGACACTCGAACTATTTTTGATGAAAACCTAATTGCCATTCACATGAAACGGACGAAGCATTTTTACAATAAGCCTATATATCTTGGTATGTGTATTTTAGACTTGAGTAAAACTATAACGTATGATTTTCATTATAATTACATCAAGAAAAAGTTTGATGATAGAGCTATGTTACTTTTTACAGATAGAGATTCTCTGGCTTATGAAATTAAAACCGAAGACTTCTACGCTGATATAGCTCCAGACATAAGAAGCAGGTTCGACACAAGCGACTATCCTAAAGACCACCTCTCTGGTATAGAAACTGGGATTAATAAAAAGGTCATTGGCATGTTCAAAGACGAAGCAGCTGGAAGAGTTTGTAGGTTAAAGATCGAAGATGTATTCATACAAGATGACTGGAGTAGATCACGAGAAATGTAAAGGCGTCAGGAAGAATGTCGTCAAGAAATCTACCACTCACTCAGACTACAAAGACTGCTTATTCACCAAGAGAGAACAATCGAGAAAGATGAATGTCATTCGATCGCATCTTCACGATATCTACACCGAAGAATTCAACAAGGTGGCTCTCTCAGCCGACGATGACAAACGAATGATTCAGCAAGATGGCACCCACACGTTAGCATATGGACATTATTCTCTAATATAAAATGAGTGTTAAACAAATCGAGGTCGAGACCGTAACGCTACCTAGTATTGCTTTATCGAACGTGGATCTAATCGAAGCGGCTAAAAAACTAAACATAAATAATTTCAGAGGAGTATTTCTAAAAGATGAACTGCCGAAGAATTCAAGAGCGAACGAGTGCGGAATTCTCAATCTGGACGATTCTGATGGTAAAGGAACGCATTGGACGTGTTGGATCAAGCGCGCTAATGATAAAATTTATTTCGACAGCTATGGGCTACCTCCTCCTAAGGAATTGATAAAATATCTATAAAGACCGCTGTTTTATAACAGTGAGCGAATACAACCAGACGGCCAAGTGTATTGTGGTCTTTTATGCCTGTATGTATTGAAGAAGACGATCAACGATGGATGTAAATTTCAAGAAGTTAAAAACGTATTGCATTAAATAATAATATATATATATAAAAATGCCTGTCGATAAATTTGGACGAACTGATACTGGATCAACTCAAAGAATAGTTTATGGAGGTGTTACTCTATCTCAAGCGAGCAATACATTTCTAAAAAGAGATGGAACGAACGATATGGATGGTGATTTAGATATGAATGGTAATATGATAAGAGGTCTACCGTCTGACATTCATCCACCAGTCTTAGCTAGCCGGGTCGCGAGTTTTGGTCAAGTTGAAACCTTAGTCAACCAAGCGATATCGAATAATACTACCACTGATAACGCGAGACTATACGTGACTGCAGCACCTACCATGACTTCGAACGGTTTTACTTACGAAGCTAGTGCTAGCGAATATCGCACAGCGGCTGGGTATAACTTTGAACCGTGGAAAGCGCTTCAAAATGCTTGTCATGCCCCCGAATGTTGGATAGCCGATACAGTAACTGATGTTTGGCTACAGATTAAATATCCCGTTCCTTTGTCTATGTCGGGTTTCTACATCATTGCTAGCACAGTATTAAACACACGTATTACTAGATGGAAAGTTAATATTTACAGATATCCTAAGTCCTAACACGGATGTCCTCGATGCAGGAGTTTTGAACAAATTTACATTTCCAGCATCGTCTAATTACGTTTACTGGCGATTTCATATTATATCCACAAGCGATGGGGCGGAATGGACGGGTATTGGGTTGTTACAGTGGATTCCTACTCTTACTGATATCACACTCGGAGGAAAACGCCATGTCAGTTACGTTCCTAGATTAACTTTGAATACTAGTAATTATGGTTTTGAAGCGAGCGCCACTTCTGAATATCAAAATAACAAAGCCTTCAATGCGTTCAAAGACGAAGGCGAATGGGTATCTAACGTCAACAGTCAATTCTTTTTAACTATCAAGTGTCCAACACCTGTAAGAATCTGGAAGATTGGATTGAAAGGAAGAAATAAATCGTCCGAAAGGATTTATGATTGGAGGATAGAAGGAGCTAACAACTCACGAAGTTGGAATATTTTATACACCTCACCTAATCCTACTTACTTAGGAAATACTTATCAAGAATTTGTAATCGATTCCGTGGGAAAATACACATCTTACATGTTGTATTGTAAACAAGCTGAACCGGGCAGGCCTGGATTAAGCGTGATGCAGTTATTCGTGTATGATGACTAAGATTTTCAATGACTATTCTCAGTGAAAATTTAAGCCTCAAGTTCAACAACATCGTTATCTCCAGATACTACGCTCAACGACGGGATCCATCCCGGCTCCGTTTCTATCTTTGTTTTTGTAAAAGTAAATGTCTTGTTCGTTTGCAACTTGCTGAGCAGAGGCTCCCCGTATACGCGCATGTAGGGCTCTGTTTCATCCGGCGCCTCTACCGTTATCAGGTAAAAATATCCTTCTGTGCCATTTAAATATTGCTTCTTTTGAACAGTAAAAACTACGTCTTCTTCCAAAGTTTCAAAATCTAAAAATTTACGAGTTTCCATTTTAAGTAGCTGGATAAAACTTTATGTTAGTATGTTAATCTCATATCGATTTCTCCAGACTTTACCATTATAAGCCTTCAGCGTGTTCATACTGGTTTTTAAAGTCATACACGCGTTATACAACGATGAGTACGTGACGGCTTCGTTAGTGTCTTTGTCTAGGATTTCAACGCTTATAGGATTATTTCTAATAGTTTTTAAATACTCGTACTTGGGTAATGCTTGCCTTTTCTCCTTCACAGGTTCAGGCAATTCTGATTCCGGTAAAACACCCTTCTCAACGAGTATTCTTAACATTTCTGGTTTGTTCATATAACTAGACTTTATTCCATGTTTCTTCATTTACGATTTCAGTTGTGAGAGTTTCATGTTCTTTTTATAATAGAAAATATTTTCTTTAATATACTACGTTCATCTTCTGACCGGCTGATTGGAAGTATAACAATTTATCCGAAATGACGACTGCATAAGCTTCCGTTCCAGCCGGCACCGCGGCATTGAAAGTAGCCTTGAGCTGGATGACTACAACTGATGACTTTAGCCGTTCAGATTGCTTACTTACATCGAAAACGAATAGCGGATGTAGGGGTCAGCCGGAGTGATGTTGCTCTGAGTTACCAACTGGTCCATTCCATAGAATTTTTCGCTAAAGGTCGCCGCATGAGTTCTATAAGCTCTAGAAAATTGTTGATTCGGGAATGAGAGGTTGTAGTCGACCGCTGGATATCTTTCCTGGTTCATCATCACATACATGTTCTTGATATCGCAATGATCGAAAATTGATGGATTAGCCTCTTGATTACCGCTTCGATTCGTTTGAAATCCAACTATGATATACCTCGGTTTTTCTGGCGCTGTCTTTACACTAAGTCGCCAACTAAATGTTGTTGATACAGGAACCGATATGGTATCGCAAAGATGAGCTCGATAGGCAACTGGTAACGTTGCCTTTGCTTCGATCGTTTTATACAGCTGCACTCTTTCCATGTCAGACGCTTGAACGTGCGGTATATACCATGAAATTTTACTGAGGCTGACTTTGCCGGCCGCCGCTGCATTTGCCCTAAAAATAGCATCGCTGTCGGTTTTGCGAACGAGAGTGAAAGTCTGATTCATACCGTAGACTACCTTATCGTAATCCTCACAGAATCCAAAAATGTGCTTCAGAGGCACGATGAAGCTAAATGTACCCTTTGCAGTTGGTTTCTTAATGAGATACGCTTGTCTTATCGCCAAACCCGTGCTACCGTTTATAACAGCAGTTGCGGCTGTGTCTTTAGTCCATTAATTGGTCAAGTCCTTGAGCAAGAGCAAAGTCGTTTGGGATATTTCAATAGACCTAGCATAGTTGTCGCTTGTCCAGGATGAAACACGCTCTCTATTTCTTGATTAGACAATGAATACGACATTTGACTAAAGAGATGCATCAGTCCGTTGTTAACTAAAGCTGCAGCGTCAGCATCAACGTAAAAGGTTCCATCCGCTTTAGTCAGTCTGCCTTCGAAAAGCAGGTATGACTCGGAGGGGTGGCTGAACAGATCTTGAAGCTCGATATTTATGCGAATTTTCCCAATGTTAAGATTCGTCCCAGCCACTGGTTCATATTCATGAAGTTCATATCTCTCAATTCCCTCGTCTATAATAGTATTTTCAGTAAATCTTAGAATATCTGACTGCATTTTTAATATAACAAGATTTTATTTTAAGCCCTCTTCATTCCAGATCCACGCACCAAATCTCGGAGAGATATAGCGCCGCCGTTACCAGAGCAGAATTATTTATATTCGCCGAAGGGTGGGGAGATATTAAACCCTTTAACACATCCTCGCTCTGTTGGTTTCCGTTGGGGTATATTAAAGTCTCTAACGTTTCCTTACTCTTTTGACTAAGTGGTGGTGATGTAAACATTTTTGCCGCTGCTTTATCAACCAACCGCTTTGCAGCATTAATAGCAACGGTCTTACCTACGTCTATGGTCTTTTTTCCAATCTCCGTTGCAGCTTCTTTCCCAACACTTAATGCAGTTGTTGCTACCTGCCTTGCAGCATTCGAGGATAACATTCTTTTAAAAAATCCTGATATCGTGTCAAATATTCCAGCGCCTCCTACTATGTATCTTTTAGCAAATCTTCTCTTAGTTATGACAATCATTTTATAATTGTGTCATTAAATTTTTATAGTCTAACGCATTTATTCTATTTTGCCTAAGTAACTCATCGCAGATACCTACTATCTCGTTTCTTAATCCTGTATTTCCCGCTCTAAAGCTAGCCATTCGTAGAGTCAACATTTCCACTAACGCATCAGGGTCTTGTGGGGAAAACTACGACTCCTTCACCCGTTGAGAACCTCCCTTGTCGCGTCGAGAGCAATGGCTTAATGATCCTTAAATATTTTGCACCTCTCGACGATTTGGGTTTATTAGGATTTTTCGGCATATACAAGGCACCCGTCGATTCAAGAATTTCCCAGTACTCGTCCAGATCGTTATGACTGTATATCGACTCGTTTGGTTCCTTCATCGTCATCAATTCCCATAACCCCGGAGTTCCCTTGTAGGTGGTATTACCCACCGTTATGTCATCTCCTTCGATCGAGATTGGGCTGTCCCAGATGTGAAATCGACCATCTTTAGAGCATATTCCGAAGGTCGTATCCGTCGACTTCTTGTTCGAGGCATATTCTTTTAAATATTTTGTAGCGATATCACCTAATTTCAAAGTTCTAATATCTGAAACGGGATCATCCTCGAACACGTCTATTGATGGATACTGTGGGAGTTGAATCGCTTTCAACGATGTTGATATCGATGCTGGCAAAGCACGAAGCGCTTCAGCTATTAACTTAGAGTTCTCTTTTATAGTACCTAATTCTTTAGATATTCCAGACTACGAGTCGATTATGGGTTTGTACGCCTTTATCAATTCCCGCTGAAGTCCAATGTCCCCTAATTTCTCTGATAACGAGTCTTGTCAAATATTTTGCTTCATCTTGAGAAAATTCCCAACTATAAAATCACGTTTGGCTGGGTCTTGAATTTTTAGAAACGACATTTTTAATTTAGAAACATAATATTTAAACGTAAAAACGTAAAAACGTAAATCGTAAATAAACGTTCGTTTTGTATTCAATTCGTTGTTTCGTCGCTTCATCTATGTTGACATTGGTTTTACTCCTAACCTCTTCCTTCATCTGATTAAATTTCTCGAATTCACTTAGAATAACAGAATATTCCAAGTCTGAGATATTATTATCATCTAGGGCTTTTGAAACGAGATCGCTGATAGAATTGAGTTTCCCTTCAGCTATAGTCCTGATCTTTGCATGTTTTTCTTGCCGCAGCGATAATATTCGGCGGACTTGGGTAGATATCAGAGATAGTGCTCCAGCTCCAGATAAAGATACCACGATGGTGGCGGCGGGTGCAGCTACGACTGAACTTAGAAAAGTTACACCTAATACGTTGAGTCCCGAAGATGTAAGGGCTAACAAACCCCCCAACGCTTCGACTACTTTAACACTCTTTTGATATGTTTTACAGATTACGTCTCTCTTTTCACGTTCTCTTAAGATTTCCTGTTGAATTTCAGATATTTTCTGAAGGCGATAGGTGTCTGCTTTGTTCAATTCCATTTTATAATATTAGAGAATATTTCTTAAAATGGAATTCAATTTTGCTCGTAATTCACATAACATAACGAGTCTCCTTCGTTTACGGTGACTGTCCCAAGGTCTCTAAAATTCTTAATATCGAGTAAAATTTCTTCCGCGAACCCAGTAACGGTATCGCTTAGCAGGCGACATCCCGCTTTTATAAATTCCGGATGGAAAGAAACTTTACACGATCCTTTCGTCATTCGGACACCTAAGCCTAATGGTAAAACAACCGTCTCTTGTGAATAAAATAGTTATCGCTTCCTGAGCAAAAAACTCCCACCTTAGACCGCCCATTTGTCTTTGCGGTCTATACTTGACATCCCACATACCTTTACACGCATTCCACCTGACGGATCTCGGTTGAGTTCTTACTTCTGGAACAATTTTGGGTTTCATCCACCCCATTTTATGAATCGGAAATAGAGACATTTTATATATATACAATATTTTTTTATAGCAACAATCCGAGAAGCGGAATGTTTTTAAATGGCGAATCTGGCCCTAAGATAAGTCCTTCCCCACTTACGAACCCATTACCTTTGTTCAGATACAGACCTTCTCCTACACCGTTTAATCCTGATACTTGGTATGGTTTCATGTATAAGCCCTGACCTTGTTGCACTATCTTGTAGTTTTTACCTCTAGTATTGAGATATATAGCCCCACCCGTTCCGGTGACTTTATCAATGACTTTAGAACCAGCCGCTGCACCTATTCCAGTTAATGCACCCGTTGCTAAGCTCGGTAATACGCTAGATAGTAGGAATTTGCCAGCAGTTACAGGAGAAGGTAAAATTGCACCGATAAAGCCGCCTTCGACTTTAGCGTTATGTATTAATTGCGTTTTACTCATTTTTATAATCATACCCGCACCGCCTGATACGCTTTAGCTAGTTTATTGAGTTTTGCTTGGGTAAGAGCTAACACATGCTCTCCGTTTAAATCGCTGTGTTTTAATGCAATACTAGCACCTGTTCCCGCTTGTAGCGATCTTTTAATTTTATCTTTTTGTCCTTCTGAAATATTGACTTTGACATTCGTGTATCGACTCATTTTATATAGAACTTAATAAATTTTTAAGCTTCTCTTATATGAAACCGTATCGATAATTCCTCGCCTCGTAGATTAATTAGCTTACCATTCTGATCTGTAAGAGTCGTTTCCATTGTCGAATTCGTGGATAGAGTGATTGGAAGATAGATCAAATTTCAGTTTTGTGAGAATGAAAGTATGAAACCGTTCCTTATCCGTAGTCTCTATGACAAATTGCCAATTATCAGTCTATTCTAATTACTATACTTACGACTCCCATCATGATAAAATTATATTATTTCCTTTCCATCTGCAGAGAGAACGAATAACATTTTAACCTTTTAATTTTAATTTTGTGTGAATTGTATAATTTTCTATCTAGCCTGCAAGACGTTTTATAACTTTATTGTGAGGCTTGTTTTTTATTTGCTCATAAGTGGTTTGTTTCTTAATTATACTATCTTATTCTATTTTCTTTTTTTAATCAAATAATAACGCATTTTAATTAGTCAAAAAGTTTTAATTTTGATAGTGCATGCTGATGTCGTTATTAACTGTATAATGAATTGAAAACCGAATAGAATAACCATAATGTATATTATTGAAACACTCAAAACAGGCGTCTTATGCCTATCTCCCCTCGTGCATATCCCGGAATATGCACAAGCATAAAATGATGGAAATAATAGTCAGGGGCGGCATTTTGTACCCTAGCCCCAGGCGGCACTTTGCCTCGCTACGCTGCTGGATCCATGCATACATCCATTCATCCATCCAATCATCGACTCATCTATTCATTAACTTTTAATTTCATCAATCTTTCATGTCTCGGTATCTTTTAGTAATACCGATAATATAAATCGGACGATAATTGACCTCAGTTGACTGAACTGAGGCGTCCACCGTTCAATCTATTCTCCACTTTGAATGAACCATGTGCTGGTGAATGCTGACCCTACATTCAATCATGTAACCCCAACTCGCCTTGGTCAATCTCAGCGCAGCCATAAAGGTTTCGTTTTGGGCCAATGCAATCGACCTCCTCGATCTTACCTGAATGAAAGGATAAGTACCGGTAATACGCATGATCACCCATCCGATACCACACAGCACTCCTATCTCCAACTGCTGAAGCAATCTCTCTATTCATCTCTCAATGCATCTTGCCAGCCTTCCTCTTTCATCCCTTTAATTCCCTTCTTTCCAGCTTCGTTCCGTCCATTAACCTTTTCCCCTTCTTAATAGCCTTTCTCCTTCCATCTTCCAGCCGTCGTCTCCAATTTCCTCTTGGCTGGGAGTTGCATCGAATCCATTTAGCGTCGACTGAATGTGTTTTTGATTGGTTTCACTTGGGCGATTCAGTGCAGGATTTATAGGAAGGGATCCCATCGGTTTCTGACAGCTGTTAAAATGTATGACACCTCTTAAGAAAGCATCAATTAATACATCGACTGCTATAAGACACTGAAGGGTGTACCTTAATATTAAGTTAATTACATTGTACAGCCCCTGATGAGATCAAGATAAAAATTGAGTTTAAAATGATTTCATTACTTATATCGAACCATATCAGAGTTCACAATTAGGCCTGCAGAAGATACACAATAGTCTGTGTTAACGATGATGGTGGTGGTGACGACGACGAGGAGGAGGAGGAGAATAGTAAGAAGAAGGAGAAGAATTGCAATAGATCACCATTGACCATTACATCATGACCCATTGACCCTTATTGTGCAATTTAGCCTCTATCATACGCATAAGCCACTGCGGATATTCCCTTCCTGTAATTCCCTTAGCCTCAATTCTTTCTTGGCTCGACCAAATGATTAAGCGACTGAAAATCGAACTTAAGCTCTAACCTTATCAGACACTATTGTTTCACCATGAATGTGTTCCTACATTTGCATGGCACATTTTTATGCCCTGTGACATATATCCACAAGCGTACGAAACGTTTAAATGTATCCAGAAAGCGACTATATCCACAAATCGTCTGCCCATGAACTAGTCACAATGACAATTCGTTAAAATCCCGCACTCTGTAGCGTTCACACGCCTAAATCTACTGGTACTATACCTCGTTGGCATCTGAAACCGAGGCACTGCTTACTGCTTTAAGCCTGCGGCTTCCTTCCTCGATGTTCTATAAAAATGTGATTAATAATGGCTGATTGGAGAGATCTTTAAATCGAGGCCGTCGACGTCATCGACGGGTTGCTGAGAAATGGAGAAAAGTCGTTGAGAGGGCCATATTTATTGCCGCCAGAGGGCTCGTTATGTCATTTCCCCACCGAGGTGCATTTATACTCAGTTTGGCAAAATGGCCGATGTTTGCGCGATTATGACATCCGGTCGTCAGAAATTCAGAGTAAGAACAAAAACCCGACATGATTATATGCCTATATATTTATACACGTCGCATATATGTATGTATGCATGTATGCATGCATGTATGTATATATGTATGCATGTATGTATATACATATAGCCTAAGCGTATGCACCTTACGAAATTTCTAGGAAAGCACGCTTAGGTTATACGATGCTGCGCCCATATGCATGGGCTTGACATAGCGAAGGTGTAACTCTTACCTCTGACATAAAACTGGCCTATGCCGGTGTAGCCTGTAAAACTGCTATGCATGAGGCGAAAATTGTGCGCTACGCTGGACATAAAGTTACTCCTGGTTGACCCTGTAGGTGTACATGTAAGTCCGCTATTCCCGAATAGGGCTATAATCAAAATGGCGACCATTGTTATGATTCGTCGCATTCGATGAAGTTTATGATGCCTAAAGAGTGTTTCTAGATCATCGCAATCCTCTAGATCTACCGAAGATATTACATTTTATTATGCCTTCCATTTTCATCATGGCAAATTGCTACCAATCTTAATTCTGGACGAAGTGGCTGACGATGTGGCATATGATTGCCTAGTATAGGTTCGTTGCCGTCGGCCATGCAGTAATAATCAATTTCAAACAATTTAAGCAAAATGTCATCTTGTTTGTTCTAACATTAAGATAACGAACTCTTTGTATTTTATCATGTATTTTAAATACTTTGTATTTTAGCCGTTGCAATTCGAATTAAGAGCTATAATTATCTTTGCGCATGCGTAAAGCCTAGTGACGCGAAGTCTCGCAGGTCCTATGTCAGGTGCAACTATTCCGTGGTTTACTCCTCGCTCATGCATGGCAGCGACGGCCACGGCCTATTCGAAGAATAGTTACTTCGGGTGTAAGCTCTATTCGGCGAATAAGCTTTTCTAAACCCATGCATATTGGCCTAGACTGGAAGCATATATTATATTGAAAGGACACATTCTACATTATATTCTCTTATATAGGCTAAGGTTTGTAGTATACATAAAGGATATGCGATGTGTATTCAATATATGCCCATATGGCATAAATGGACGACGAGAACACGCTGGCATATATTCCTTCATTACGAAAGTTTTTATGGCGCCCCGGTATATTGGGCCTGTTGATCGATTTATTTGGCAGTGTGCGCCTGGGTATGTAGATCGGTCGTTTGGGCTGTGCGCGCGTTGGTATGCTGATCGGTTTATTGGGCAATTCGCGCGTGGATATGTTAATCGGTATATTTTGCTGTGCGCGTGGGTCTGTTGATCGATTTATTGGGAAGTGCGTGCGTGGATCTCTTGGTCGGTTTATTTTGTAGTGCGCGTGTGAGTAGGCCTATGTTGATCGGATTGTTGGGCGGTCGCGCTTGGGTCTGTTGATCGCTTTATGCGTCTGTTCGCGCGTGCGTGCGTGGTCTGTTGATCGATTTACTTGGCAGTGTGCGCCTGGGTATTTCGGTCAGTTTATTGGGCGGTGAGCGTGTTCTGTTGATCGGCTAATTTGGCGTTACGCGCATTGGTCTGTTGATCGGTGTATTGGGCGGTGCCCGCGTGAGTCTGTTGATCTGTTTACACGATTGTTCGTGGCACTCGTGCAGACGGTGTTTGATCGTACGTCCGTTGATCGGTTTATGCGCATCCTATTATGGTAATGGGATAGTAAGGTTTTGTCTCGTCTAGATTTGCATCTGGCGAAGGGGATGACGTCTGTATTTGACCTCCTGCATCATGTATATGCGGACGATTGCATGCATCTGGCTGAGGTGGATATGCAGATCCTTGCTGATACCTATCCTCATGTTACCTTTTCATCTGTTGTGCGTGATCTGGGTGTATTGCTTGACCAGAAGCGATAGCAGCATGTCAACTGCAATCAACTTCATCATCTTGTGGTAGTTATACGCTTTCTTACGTGTGAGGCTTCTGTGGTCCTTGTTCATGCCTTTGTAACTAACAGAATTGACTACTACAGCGCTGTTCTTGCTTCTTCCTTGTGCTTATGCGATGTTCTTCGCTGACGAATCTTGTTCCGGATTGCAACACCTGTTTGACAGTGTATCTCTGGTTGTGCGCCATCCTGCTTGAATGAATTGTGTAGTCCGCGGTCTCTGACCTCCTTTCGCGTGTACTTGGAGCTCGGCGCTCCTCTGCAAGAGATAAGCATCTGAATCTTGTCTCTATGGTCGCTAAAACTGCCACAGAATGACAATTGCTTCAGGACAAACAGCTCATCTATCGAACAGGTCTAAAACGTGCGATATGATTTGATTTACACAAGTTTCTTGCTTTTCTTCTGTGGTAAAACCAGTGGTTAGATTCCTCATCCTGAGGTGCCGGATCTGGACATATTTAAAAATTAAAAACCAAAGCCTAAGTCAGGCTAAGTGGCGAATCTGTAACGGATATAATCGCTATTTGCTATTCGGAAAAGCATAAAGTGTGTGAAACAAGGTGTATATGGTTGTTTTTGGAAAGAAAACGTGTATTTATTAAATTTTAGGTTGTGGATCTAATCTGTTGGGTGGCGGATCTCATGGTCGAGGGGGTGGATCTAGCACAATTTTCTAGCAATAATAGGGTTAGACGAACTAGATTTATACTAAATGCAGGTATACGATTACGATACACAAAATACGCCGCATACACGAAAGCACCCTAGATCGATCGCGCATCCCTCGCCTATAGGTCCACTCAAATCGTCGCCACCTATTTTCACATGAGAAGCTCAGTTCAAATGGGATTTGGTGCAAACCCGTTAGGCTGCTTCATGCATATTCATGACCAGCTTTAGTGTCGTGTTCAACTCGACATCATCTCACAGAACTAGTCGAATAAATGCGTACATATATTGCGACCACTTTGGTTTTAGTGCTTGATTAATCCGAATAAGCTTCTTTCTACTCCATCAGTCTCCAGTGCCCACTCTTTGCCTTCTTCGCCGTCCATGATACCCTGAGGATCTGCCGCAGACACTTCATTTCGAAATCGCTGATTGTCAATGCCATCTTAGCCTCATTTTTGCCCTAGGGCGGAGTTTTTCAGAAGGCCGCTTCGAACGAGAATATGGCTAAAACATGTCGATTCTACATGTATCAAAACGAGCGGCGCCGTCATACAAATGCTGCTAAACAGAAGTCCTTTAATATGGTCAAGGAACTGACGATTACATCGGCGTATTGTCATGACTCTAACAACAACACAGATAGGAAGTGATTGGTCTATTTTCAGGGCAACAACATAGTATGGCAGTATATGTCTAATGGTCTAATGATAGTAGTGGACCGATGTATGCTATGTACTTATATTACACGTATGTATGATTGCATGTAGGCCTATGTAACTAAGTCCTTGACCTCCATTTTGCCCTTGGGTGGAAGTTTTTCAAAAGGCCGTTTCAAAACGAGAATATGGCTAAAACATGTCAATTTGATCAAACTAGCAAGCTCGGCGCCTTCATACAAAATGCTACTGAAGAGAAGTCCGTATGGTCAAGAAACCAGAGGCGGCGATCGGAGTTCGAGGGGACAAGACCCCTCACCTTTTACAGAGAGAGGACAAGTTATACGTGTGTCCCCCCACATTTCCTACTCGTCTCATTGGATGTCCCCCCACCTGTCAAACGAGATCGTCGCCTCTGCAAGGAACTGATGATTATAATGGCGGACAATAACGACAACACAGATAGGAAGTGATTGGTCCATTTTCAGGACAATAGAAACGAATGGCGGTTATGGTGGTAGTAGACGGATGGGTATTATGCCATGTATTGATATTATACGTACGTATATATCTATGCATGCTATAATAAGGCAACTTGACGCACGTTAAGTTACATAGAAGGTAAAGGTAATGCATAGCAAGATATAAGTAAGGTAAAGTGAGATGAGGTAAGATAAATGGACATGCTCAGATCCACTTCAAACAAGGAGAATCGGGCTGCTAGTCTGTATAATTCATTTCAGGCTGTGACTACATCTCTCCCTTCATCGCTTCGTCTGGACTTCAGTATCAGAAGAGATCATTTGCTATCGATCAATGTAACCTTTGCGGAAAGGTCGCTACCTGGCGCATTGTTGTAGCTCTGGCATAATGGCGTCTCTGACAATTGTTATTCATAGCGCCTGATTGATCAGTCGGCAAACAACGTGCTGTAGCGTATGAGACCTCGCCAGTAGGTATTGGAATCATAACTTTTCGTCAATGACAAACACCATAATGACTATATATGTCTGGAGCGTTAAAAAAGATTATTTAGCGTATTAACAGACATTCGAGATATGAAGGCAAATAATTATGTTTGGGGTAAAGGTTAAGTTTTTGACGGGTAGAAAATGTCTGAAGCGTGTAACTAATGTCTGAGACGTGAAATGTAACGTTTTATGTTTCGAAATATGTCTTGGGCGTATTAATAAAACTGTTTTGAGGCGTGAAAAGTAATTTATCGCTTAAAAACAAATTGTGAGGCGTGAAAATAATTGCTTTTGCGATGTAGGCCCCTAAGCAAATCCCTGAGGCGTGTTAATAAGTGTGCTACCATTTGCTTTATATTTTCCTAGTGTGAATAGTTTGGGCGCCAGTTTCAATTTCTGCAGTTGAGCATCGATACAACGACACTAAGTCGACATCAAGCGCTTTACAGGAGAGAGCGAAGAACAGACAGCGAGAGACGGAGAGAGCTATGGGCTGTGAGGCCCTAGAAACGACATCTCATCTTGTATGTATCAACCGAGCACTAGAGATGACAGCTAGATAAATTGCAGAGGACAGACGCGCAGCTAGCTAGGACACCGGATTAAAAGACTGTTCGAGAATAACGCGAGCTAGGACGAATGCCCCGTTCAACAATTTGATAAAAAAAATTCATTCATATAACTTAAGTATCTATCTAATGTGTTATACAGTAAGTTATGTGAAATATTTTGTAGATATCCAACAATATAAGCAACCTTCTTAGGGCAAATTTAGGCTTATTGGGGTGGTTTTTATGTGTATATAAACCTAGATCATATTATTGCACAAACGTTTATTAATATTATTATTATTATTATTATTATTATTATTGTTATAAAAAAATAAGAGTATATTTCATGTGTATATTTCATGCTCTATATTTTAGGGCTGAACTTCAAATATCTCTGGTTAAATTTATCACCCTTCGTATATCCTGAACTTCTGATGCTCTACCCTATCGGATTTCGATTAGTGTTGGGCACGAGACCAAAACCTCGAGACCAAGACCGAGAAGTCCAAGACCAAGACCAAGACCGATGCTCTTTTATTATAAACAATTCAATTTATTAAGGCCCTAAAACGGAATAACACGCTTAAAACATTAATTTTATTGCTGAGGAATACTAATCTTAATAATGGTCCAAAAAGCAGTTTTACCGGCCAGTTTGAACTTTTGCGGGTTCCGTCCTTGTCTTCGGCCTGAGAATAGCACACTATAAATTACTTACAGTATACGATAGGTAAATGCTTTAAAACTCCGCGTCAGACCTCTCCGGAGGTGTGAGCTTGTTCCAAGCCAGGATAAAGGAGGAGGGTTCTGCGGTGGGCTTGCCACCCAGGTAAAACAAAAGCTTGCAACTGAAACAGCGCAACGACCTCAAATGTTTAGAGATATCGTGGGAGGAGGCTGAGACACTGGCTTTGGATGGAGACGAATGGAGGAAGTGCGTTGCCAGATGTGTAGACCTACAACGGAAGGACTAAGTACTAAGTAAGTGAATACTTTAAGGCATCTGAACAAGTAGACTAGCGTTCCGTTTGAATACTCGGAATTGTAGGTTAACAGTGTCTACACGTTGCCAACCACATTATTATTAGATTGTTCCAAAACCTTACAATTTGTGAAAGCAACTTTTGAAATGGCTGGCTCCGGCGCAAATGCATTTTTTGCCCATTGTAACACGTAGATATAAATGGTCAGCACGCCATAAATCGATAGCAATCGCGTATAGGGCCTAAACATCCGGTGTCTCTAATAATCAAAAATAACAAACAAATATAAAAAAATTGCTCTGATACGGTAAATGACCAAGAACGCTGTTCTAAGACGGTGACCAATCCCAAGACCGTTCCTTTAAGACCAAGACCAGGACCAACGCATTTGAGACCAGGACCGACACCAAGACCGATGGTCTGAGACCAAGACCAAGACAGATGGATTCGAGACCAGGACCAAGACAGCAGTTTTCCGGTCTCGAGACTGTCTCCAGACCAAGACCGCGGTCTCGAGACTGTGGCGGTTTTCGCCGGTGTACCCTGTGGGAGCATTTTGTGCTCCCTGTGGGAACATTTTGGGCTCCCTATGAGAGCAATTCGTGCTCCCGGTTGGAGCAATTTGTGCTCCCTATGGGAGCATGTTTTGCTCCCTCTGAAAGCTATATAAGGGATGACTGCATGTGATTAGTTGGTTGTTGTTAGACGTTGATAAGAAAAACATTACAGATCATTTCGACAATGACTGTCTTGATTTATTTTGATTCTATTTCACGAGTTTAATGTTGGCTGCTGCCTTTATTTCATATTGAAAGATATTTGTCGAACAACGATTGATTCCGTCTCTAGCCTAGTCTAGTGACTTTCAAATTAGTAGCAGTCGTGAAATCCTGCGCCAGACCGGGTAGGTCTTACTCAGCGGACAGTCAAAAAGAAGGCAGAATCTCGGACTCGGCCTTCCGGGTTACCAGGAGAAGACGGGAAGGAACACAAGGTTTTCCCTGGGCGTTCGCCCCAATTGCTGCTGATACGTGAACGCCCGGTGCCGGACCCAAGAGGGGTTCGCCACAAGACCACATCCCTGGTGATGGCCCCGTTTGAGTCGATAAGCCTATGGAGGATTTTGATTATGTCTTCAGCGTCGGAAGTGTTTCGCCGATCAAACCACGCAGATGAGTTCGGTTTTGGTCTTATTTAATTCAGGCGCATAGATATAGATACACACCACGTTGAATACACTGGATGCGATTTTACCTTTAACACTGCCGATGTTTTTACCAGGAGCTTCATGTAAAGTTGAGTGTCATCAATATAATTATGATATGAGATGTCATGATATCAGTAATCAGTATATATGACAGACAGTTAGTGTTACTAGGCCGAGTTTCTGGCGGAACAACAAATGTTACTGCAGCGGGTCGCTGTTGCCTGTTGGCGTGCATCATAACCAACATGTCAACGTGTTCAGGTGACAACGATGACCGTAATTAAGCGGTTTAGACTTTAGAGTTAGGTCTGCAAAAGAAAACGTGCGCTCAGAAGATATCAATTGACGAGCCAGGTATGCAGAGGTGCTTTATTAAGCGCAAGTGGGCGAGTGCACTGTGCGCGAGATAGACTTTAACCGGATATTGCAATTTTCCGACCTGAAGTGGAAACATGCGGGTGCTCCAATACAACACGAGTCAGGTACTCGCGAGTACCCATGCAGGTACGCTCGGCAGCCCTATGCGTAATACTTTGCGTATGTATGTTCCGATGCGTGTGCATCTATGTGTGTTCCGATCTGTGTGTGTGTGTGTATGTGCGTGTGTGTGTGTAAACGATAAAGCATCCAAGCAAGCAAACAGACTGTATTGTGTTACTCGTCAGGCAGATAATAAAATATCTGAAGTGCAAAGTTGCTTCTCAATTGTAGCATGCTGCACATTTAAATTTATCGTGCGCCAAAGGGCGGATATACAGTTGGTCAAAAAGAATGCACTTACTTACATGCTTAGATCCGAGAAACTCGTGAACTTTGCTAAAGGTCAATTAAATGACGTAGCTAATGATTGCGTCTATGTATTGTCTTAGACCCAGCTGCTTGAAAGAGACAGACCAATGACGTCATTACAAATATTAGCCTAGCACAGTCGATGCCCACGGACAGCCGCGCGGCATTAAATTTTGAAAATGTGCAGATATTTATCGAAATTCTTCCTATTTCTGCTGCGCTAACTGATGTTTCGATCGAATCTTCGTCGAAGGGCATTTTTTAAATCAAAATTTACGATGTAACAATTTGTAGGACTAGGCTGAAATTTTCGAAGTAACGCCTTTTTCGATCAAACTCATTATAACCTCTTTAGCGCCACATTAATGTATAGGCCTAGGACCTACTTGAGTTTTATTTGAGTAAGCTATAGACAAGGTTTCTATATATATCTATCTGATTTTTAAATTTAATTTAATATTTAAATTTACTTGATCAAGTTGAACAAATTATTTCTATATTTTTATATGTAAATAAATTTTTTTAATTTCTTATAATTATTGTTTATATAAAATAAATTTCTTTATTTAAGTATATGAATAGGCTAATTAAGTTATCGAGATTCGGTGACTTCTAAGCGCAACAATTATAGGGCCTATCTCTTAGGCCCTATATTAAAAAAAATTATACTGAATGCAGAAAGACTTGTTCGTAGCTTAAATCGGAAGACGATTGGCTTACTTCTGCATGGACCCACGAGGAGGGCGCAAGAATCTCTGCCACAGAAGGTGAATGTTCAATTATGCTAATAATTCAGATGGGCCAATCAGCTAGGCTTACAGGCCTACGTTAAGCCTACTGAAAGGTCTTGAAATAGTTTGCAGTCCGTTTAGACTCAACAACTTAGGCTATATCAGCGGTTACCAACCTTCGTTTTTGTTGTAAAGCCTACCCCAACAACAATTTTTTTGCGTAGGCCTATCCCAATACAAAAAAACTTTTCAGAAGCGTTCTTTGGTAATTTATTTAATTAGAGTAGGTTATTAGAATAAGAAAATTGTAAATTATAATATTATTAATGAATTTTGCTATATTACTTTATAAATCTATACAATATTTGACAAAGATGTGACGTAATTTTTGTGACAAAGAAATAATAGATGATCAAAGACTAAAATAATAAAAAACGTTATTTAACAATATTTAGTACACTACTGTTATAGTATGACTAAAATATGTATTATTATGGCATTTCAAAACCTGCAATTATTATCTGTTCTGCAAATAATATTTTAAGAATAAATTTTTTCTTGTGTAGGTTTACCTCTTAATTGGCAACCGCTTGCTTACCCCTAGTGATACGCGTTCCACCGGTTGACAGCCGCTGACTTAGGCCTATACTATAAGTTAACGAATAACTGCATGTCTACTTTAATACTTTAATAATACTAGGCCTATATATCCAAATCTACAAGATAGGTTAATTTATGGGCCTAACACTCTGAATTGCTCTAGACCGAATAGCGAATAACTGCATATCTACTTTAATACTTAAATAATAATAATACAACATACTAATGTTGGTGTCCAGTTTCTGCAGCATTCGGATGGGTAAACCCAGACAACGCTAGAAAACAGTCCAAACTCCTCCACTAGTTTGCACTCTGACAGTGCCCGTCCGTAGCCTGGATAAAGGAGGAGGGATACGCTAATGTTCTATGTTATCACACAGTGTCGTTAAACTGAAACTACTATGTATACTAGCAAACAGTCCATGCATGTACCTGTAAGTCTGAGATTTTTGACGTGTAGGCCTAGGAGTACATTATTTTCCTTACAATGTTTTATCGACTCAGTTAAAGGCTTATCCATTTCCATTTCAGAAATTTGATACAGCCCTTCTTTCAACATCTTTCTGCTCAGAAGTGCATACACACGCCTCGACGGCGCAATTGCAGTTGTACTGCAGAGCAATGGTGCGCGAAGAACTTGCTCAAGGTCCCTATACACAGTGACGCCCCGGACGAGGCTCGAACCCGCGCGCTCAGCACACACTGAACATTATGGGCTGAGCGCTCTAACCGATCGGCCACTGTGCCACACTTATGTTAATTATCGACTTAGTTAAAGCCTTATGTTAATTATACAACATCGGCGTCTTGATTACACAGGTCAGAGAACCCCGGCAATTTTGGCACCGTCCATCTTGGCCGCATGTCAGCTCTGTCAGCTCTGGCACCGTCAATCCATGACAGCGTCATTTTTCTGACCATCAGTATACTTTTCATAGTCTTTCTGCCACGACTTTTAATCTGTTTTTGGATCTTTCAATTCTGGCGAGTATGCCAGGACTGAAAGCTCCGTAAGAAATGGCACCGCCGCCACTGACACAGCTACTCTGCCACCTGACATGGCGGGCTAATTGTTGCCCCCGAATTCCTTCCTGCAGCAATAGGCCTACTTCTTTCGTGACCTGTGATGCAGTGAAGCATTGACAGAATGACGCTCGCTACTCGATGGATCACAATTCCGCACAGGAGCGACTAAAGACGATCCAGTTGACTCGTGGATGCAGCTAAAGGTGAGAATGAGTTCTTATGAAGGTTTGGGACGAATCCAATAGATTGGTTGCCGATGAATTTTCAGACTATATAGAAAATGCTAAAGCCAATATTACAGATAATAGGTCACTCATGCCTTATTAGCGCAACGGGTTTGAACAAATCTTTAACGCGTTACTACTTAACTCTGCCGTCGCATGCTGCGAGTCACGCCAAATACTGACGCTGCATAAATAATACATATGGGACACGAATTATGACTAAACATAAGACTATGATCCCTTCAACCGCGAACATCATTCATAACCTTGGAGCATGCGTTGAAGAAGATCTATTGTCATACGTCATTGCTCCTCAAAAATATAGCCCATATTGCTGCATATATATATATACATATATATATACATAAATATATATATATTTCCATATAAGTTTTATGCATATTGTTGTACTTATACTGATGGATGCTGACTTGTAAATTATAAGAATAATTGTATATATGTACGTATCTGTTCTTGCTTTTATAGCATTATATATATATATATATATATGTATACAAAACCATAACCACAGTTTTTTTTATTGTTTCATCATCGTTATACAAATGTAGGTAACAAGTTCTCTGTGAAAAGTGTAAATAATTAATACATCATTATTCATTTAGTTATAAACTAATAGCATCAGAGTGAGAATTAAATTTTTCTTAATGCCATTTCATGTTACACAGGGTAGCCTAATAAATAAAACAAGAATGGAAAAACCCTTAAGGGACCGAGATCCCGCTAGCAGGGTCACCCAATTACGGAGATGAAATTAAGTAGTGGATGATGACGTATTGAGTATATTCAATAAGGTGGTAGGTAGAGTTACTAGACTTAACTAGTTAATTAATATGAAGTATAGAAACTCAACAGCTAGTAAAGAAATAGGCACTTCATGTAGAGTGAGTCAATAGGTGCTTACGGAGTCGGTATTTAAAGGCTTCATAGTGGCTTATATTTCGGATTTCGTGTGGTAGGCAATTCTAGGCTATATGGGTTCAGTGTAAGCATTCGAGAATTTACGCGTGTTTGTACGTGGGAAAAAATATATATGAATAAAATTTATTTATATATATAACATTTATTGATTGGCTGCAATGACTTTCATATGTAGGGCATATTTTCTTCGTAAACGAATTGTACAGGTCTGATATTATGGGATCTGACGGTATTATTACAGGTCGCTGATGTTGACGTATTGGCGTCTCCAGAAGAATTTGCCACCAGTACTAAGAAAGGCCAACGAGAGGCATTATGGGATTAGCGATGCAACTTTCGGTTATTACACAGACTGCTTTTAGTTGATCCGGACTTAAAGCCGACGACTTTGCGTTTGGAACATCGTTCGTCGCATCGCATACAATACGAAGCATCACCAATTTGTCAATAATGTTTATTGAGAATTAAAATAAATTGCATCAATTAATGGATGCAATTGTTATAGAAATTAATGATTTTTCACACAATTTGAATTCAATTTTAATAAAAATGTATACACTGACAATTTAATAAGAGATTTAATTTGAAATTAACTTCACAACTCAAATTGTCAACAAAGAATCTAAAAACAAATTTGGCGCTTCGAGCTGACATTTCTTAACCCAACATCTGAATGAAGAAGATCATATGCGTAGCCCTCTCATAGATATAATTATATGGCTCGGAGGCCTCCAGAACCTCAGGCCAAGGAATCTAAATTAGAAGAATGGTTACTCGTCAAATTTCCATTGCACAGTGTTCACGTTTCGCTCTTAAACATAGATGCCATTTCAATTTAAATTTTGCTTCTATATGAAAATATAATGTTTAAAAATTCCAAAATAATTTTTTATAATTTTGCTTCTATATGAAAATATGATTTTTAAAAATTCCAAAATCATTTTTTAAAATATTGCTGACATAGTTATTCGTCAATTTTCCTTCGTAACTGAAAGTTAACTAATAAGCTAGTTATGTTAACAAGATGTTGAAAATTTCTTGCTCCTGATTATTGCCAAAGACTAGTGACACGATGGTACATAGGGACTTTCCAGTCATGTGCATATTGGTCCTTGATCCCGGGCTTACGTAGAGCGCATCTTCTCGCTCTGCGGTATACTTACTGCTGGCTATTGGATACAATACAATGTAATGCAACTGTAATTTGATAATAGCACTTCTTATATTTAGTTCAGAAGTGCACACAAGCCTCGACGGCGCAACTGCAGTTGTAATGCTGATTAATTGTGCGCGAAGGACTTGCTCAAGGTCCCTACATAGTGACGCCTCGAACAAGGGTCGAACCCGCTCGCTCAGCGCACACTGAGCGTTATGGTCCGATCGCTCTAACCAATCGGCCACCATGCCACACGGATCCGCGATCCACATATAAAACTCCTTTGAGATGAGAGAATTTCTTTAGCTAAATGCAAACACTTTATAAACTTTAGACAATAGATGGTAGCATATAATATTACACGTCTTCGGACTTCCTCAAACTTATCTGTCGACTGTGAACATCTAACCAGGCAGTTTGAGTTACAAGTAGGGCCTACCAGCCTATACTAGATTCAAGGTACGCATTAGTTAGATTAAGAGCTGTGTTAGTTAATATGCCAGAGCTGTTCTGTCCCAGTCGTGTTCTTTATATCCTCCATAGAACATTCTTTTGAATGGTGAATGGTGCCGTGCATTGACTGCTTTCCTGCAGCCCGTGGATATCTAGCTGGCTGTGTGTCTGTCTCTTTCTGCTTGGGTCGCTTTGCTGCCTCCTAGTTGTGTGTGTGCCTGTCGTTGGTACTTTCGTTGGTCTCTCCATAAAGCAAAGACGATGGAAATGGGAAACTCTTCTGACTGATTTGGCGCCTGACTTGTTGCGTCATTACCCGTGGGATACGCCGAACAATTGCACGCAACCGGATCAGTTTTCTTCGAGACGTCCATATATAGCGTTACCACCTTTGCGTCCGCCCTTCTGCATTGCTACACGTGGCGTGCATGCAAATGAAATGCAGCCGTGCTACATAATCTCGCCTTATTGGATTCGCCTTAGCTTACGTTACATTGACAATGACCATAATTATGAGGAGGAGGAGGAGGAGGACGACAGTTTTTTCGCAGCGTATAATTAATTATTCAATGTCTTAGATCTCATCATAATGTTTCGTTGACAAAATAGGTAAATGTATACAATGTATCAATATATATATATTGTATATATATATATGTTATATATATATACTGTAAAGAAGACGATCAAGATAGCGCATGCACGTAAAACTATGATTCACTCAACATGGTTCTGCAAAGCGGCAAGCAAGCATATATTATGTTCACTAGAACAAAATAATCATTTAAGTACTGGTGTATTTCATCCTTACTCTTCCCGGTGCGGTTGTTTCCCGTCGGACTTGGGGTAAACGGACCCAGAGACGCGCGCTATCGACCTAATCACCCCAATCCACCTCCTAACCCACCCTCGACCTATCCCTCAATTATTCATTCCACCCATCCCGTAGCTTAGTCTTTTGATCATGGCCGATTAAATATCGTCTGCGCAAATCGATTCGCCGAATCACACTGGACCAAACGGCGCTATCTAAATGTAAAAGGAATGGCATTGAAGCGAGCAGCCGAAACAAGAATCGTACCAACCCGCCCGTTATCTGGAGTCCGAACCCAGGAGAATACGATTACAATTACATCGTAAATCCAATCTGAAAGTAACGTGAAACATTGTTCAAATGGGTGGTACGTTACATCAATTTGGTAATCCTTTTCGGGGAGCAATATTTAAGTGGTCGCGATGCTCAGTAAAACCACCAACTACGGGTAGTGGAAATGCACTGACAATTTGAACGTTACACCACTGATTGGTGAGAGGTTAACTGTGGAATAATGATCCACGTGTTATTAACACATTGCTCCAGCGCTTTTGAGTGCAGTATTAGAAACTCTGCCACTGTTCGTGCCACTGACAGTGCCAGTCCCAAGCCTGTAGAAAGGAGGAGAAAACTCTAATCATCTTTGCAATGAGGCAGTGTCGTTAAACAGCAACTTACCAACAAGTTATTAGTGGAATACTGTCTCACCTGAAAATGGTGGACGATATGCAGGCCTGAGTTTTTTTAGTGCGATTTGACGCTGACAATGCGGAACTGTGCAGCGTCATAGCAGTAAGCCTAGAATTGTCACAAATCTGTTCTTTAAATCCGTTTATTTTCGATCTACTGTTTTATCGTTCATTAACACAACCGCATTAGCCATAATTGGTTAGAGCGTGGGTTACTGCTGCATCCCACTGGCTTCTGTATTAAAGGTTGTGGGAAAGCGGTTCTCCTCCCTGAATGTGGCTCATTTAAGAGATTTTAATCTCATTCTAGCACACCCGAACACGGACCTTACATGGCGTGGCGCCCATTCAAACGAGCAGCGATGGTTAAGGATCTCACATCGAGGAACGAGCAAGGTCGAGGCCATGTACCACTAGTTCTTGACCCGTAGTGATGGTTCCCCAAGGAGTGTGAGTTTCGGTTCTTGGGATTATGAGGAGGAGAAGGTCCGATACTTGTGTGACTCCGCGCCCTGACTCGGAACATCGAAACCTCTATATATTGAAGTTTCAAGGATACCTATACTATATGCTCGAAGAACCAATGTTCGAAGAAATTTACATATATATATTTCTAAAAGGTTAAATATTAGAATTTTTATTTTCATACTCTTTCGATAATGCTACATTGGCAATATATAATAATATTGCTAGACCATTAATTTATAGTAGGCCTATAATGGCTGATAATTTGACCTGCTGATTTTTCTAGATTTTCTTTTTGTCTTCAGCGCTTGGAGTGCTGGAGGGAATTAAACCATTTTGGACTGTCGACATAGAAAAAGGTTAAGAACCACTGCCATTTACTGTCACTATAATTATAAGAACGTGTTCATTTACATTTTACATTTATTCGACCTAGTTGTTATAATCCAACGACCCACTGCATGTCATAAACAAGATGATTACTGTCGCCCTCCTCCTGTGTTGGACTGGCAGCTAATTCGTTGCTTAACGACGTTGTGTCACATAAAAGATGACTAGCATCTCCCTTCATCTTAACTGAGGCTCAGTATGACAAGTCAATGACGTATAGTCATGTATATATATTCATACTGTATCATGTATATAATTATATACATGACACTGATTGGCTTGATTAAGATCAATATTAGAAATAAATTGATCGCTATCCTGTGGATATCTAATAATAAATCTATTGTTATTCTCTGTAATCATGCACAGACGGACTCTTTCGTGATGAATCACAATGTACCTGTTTTTGCTATCTCACGTATACCGTACGAGGCGAATGGGCGCTAATGATATCTGTATGCGGATCGAGTACGCGCTTACGTCCAAAATAAGTGCAA
The DNA here is from genome assembly GCA_959347315.1 of Bimastos eiseni. Lineage (NCBI taxonomy): Eukaryota > Metazoa > Annelida > Clitellata > Crassiclitellata > Lumbricidae > Bimastos > Bimastos eiseni. Next base: position 15,883,176 of record OY365814.1, read on the forward strand.
CGCTGTTCATGCGCGCAAGTACAAAAGGAAATGTCAAGTCATTCAAATTTAGTGTCAAATCATTTAAGCTTATTTAAGCATATAGCGTAGGCCTATGTTTACTATAGGGCCTAGTTGTTACGCAACCATAACCATAACCAAACCATTTTGTTGACTGCCTCCAATCGAAGAAATATTTATTAATTTATTCGTTTATTCATTTATTCGTTTATTCATTTATTCGTTTATTCGTTTATTCATTTATTCATTCGTTCATTCATTCTTTCTTTCGTTCGTTCATTGAAGACATTGAATACATAAGTTCGTGTATATAAGAGGAACAGGAGGAAGAACAGGACATGAACCCCAAGGGACCAACGAGGTCACGATGACAGGACACAGGCAGGATTAGATTTACATGACAGTAGCCTATTAAGAAGATTTTCTTGAAATTTTCTTAACTTGTTAACTAAAGTGAACGGGCATCTGGCATTAATAGGGCCAGTCCTTTCATTTATAGCACAAGATTATTCAGTCTTCTGCATGAAATCCATGCGCTGATTTTTATTGCTCAATGAGAGCAATCTCAACGTTAGACAATATTCCTAATGCAGTAACGTTTCATAGAACTAGATCAAGAGTTTTAAAACATTTACTTGTCGAGAATTATTACAGTGTTCAGATGCCATTATTTGTAGCAATAAAACGATCTATTTTCAGCATTGTTGCGCAATTATTCCAGGCTATCTGAGAATTCCAGTTCGTTTACTGATGTTGACATATTTCAGTGATCTGAATCTGGAGATGGTACGGTACGTAGGCCCATAGCACGGGGAGTCATCGGATACACTAAATGGTGCGGCACCGATTCAGATGGACAGCGGCGATAAGGATCATACAACCGGATCAATTCATTGGAAAATTATCCGGATAGAGGGTGTACATGGTCGCTATGGAGAAGGGCGTACAACAACATTCGCATCTATTTTGATGACATGCTCGTTTAAAGTACTAAAAATAGACCTATTTTCTCTACAGCGCTATAAATAGTACATTCCCCGTCTTACATTTTATGGGTCAAACGGTAACACTTCGGTCTACTGTCGAACGCACCAGTGGCGGCTCTGGACTTCTCCAACAGAGTGGCATGGAGTGGCGGGGGCCGGGTACACAAACTCATTTGGTGGGGCACGGGAGTCTTCTGGTCCCCTGTAGATACAACACTGAAATGCACCATTTCCCAACTTCAGTCGTCTGGAAGACTGGCAGCATCGGAGCCATCTGTCTAAATGGAGATTCGCTATTCATGACATCTAAAAATGGCGGTATTAGCTAACTATGGAGATGTGTAGGTTTAAATGTCTAATACACATATACTCACCACGCATAGTGTCTATGGAACACATTACGTTAGCCTATCGACTGCATCGAGAGACCATTACGAGATGCACTCGAGAGTTCCGACGTGACCTGCACATGTGATCTAGTTCTTGGAAGAGAACAATCACTCGATTAAATTATAAAAGTAATTTAAGACAAAAATAAATTCACAGAAAATGAACGTAAGACTCGCGGCTATTCGGGTGGGCCATGGTCCATAACTCTTGGTGGTTCTGGGCGTTAGTGTGCTCACGCGTTAGGCTAGGCCCCCAAACTCGGATGTACAGGTTTCGACAGAATCATCTGACGAGGACACCATACCACGGACACCATGGGCCATGGGCCTGTTGGCAAGATGGAGTGCTGCTTCACAAAACGATGATAATAATTATTAACTTAACCTGATGCTTCACGACTTGACGTGATCTAGGACGAAAAGCAGGTACACCGTTTCAACACGGGATCAACTACACAGTTATGTTTTATTCTGCGTTCTTGCACTTTTCGCAGCAGTATTAGTAGAAGGGTTACTTTTGGACGAATAGAATTGACTTTTATCTGAAACTTTGACGTCGAAAGTGTACAGAAAGTGATTGTCCATTATTGTTTGTCGATATTGCAATTTTAAGTTTCCTTGTTTGCAACGAAAATGTTTGACGTCGAAAGTATACAGAAAGTGATTGTCCATTATTGTTTGTCGATATTGCAATTTTAAGTTTCCTTGTTTGCAACGAAAATGTTTGACGTCGAAAGTATACAGAAAGTGATTGTCCATTATTGTTTGTCGATATTGCAATTTTAAGTTTCATTGTTTGCAACGAAAATAACAATGCTTTCAGCTGATCATGTTATAAATTACAATCCCTTCCAGCGTCAAAGAAATCCTTTTGTAATTGTTAACGAGCATTTTCGTTTCCACCATCGTTAACGAGAATAACCCCGTTGGATCGGTTAAGAAGAGACGTGTCCGTGTCGGAAAGAGTCGATCGAGACTGTTGGGTAGTTATCTTAAGTTTCATTGTTTGCAACGAAAATGTTATACGGACTTATACGGACGCAACTCTACAATAGAGTGCGAGAGTGTTCGCTTCTGTTGACGGTCTGTCTGTTAATCACCCCTACTGCTCTTTTATTACGAACTCTATATGGAGCACGCCCTCGGTCAAGGCAGGTGAAATGACGAGGAGAGAAGGATAGCACGAGCGAGAGGAGGGTTTGAAGAATATACGTATGGAAGACGGGTGGAAAGAAAGATGGAAACTGGTAGGATGGAGGATAAGAATGACTGGAGGATTGACGGATTGATGGACAACCCACAAAATAAGAAACAGCGAGAAAGAAAGAAAGAGAGAGAGAGTGAGTGATAGAGAAAGAGTGAAAAGAGAAAGAGAGGGAAAGAGAGAAAGAGACAGACAGGAGAGAGAGAAAAAGAGACAGACAGGAGAGAGAGGGAGGGAGATAGAGAGAAAGAGATAGAGAGAGTGGCAGGTAGATGTTATAAAAAAACCCGATCTCACTCACCAATTGACAGTTTAAGCACACACTTTCACACAGAATCAGAAAACGTAATGCAGAAACGGACAAAAACAGAGACAGGCAGAAAGACATAAAGACAGACACACAGACAGGCGGAGAGAGGGAGAAAAGACAATACATTGATATAGAGGTAACTTCTGTTTCGCCCTGTAAACTTCGCTCTCAATTTAAATCCGACTCTCTAACGCAGCGATTCCCAACCTGTGACCCGCCAGGCCTAAAAAATGACCTTCAACCTATCAAAGATTAAAAAAAACAGGTAAAAATGAATATTTGATGGAAAAATTATTTTCTATTAAAAATTAGTATGTTTTATTGACGTTTACTAGTAATCTAAAGTGATTAAACAGGAATTTATCCAGGTGTAATTTGATTCTATTCTAAAATAATTATTTTTAACCTTGTGGCCCATCATATCCTTCAACTAAATAAAAGTGGCCCTAAGTCGAAAAAGGTTGGGAACCACTGCTCTAACGTCTACAGTATTTCTTCCGTGTCCACATCTTTGAAACAGACAGATTCTGTCAGTCAGACAGACAGAGAGACACAGAAGATAACTACCCAAATAAATGGACAAACAGGCAAAGAGACACTAGCAAAGGCACACACAAACACGTATACACGTATGCACAGAAAGAGGCGATAAGGCGCACAGGTTTAGTCCAATCCGATTGCTGCAGCTGCTGGACATGGTTTATAAACTTAGACACGCGATCAGCGCTCGAACGCTTAGCTGAGCGCTGCGCTGATAGAGCAGGCATTTAGAGTCAGCGCTGCCAACGCGATTCCGCGAACAGTATACTTCGATAGGGTATCGACCGACTAACAATGTGGCGTTCGTGACAGAACAGGAACATTTGGAACATTCAGGTAGGAACATTGAACTCCATTGAATGCTCGGGAACATTCAGAGGAGAGTGGACAAATCGGAAAACATCCCTTGGTTATCCATGTCCAGACTCTGTCATGGTAACGAAGCTATCACATGCAATAGAAGTAACGAATGAATGAAATGTTGCCAAGATATCAAGCAGCTTTCATTCGTTTCAGGGTCTTTGTATATTGTAACTCTGGCTGAGTGGTTCACTGGCTCCCAATGGCAACCAACGCCTACGGTCAGAAAACAGGAACTAGGGAGAAAAAGTCAAAACCTTTTTAAAAAGTTTATCTACAAGTCAAGTAAAGCCTTTGAAATAGTAAGGTAGAAAATTACGCAGTTTCAAGAAGCTGGAAAAACACCTCCTAACAACAACACTGCATTACCGCAATATTATGACTCTCAGCTCGGCAGTATGCGAACAAAACGCGACACTCATTTAAAAGATCGAAAATTACCGTAATACGTCAATTTGCAGCACGACGTTTGCGCGTTTGAAACAGATATTGAGGTGTCACGTGACAGAAAATAAATAACACGAAATGAACAGAAACGCTGAGAATAAATTTATGAAAATTGCATCAGACATAAATGTGTGTATTAGGCTATTATTGCGGTCAAAAGCGAACAAGAAGCTTTTCATGCTCGTCGTGCGAGCAGTTTTAAATTCTCATGCTCAGTCATTATGGCACAGCGCAATATAAATAGTCTGTTGCTTGCATCGCACAGATGCATCGCATTGGAATGCGTTCATTATGGCCGCGATTTGCGCTTGAATGCTGTTAGAAGATTTGCAATCGATGTGCAGAAGTTGTTTATGGCAGATCAATCCTAGATGAGCAACAGTCTGCGATCAGTGCGTTAGTAGTAAGTTTACCTATGTGCAACATATAACTCGATTAGGCCTACTTTAAAGCGCCACAGTCATATAGGCCTACGAAGGCCAGTTAGGGAATGTGAACAATTTAACCGCGAAGTTATTTAACATAGTAATTCAAAGTAACTGACAGTGTGACTGACCGACTAACTAGCTAGCTAACTTGGTTTGCAACATATACCAAAGAAGGTTTTCTGGCGTTAATAATAACCGCTTCACCTCATAGTGCAATCCGCTTGGAGGCGACACTCTGAAAAATGGAAGCCTTAACAACACTGTCGACGCCAAACGATGACAAAACTACTTTCGTTTCATCACTTACGGAACTTGATAACCAGACGGGGTGTGCCAATACGACACCACCGAGTTTCCCGTCCCCTGGAGCTGCCCGTCCTGAGACGGTCATCGCTCTTTCGTTGTTGTTCTGTATGATCGAGACGGTCGGAATCGTCGGTAACCTCCTCGTCATCGTCGTCGTCATGGCCGACCGAAAGATGAGAAGATCGCCGACGAATATGTTCATCATGAATCTGGCCGTAGCTGACTTTCTCATCATGGTCTGCGGGATTCCGGAAATTGTTCAGTTCATGCTGAACCGCGGTTGGCTGATGGGCCTCACCTTCTGTCGGCTAGAACGATTCACGCTCGTCTGTTGTCTCTATGCGTCAATCATGACCCTGATGGCCGTCTGCATTGAAAGGTACATGTAATCTAATCTTGTCTTGTATAATCTTATCTTATCAAGTCTAGCTTACAATCTGAAGGCATCCGATCTAAAAAAATATGATCTGAAAGAATATAATTTATAGGCTGATTTAAAGTTGATTCCGAAGTAATCTAACGGGACACCTAGCATGATTTGATGTGATCTTATCTAACTTATTCTAGTCCAATGCTATCAAATCAATGATTTGAGTTGGACGAGGGTTGAAATTGGGGAAAAGAGGTGCCGATATGGTTACAAGAACCATTCCCCTCTCCTCCCATTTATGGCTTTTTGTTATGGAGAAGTACCGGTGGGCTTATAGACGGCCAGAAGAGGTGCCTGTAGGGCATACAGCTTCATAACGTCCCACTTTAGGTGTTCCAATCATGGTTGATCTAATCTAACGCAATGCATAGAAAGCTAAATGTAGAATGTCTTTAGTTTATTTACAACCAGCAATGTCCTTATCAATTATCAAGAATCCACAAACTGTTTTCTGTGATATTTAATTCATAAGTCATCGATAGGCAAAACATAAGATAACAAAACAAGGGTTTAAATGCGTGGTTCAGAAGATAATTATATGAGCGGTGTTGAAACCACTGCAAATTCACCTAGAATGTTTGTTGATCCGCTGTAATTAGTGGATAAATCGATATAGTCGTTGAAAGCTGGCTTGACTATCTAGATTACTTAGTTAGCCCCGTTAGTTGTAACTGTTAATCGTTATCGTTATCTCGTATAGGCAACATGGCAACATTTATAAAAAAAAATTTCCCTACGTTCGTGCACTTTGGTATTATGAAATAATTTGAGCGCCAGCATCATTTTTTAACCACTGAAGAATAATACTATTATGGCGGCACATATAGTTTAGAAAATATGAAGAATACTTAGAACACTAATTTTTAAATAATTAATTCAACAAATTATATATATATATATATATATATTTATATATATTTTTATATATTACCAAAGTTTACGAAAGTATGGGTCAAAATAGATTTTTGTCAACATGTATCATATATATGTATCATATATATGTATCATATATATGTATCATATATATGTATCATATATATGTATCATATATATGTATATGAGATCACCTGCATCTATCAGATAGGGATAATATTGCATGCATGTTAATATGAAATATGTTGTATATAATTTCCGTGTTAACAAGATGTATTAGAAGCGGGAAAAAACGGACGTGTACATAATCATATATATTATTGTATATTACTATATATTATTTGCGCCATTGTTATATAATTATTATATAGATTGCATGCGTCATTAATAATTGGTTATATAAATATATGTTTCTGTTATTTACTGTCTGCAACTATTCCGTGAGACAGAGGTTCTGCACGATGTATTTTTAATTGACGGCAGTCATACGGAAGTCGTAAACGCCGGAAGTACAGGTCGCTTTGTCGTCGTCAGCGGCATCCATTCTCCTTCAATGCTCGAGGCCAGATCGAGCGCACGTCCATATTTATTCACTTCCTGTTAGCGAGATGAATGAGACGTCGGTACGAATCACTGTGTTGTAAGAAACGAGAGCGACATTCTGAGGGCTACGCCATCGCGGCCCCACTTCCCCTATTTGCAACACGCGGATATATATATAATATACACATATAAGGTTATACATATTTTCTGGTCTTACATTATCTCTCTATGTATAATAATATATACTTGTATAAACTGAAAATAGTGAAATTTGGGCATAGATGAACCATCCTATTATGTTCTACGAATCTATAGAAGCATATATATATTATATATATATATTATATATATATTATGTTACTCAATTTGCGGATCATATATCTATATATATAAGAGAAATGAGGATATGCACTATATGTATAATATATGTATATACACATATTCATATATGTATATATATATAATATAAGATTTTATATCATGTATATATATATGCTTGGTGCTGGCTGCGAGCAGAATGTTTCATTAGCTTTAGTCAGCGCATATAAACATGTTGCCGAAGTCGGACAATTCGTCTACAACTGTTCTCTTGACACTAATGTCTGATGTCAAAATTGGTGCCAATGTTTGTAATTGTACTTGTAATCTGACTTTTACCTAGCGTTTCAAAAACTCACAATAGCGCTTGATACATATCTCAAACTGTCTGATGCAGCCAGAAAACCCAATTGCCTGATAGCAGAACACCGTTTCGTTGGCTATACAGTCTTATAAGTTAAGTCCGGACATAACAGCCATTAATTTATCTATAGAGTACAGGTGTACTCATATACATAAATTATATGCTAGTGTAATGCAGTTAATAAGCTTATACAGGCCATACCAATTCTGTCACGTCAGCGTAAACTCTACGTCTTTGATAATTCGGCCACATTAGGAACTTTGCTGCTACAAGCCATCATCTACATCTATAAGTGTCGTATTAAAGTATACCGAATGTGACGTAAAAGCGACGGAAGTGATGAGATAGAAACGAGACAGGTAAGCATGCAGGAGCAAACCTTTTATTCTCACATTCATCAAGGTCAAGCCGTCTCTGAGGCCTTACCGAAGTGTGCATCATAGCGCCGAGAAAGGGGCTGAATAAATCAAGGGCCTTGCCGAAATAGGCTTAATGATACTTAAGAACGGCGCTAAATAACTCGAAATTTTGACCTACGGCGATGTGCTAACCCTCATTGCACATTAATATCTCCATCCCTATATGCGATTACAGGGAAATCGCACCCTATACGGATTGTTCTTCATAGGCGTGAACAGGTATCGTTTTCAACAACGCTGCTGCTGCTGGTGCTGCTGCTGCTGCTGATGATGATGCTACTGCTGATGATGATTATGATGATGATGATGATGATGATGATGATCGTTTATTCTTATGTAATAACATGCCAGATGTCATACCGAATCGTGGCCTCCAAGAAAATAGACTATATATATATATATGAATTTATTAGAATGTCATTCAATATCCGTCTTTGGCGGACATTAAATATTCTTGTAGGCCTATATACAGAACTGGTGATATAATATTGTTTTCATTGTCCTTTACGGATATTTCGTAATATATATCTATGTATTTATATATTGACACTATAACGGTGAGATGGGGAGATGTATACATCGAAAGAGGTGAGAGCCATTGGCATACCTGTCAATGAGTGAAATAATTTAGGAGAGTGAAGGGTAAGTTAGCGACTGAATGACTTGGTATTTGGCACGACTGGCACGAAGAAGAACGCGGCTACGATACCAGCTATCATCCGCATATACCCGCTAGCCCCATGAGGTTGAGTCGATCTTCCACTATGAAATAAACAGCAGGCGAATATTACCAGTATTAAAAGAGACATGTGAGCTAGGGGTGAATTGGTGAGTAAGTAAATGACTAGTTAATCTCACCCGCTGCAATTTATCATTACAGGCATGTTACGACCGCTTGCATGAGCCACTAGATGTACTGTAACAAAGCTCCTATCAAAACCAGGAGAACTCCGAAACCAAATCATCACGAACGACACAACTTCTGCTGACAATTTCTGCTGACCTCGGTTGACCGTCGAACGAAAATAGACAGACAGAAATGTAGAAAGACAGACAGACAACGAGACAGACAAACAAACAGACACGTAGGTCTACGAGACAGCGAGACAGATAGATGTCATGTATGTAGGAATTAATTTGCTGAATAAAAATAATTCATATCGTTAGACGCAATCAGTAATCCTATAACTTTACTTTGCCATCTGAAACGAGTATTTGCGTTACAACGCCGCCATTTGATAGAGTCCTACAGACGTTTATATAGCGGTCGCATGTGAAATGATCCCTCAAGGACTGCCTGGTAGCATGAAGCTTAGATAAACAAGGGGCGACGCTATGGTCATCGTCGTAACGTGATGAATGTATATAATAATACGCAATGATTGTGCCATCGTGTAGCCCTCTTATCTCTTATAATAGGCCTGCATCTTTCCAAGGGTTTCATTGCGGAGCTCGCATTGCTGAAAAAAAGGAAATAAATTGCAAATTACATGAAGGACTTCTGTGAGTATGAACTCGGCCTTGTTCTTTGTAGTTTGTAACCAGAGCTGTTTTGAAGGTTTGGTCTGGGTGTAAGTCTTGAGGTTTGAAGATTTGGTCTCGGTCTTGGTGTTAAGTCTGTCATTGTGGAAACCGCAGACAATTGCAAAGGCGCAATTCCCATTCAGAGCAGGCTTATAGGGGCGGGAAGGAGCAGACGACTTAGGAATTTTAAGCGGGAAGCGTGTGCGTGAATGGGGCACATAGAAGTATGGAGGGATGATTGAAGGATAAGAGCCGTATTATCATCCTCGATCTGGGGTGAGTTTAGAAGGTGGTGTAAGAATACAAGGATAGGAGGAGGAGAGGAGGAAGAAGAGATAAAGGCAAACGTGGAAATGGATTGACATTATGGAAAGGGTGCTAGAGAAGAAAGGAGAAGGAGAGGGAAGTGGATATTGGAAGATGGAGGTTAGGGTGCATCCAGTGCCCCATTTTTTTACATTTTGTGATAGGCGTTTGTCCCCAATTTAATTCTGTTCCATTTAATTAAATAAAATTTATGACAAATTTTCAAATTATTTTCTCATCTATGTGGTTGACCACCCAATTCAATTTTTGCATTATATTGCAATATTGGCTGCATGCGTGAGAAATAGCAGAACATCTATTATTATGTTGTATGTACAAATAGATAATCTGTACTAGTTTTAAGATGATACTACATTCACAGTTAAAAACCGCAGAGTAGAATATACAAACATTTAACAGCATAATATATGCAAATTATGTACTATTATGTAAAAGTTAATTCAATAATGAAATATTAATCATGACCAAGACAGTCGGGCGACCTGGCCGTCGAATCAATATAAGTTTTGCAGTAATTTTCCTGCGTTTGCAAGTGTTTGGCTGTCTCCACTGGCCCTTCTCCACATCTTGCAAGACGTCCTGGTAATGTTTTTCACTTCTTGGATGTTGCTAGAAAATCAGTGCTGAGTTTGACACCTCGCTCAGCACTGTCGTTCACAAGCATCATATAGTGCTTGAACGTTCATCATTGAGAGTTTACACGATGCTGAATTTGGCCATTCTGCACCACCCTCAGTGAGAAAGCGTGGGTCTAATTGCAGGCTGCAAAAGAGGAACCATGAATCAATGCAAACATGTTGAGGCTCGAGAACGTCCGTGACTGTCTTAATAGCCAGAAGGCTGTTAGCTAAAGTATGTCGCACTGTAGTTGGGAACTTACTGCTCCAAAGAGCGAGAGGGGCCATCTCTTCAACGATGTTTGCTTGAATGCTGCAATTGCACTCTTGGAGATTTGAGGGTGCACATCTAAACACACCAACAGAAAATGAAAGAATATCAGGTCATTCCACGGAGCATTAATAGCGGACCTGCATGACATCCACCAGACACTATGATATCAGTGTAGCAGAGTTGATGAAGTCTCTTACTTTATGAGTATCGTCATCCACCTGGTTCAGTGTAGTGCCCCTGGTTGCTTGGACCTTTCACTCCGTCAAGAAACACAGTGCACAACTCCACAAATTCGAGATAGCGATCTCTGCGAATGTCTAGTTCAGAATGAGCAAGCTTTGGAACATTATCTTCACATTGACTAGTGAAACGCATTGCCTTCTTGCTGAATGGACTGGATTCAACCCGCAACAGATGATCAGGCGTATGTGAATGAAGCAGATTAATGTTTTTACGAAATCTTGTAAACAGACTGACGGCTGCTGACTCTGAAATCACAATTTTGAAGTTGGTGAAATACTTGACATTTTCCAGCCAACTGTACATGTAGGTTCTAAGAAATGTCTGTGCCAAGTTGTAATTGATCCTTCATCGCCTTCTTGAAGCAGCTTGGTGTCGATCTCATTTTTGTATTGTCATAGACCAGTTTTAGGGTCTCCTAACAAGGTTTTCGTTAACTGATCATTGGGAGGTTTGCCTTCTCATAGACAAGACTAGTTTTGTTGACTTCCCATCTCGTACAATTCACACATGCACCATCATTTAGATGATGCATTCAACAACGAAGCACCTGAAGGGAAGATGGACAATGAGATTCAGTCATTTTAGTGTCATCATCAGTTATTTAACCCAACACCAAATTTTTTTACTAACTTATTTTTGTCATTATTAGCAGATGAACTCAGTGTTATTTGTAATTCTGTACCATCACAAATTACTGCTGTGGTTTATGTTATTTTAATAATAATTCTTTTATGAACATCAATATTCATATTATGAGGTAAACCGATTTCAAATAATAATGGAACAACATAATGCTTAACTTTCCATGACTAT
>OY365814.1:15899890-16007390 GCA_959347315.1 Bimastos eiseni
GGTGCAGGATAAGGATAAAAGGTTCAAGTCTAGCGATGGGACAATGTAGGCCTACTAGGCAGCAATGAAACAATAATTGAAAATCACAACATCTTGTCTAACAGAGATAATAATACGTCTTTTGAAGATTTTTCGTGCGGTCAGTCAGTGAACAGGACGATTCAGATGATGGTTTGACTGTGAGCAGGAAGAAATCAGTGCAGTTTGAATGCGCAGTCTGCTCCACCAGGTTTGCAAACATGTTGGTTTTTTGGTTATTTGTTTTTTTTGTTTTTTGCAAAAAAAACAAACGATACAAAAAAGGCAATATTTGGTTTTTGGGTTCTTAAAAATATTTTTATTCAATTTAATCAAATTACTATTATATTACGAATTGTGCGTTATTCAGTCGGAAATGAAACTGAATTAATTATTAAGATGAGTTGGATCTCTTTATTCATGCTCTGTGTGAGGTTTTTTATAACAAAGCCGTTGTGACAAATCCAAAGGAAAATTAAAACCAAAAACCAAATAAAACCAAAAAACAATAAAACCCAAAAAAAGTTTTGATTTAAAAAAATCTGGTTTATTTGCACCACTGTTCTGCGCCAGATCCTTGGAATATCACAGACTGAGAAGAATACAAGCAAGTGGGTGTTGGAGACCGCAGGAGAGGAAAGGATTTTGCTTGAATTGATCAATCAGATGAGCATTCATATTTCGGGCATGTGCTGCGGAAGAGAGGAGATTGATGAAGGAGATTAACAAGGCCAAAGTTCCTGAACGGAGAGCTCGAGGAAGATCTATAACGGCAAGAACTGAATAACGCAGTGGTTGAAAGATTTTCAGTCGATTCGCTATTAAAGAAAACGAGAAAAAGAAGCGAATAGAAGAGAATTATTCGTTGCACATTATATAGGCGTACTAAATAGGCCTATTAATGAGATCACAAATTTTACTCATTGTTACATTTTTGAGAGAGGAGGAACTTTAACAAGATATTAAATATTCGACTGCACTTGACACCTTTATATTGCTTTAAAATTTTATCCATCTTATAATAAATAATGTAGGCCTAGGCCTAACCTTTATTTAAATCGATGTTCTATTGTCGTGAATAGGTGTCGTTAAACTATTGGATCTAATCGCCAATAACAATATTATTATCTATAGGGGGCCTAAAGCTTCGGTAAGAAATAATCTATGTAATAGAATCGGCGTGGTGTAAAATAATTATTACAGTAAGTTCCAATTTTAGTGAACGATTTTACGACTTGTAAAACCGAGAACAGCGTCCTTTCTTCAACCCTACCTTGTTAGAATAAACCAGATACATGTACCATCATATTGCTATAGATCCACTTTATAATAATTATACAGTTATCATTATATTATTATTATATCATAGCAGTGTAATCAACTTTTTTCTGCACATTTTTTAATTAGTAATTGTGAAATGTCATTTTTTACAAGTAAATAATAAATGCTCAATTGTTTCAGTCATCTTACATTTAGAGCGTAAATCTGTTGGGCTTCTTCCTATATTGGCTAATATGGCTAATAGATCCAGATCATCCAATTATTAGATCCAGATCATCCAATGTTTAGATCCAGATCATCCAATGTTTAGATCCAGATCATCCAATTATTAGATCCAGATTATCCAATTATTAGATCCAGATCATGCAATGATTAGATCCAGATCATCCAATGATTAGATCAAGATCATCCAATTATTAGATCCAGATCATCCAATTATTAGATCCAGATCATCCAATTATTAGATCCAGATCATTCAATTATTAGATCCAGATCATCCAATTATTAGATCCAGATCATCCAATTATTAGATCCAGATCATCCAATTATTAGATCCAGATCATCCAATTATTACATCCAGATCATCCAATTAGTAGATCCAGATCATTCAATTATTAGATCCAGATCATCCAATTATTAGATCCAGATCATTCAATTATTAGATCCAGATCATCCAATTATTAGATCCAGATCATCCAATTATTAGATCCAGATCATCCAATTATTACATCCAGATTATCCAATTAGTAGATCCAGATCATTCAATTATTAGATCCAGATCATCCAATTATTAGATCTAGATAATTCAATTATTAGATCCAGATCATCCAATTATTAGATCCAGATCATCCAATTATTAGATCCAGATCATCCAATTATTACATCCAGATCATCAAATTATTAGATCCAGATTATCCAATTATTAGATCCAGATCATTCAATTATTAGATCCAGATCATCCAATTATTAGATCCAGATCATCCAATTATTAGATCCAGATTATCCAATTATTAGATCCAGATCAATCAATTATTAGATCCAGATCATCCAATTATTAGATCCAGATCATTCAATTATGGTTTAACAACTTCCAGTCAATATAATGGATCAGCGATTTAGCGAAAATAAGAGTCGCATAATTATTACATACATACATACATAAATACATACATGCATGCATATATGCAAATATTCAAGAAACTTATGGGTTTTCATGTTTATTAATAGAATGCTTCAGTTGGTAAGCTTCACTGATCAGGTATTTTTTTATGCCAAATTTTATCTGTTCGTCTAGGTATTCTGCCTTAGTCTGTAAGAGAAATTATGATTTCTGCAGCATAGTTGAGTAACCGGGTGGATGGATCCGAAGTTTCGCGACAGACCGCTACAACATGAGCTGTTGCCGTCGAAAAAATAATTCCAAGAGCAGTAGATCATTCGTGTCGCTTTCCCTCTTTTTCCTGGCTTGAGACTAGCACTGTCTGAGTAGGTTCCTACTTTAGTTATAAAACCTATGATTGCAGATCGATACACAGACGGACGTTTCTCTGCCAGTAGCCTATATAATTTATAATTGTAGTTCTTCCAGTCCGAAGCCTTTGAAGATAATTCGAAAGTCTAAACAATGCATAATTTATAGTTTCTGTCCAATGGCGCAGTGAATCACTGGCATACAGACCAAAGATGGATGTACGGTCCCTAAGCCGGCTGCTGCTGCTGCTGCTGCTGCTGAAGCTGACATATGAGGGCGAAATGAGTCGAGATAGAAGCCCCTATCAGAGATAAATGAATGAGAGAGGAACTAAGCAAACAGGCAACCAGACAGACAGATGCATGGCCAGAGATGAAAGAGATACTTGATATTCAAGCAACATTACCGCCCTCTCCACTACTATCGATGCGGGATGATTTACTCTTTCCAGCGCATTGTATTATCAGATTTCTTCCTTGCTCTAACGCTGCCTTTGCGGCACAGTACCTCCTTACCTTCAAGAGCTTTTTAGTTCTGTTTCCGTTCTGCTAGTGGAAGTGCTAACAGGACGCTTAGATTAACGTTCCGTTTGAATGGTGCACTTGTACTCGGATTTGTAGGTTGACAGTATATAAACGTGGCCGACCACCAAAAACCAAAAATTTGTGAAAGCAAATTTTGAAATGGTTTCGTAGCAAATGCAAATTTTGCTATAGCAACATGTATATATAGATGGTCAGCACGCCATAAATAGATAACAATCGCGTAGGGCCTGAACATCCGATGTCGCTAATAATCGAAAATAACCGACAAATATCGAAAAATTGCTCTGATACGGCAAATGACCAAGAGACCAATCTCAAGACCATTCCTTTAAGACCAAGACCGACGCATTCGAGACCAAGGCCAAGACCAAGACCAAGACCGATGCATTCGAGACCAAGACCGCAGTTTTCCGATCTCGAGACCGTCTTGAGACCAAGATCGCGGTCTCGAGACCACATCCCTGGCTTGGAGCGATATTCCTCTCCGATTCGTCCTTTGAGTTTAACTGGGAGCGCCTCTGTTTATACTCGTTTTCTGTAGACTGGTTTTACACCGGGGTTTTTCCATTGGATTACGATACTACAAGTATTTGGTTTCGAGAATCATTATCAGGTTTAAGAGGAGGGTGTCGACGATGAAGACGACGAGAGTGAGAATAATCTATGAATCTTTTAGCGCTGACTTGAAATAAATTACGTTCAGATATTTCCTAATTTTCGTTGAGACCGATTGAGTTTCAACAACAGATGTCGCCAGTGATATCTCTGGCGGAGGTGCGTCATCGAGTGGACCGAAATTAGCGCCCGTAATATCCGGTTCAACTATGATATCGGATGGCGAGAAGGAAGGAGGAAAATGATTAAAAATGGATAGGAATGAAGGAGAGGCAACGAGAAGGATGAAAAGATAATGAGAGGAAGCACAAGAAAGAGCGGGAGAACGAAAAGGGAATTAAGCAAGGGGTAGCGTTCGAAAGGAGTATTTCTCAAAATTTCGTATATATTTTACAGTCTCATAAGATGAGGAAGCAGCGAGTAAATAATCAGGCCCCCTGAGACGGGACTAGGGCAATTGCCCAAGGACCCGGTGATTTTTAGGGAGACCGGATAACTGGCGAGGGTATTGATATTTATTCCGCATCTAAGAAAGTTGATTTAAAGGCTAAGGCCCTGAAATTCCTGTCGCCTCCTCTCCAGATAATACATGTTAATAAAAACAATTTTTACAACCAATGATAGCATAATTATTATACATGTGAACCAACAGACATAGTTATATGCCTAGAATGGATGATGACTAGCACGTTATTATGCAGTAATAATTTTCTCAATGTTCACGCTAGCAGCGACCTCTCAGAAATGTTTACAAGGTTAACACACGCAAGAGGAATGAATATACACCAAAGAAGAATTCACATGGACAGATAGACAGAACAAGTAGCAGACATGTAGTGTGTCATTTCGGATCAAAGGTTGTCACATGGTGGAGTGAGAATGAAGCCTACAACGTATTTCACACAGATATTCTATTGCTTATCGTTTCACAACTATGCATGCACACTTATGTGAATGTGGATACACACATATATATATATATATGCATTATGTGTGTATGTATGTATGTATGTATGTAATGTATGTATGTAATGTATGTATGTATGTATGTAATGTATGTATGTGTGTGTGCGTTCGTATGTGCGTGTGTGTATGTACAATGTAAGTGTGCATGCATGCTTGCATGTATATTTGTATGTATGTATGTACGTATGTATGTATGCATGCAAGCTTGCATGTATGTATGTATATGTATATTGTATTTAAATATTTATTTAAAGCCGCTCTCAGCAGTGTCTAATAAGCAGCGCCATTAGCCATTAGCCGAGTCGCTCTCTCTCTGGAGAGGAAGATTCTTGAAAGCGGCTCTCTTCTATACGTAACTTGTCCTTCACCATTAGCCGTGTTACATGTAAATGAAATTATGAGGATGATGATGTTTGGGAGGAACGCTGGTCGTGGATGTCAGCTCTGCTCTTTTTTATGTTTTTACGCGGTTTTCCTACTCTTGTCCGTGGTGTTGGAAGGTCTTCCATCTATCGTTAGATTGGTCGACTCAGTAGACTCTTGTTAAAACTTAAAACTAAGTTGAAAGTGTTCCTCTTTTCCAAGGCTTACCCTGTCCGCTGACTTTCTGTTTATAGTGGTAGAGCTGCGTTTACGACGCCTTATAATCGGCGCTGTTGCTGTTCTTATTACTATACTATTACTATTATTATTATCATTATTATTATCATTATTATTATAATAATTATTATTATTATAATTATTACTATTATTATTATCATTATTATTATTATTATCATTATTATTATTATTATTATTAAAATTATTATTTTTATCGTCATTATTATTATTATTATTATTATTATTAAAATTATTATTATCATTATTATTATTATTATTATTAAAATTATTATTATTATTATCATTATTATTATTATTATTATTATTATTATTATCATTATTAGTATTATTATAATTATTTTTATTATAATTATTAGTATTATAATAATAATAATAATTATTATTATTATTATAATTATTAGTATTATTATTATTACCATTATTATTATAATTTTGTTTGCCCTGAGGTTCTTCATTCCCCAGGGATTTAGACATTATAATATGCGAAATTGTCTGGAGGGACAGGCCTCATCATCAGGGCTTGAAGAGAAGGTACCCTTAAATGCAACAAGATTGTACCGCTGTATGGTGATAGACAGACGTTGGAAAAAGAAGATTGACTCGCGTTTGTCACCGCTAATAGAAGAGATACGGCTGCCAATTTCATTGATGAAATCCGAAGCAGAAGGGTTCAGAGGGCCAAAGGTCTCGATGGCCACAGGTTGAAATAGATTGGCTGACTCAGTAGACTATTATTATTATTATTATTAGGCCTATTATTACTATTAGGCCTATTATTACGTTTATTATTAGGCCTATTCTAGGAGGGGAGAGAATACGATCCCAAAGGTATTTCGGAGCAATACTTAGCTAAGACTTATATATATAGGACTATTGGCATGAATCAGAATGTTAAAAACTCTGTCAAGATAAACATCTTGCAATCCTGAGTGGAAGAATTCTGAAAATCGGATGATAAGGATTTGTCCTTCGCCTTGATTTGGCCGAGTTAAATAGATTTACAAAAGGAACGTCTTCGTACTCAATTGATATTTGTATATATTTAGCATAGATCTTATACTAAATATTCGCCTGAATATGCAACATCAGACATAACAATAAAGCATAAGAACTAGTTTTTATTGATCCAACCAAGTACTACAAGTATAATTCAAATCTAGATTTTTTAAGGAAAAGGAACCAACAAGGAAGAAACCCCAAAAAGGACACAAGTCCCGTAGTCGGGTCAACCTAATACGACAAGTAATTATGGCAGTTGATATGACATTGAAACATGGAAAAAAATACTTAACTAGTTAACTATGTGCATAATGACAATAAGGTTATATATCTATAGGTGAGCACATAACCTGAATTGATCAAATATTCAAATGTTCAATTATTCGCTTATTCTTTTTTTAAAGGAACCAAAATTTTTAAAGGAACGTAACTCCTCTGGTAGGTTGTTCCAAGCTTTAGGGCCGAAGTATCTAATTGAAAACATTCGTGTATTAGTTCTGGAAAACACAGGTCTGTAGTTGGCGGAGGATCGTAGACTGTATGGGTTTATAACAGAAAGGGAGGGAAAGTAGTTATTAAACACAACGGGTAGTTGACTGTGAGTATATTTATACATGAATTCAAGGGTTTGGTAAGTGGTCAATTGCTCAATAGTCAAAATACCAAGTTCTCTGTAGATGGGTTGTGATGTAGCAAGGAAGTGGCTACCGTTGATCATGCTAATAGCTCTCTTCTGTAAAATACTAAGGTGTCTTCATCTTGAAGGATAGTTTGAAACCCAGATGATGTTACAGTAAGAACATATATATTACACAACATTACATACATATATATATATATATATATATTTATATAGGCCTATCTATAATGATTCATATAGACCTATGCATATAATTTATGCGATATCTGGAATGGCCAAGAGTTACATATAAGATAGAGGAGTCTTCTCGAAATTGGATAGATTGCTGCGCTTCTCATTTGGCATTTTGTTCCCTGATACGATGATAGATAGACAACGAGAGACAGGCATGCACAGGGACGGACACGCGGGCAATGAATGTCATTAGCGTAGACACAGAGCGATACACAGACACACGCGGATGAACACAGACGATGGTAAACTAACCGCCCAAACAGACGCAGTCGGTTTCTGGAGAGGAAGATTATTGAAAGCGACTGATAAGGACTTGTCCTTCGCCATTAGCCGAGTTAAATGGATTTACGAGGACAGTGTCATCATCGTCATTCCAATCAGCAACTTAAAGCCACACAGGCAGACCAACAGAACGGATTAGACATACCTACCGTCTTGTTCTTGAAAGACAGACAGACAGACAGGCATACAGACAGACTCACACGAAATGCAATAGAAAGTAATGCCATTCGTCTTAGCATATATTTATAAAAAGCAGGCAGGCAGACAGACAGACAGACAGACAGACAGACAGACAGACAGAGAAAACAGACAGACAGACAGACAGACAGGCAGGCAGACAGACAGGCAGGCAGACAGACAGGCAGGCAGACAGACAGGCAGGCAGACGATCGAACGGAATGATATATATATACATACATAATCCATACACATATATGTATGTATATATACAATATGCTGTGCGTCCTTTCGTAATGAGACAGTTCTCCCTTATACCCTCCCCTCAATCGACCGATCCTTTTCCTGCTGCTGATGATTCCGAATAGATCGCAACACTTCACAACCGCCAGATGACCTTTCCTATTCTTCTCCTAATGATCCATCCGCCAAAACTCATAAATCTCCACTTCTTCCTTCTCCTCCTACCAACCTGCTGCTCGTCCATCTCCAACTCCATGCTCCGTTTCGATAACTCCTGCTTCGTTTAGCTGCTCTCCTCTTTTGTGTTGTCCAATATTCTCAGTCAGTCGGTCGGTCATCTGTTGGTCAGTCAATTGGTCAGTCTGACCAACCGACTGACAGTCGCACTTAAAAATATGTAAAGACACTGCCGCTTACATTGGCCTCTCCTTTTTAAGGTTTCGAGGCCTTAGTCGATCCTTAACTACGCCGCCCATCTTACATATGACATTCTGAGGTTTGCCAATCATATCGCAATCATCCTCCACTCCCTTCACTGTCTATAGATGCATCCAGTCTAAGGGTCTTCTTTCTGTGAATCTACGCGTTTATGTCTTCTCGAATCGGCTCCGTCCTATTTAATATCATTTTAAATGACCTTCATAAATTTTCTATTACAATTACAATTACTGTCTTAATTATCGCCCTTGCATTACCCTAAACAGTTCTTTGCGCACAATTGCTTTGCAGCACAACCGCAATTTGCGCCGTCGAGGATTGTGCACTTTTTAGCAAAAAAATGTTGGAAGAAGGGCGATATTAAATTTCAGAATAAATAAAAAAATAAAGTTTACATTTATATTACGTTACCCAGGTACATAGCGACCGTTCATCCGATCCAGGCACACATCGTCTGCAGTCGACGTCACACCCTCGTCGTCATTGGTTTCATCTGGCCTCTGTCGACACTCTGCGCCCTTCCGACCATGCTCTTCAACACCCTCCGGCGCCCGGCACCCTCCATTCCAGTTACCCTCTGCCTGATCCACTTTCCAGGGGATCACGTGACCGGAAACGCCATCTTTAAAGCGTCCGAGTTCACCGTCTTCTTTCTACTTCCGGTCGTCGTCCAGGTGAATGGAATTGCAAATGTATAGAAAACTTTCATGATTGTAATTTTTGTATCATGCGTAATAGGTGTCTAATTATTTAAAATGTAAGTGCAGACATATAAGACTAACGGTGCAAAGTACAATTGTGAATCTAGTGTTGGTCGTAATGTTGATATATATAATAAAGCACTTCCTTCTCTCGACGCACAATAGCTGCATTTTATAGATCAGATGTGCTACGTAAAACGCTAGCCCCAGGTCCATTTTAGTTTTTAGCAAATACAAGAGGAAGAAATGGAAAGAGAGTGGGAATGGACGGAGTTTAATGGAATTGGCCAACTTGTAACATAATTATGCCACTCTCTTATCTCTTTTCCCCCAAAACAGTCAAGACCATTTGTTCGATGGTGATTTTGTTTTGGTAGTTCGAGAGAGCCTCTTCATAACTCTCTGTCTCTGCCTCTCTGTTTCTGTCTCTCTGTTTCTGTCTCTCTGACTCTCTGTCTGTCTGTCTGTACCTATCTATCTATCTATCTACCTACCTACCTACCTACCTACCTATCTATCTATCTATCTATCTATCTATCTATCTATCTATCAATCAGTCAATCAATCTATCTATCTATCTAACTATCTATCTATCTATCTATCTATCTATCTATCTATCTATCTATCTATCTATCTATCTATCTATCTATCTATCTATCTCTATCTCTCTCTAGGTGGCGCAATATAAATTTGCTATTACCATTTACACCCCTCTGTGGGCCAAGTTAAACCTTTATTTTTGCTCTGTGTAGCAAATTAACCAACAGAGGAAGAGATCCACGTGTGCGCGAAAAAGAATTGTTGAATAAGCTGCTAATTTTGAGCAGCGCTATACAAATGTTCGATTACATTAGTTTTGCACGAATTGTTCATCCGAGCCTCAGCCGAGTCGAATCCGTAAAGAAGCAAAACTCCCATCTGATGAGAAGAACATGCTGCCTGCATACAGGAGAGGAATACAGCACGTAGTCTGAACAGTTTCGTCTGTCTGTCTGTTTCTAAGGTCGTTCTGTACTGCATCATCGGGCGACGTCTCTTCATAGGAACAGCCGATCTACACCGGAAGCTGAGGGTCGCTGACGGCGGAAGTGGAAAGGACTCGGAAGCCATAAGGACGCGCAAGGGTGTCGTCAAGATGTTGATTGCAAGCGTCGTCGTCTACTTCGTCAGCTACGCTCCTGCCCAGCTGCCCCTCTTCTACAGCTTCGTGGCTGCCACTCCCTTCCGAGTCAACTGGTCGTTCCTGGTCTTCCTCATGACGCTGTCCTATGCCAACTCAGCCGCCAATCCTGTTCTTTACGCCGCTTTCAGCCAGAACTTCCGTCGACGCTTCGAGAGACTGCTCTGCCCGTGTGGAAGAGGAAGGAACGGCTGGGAGGGCGGAAGAGGTGTAGGAACTGAGGCCAAGGGTACTGGCGAAGGGATGGGTGAGGGTAGGGCAAGATCGCAGAGGTCGATGATGACCTTGGACACCTATCATCCGGGTACGAAGATACGGGTTGTCATGACGACGAGAAGAACATCTGCCACGGTCGAGTCCGAGCTCTAGACAGACGCGCATTGGACACGAGACGCATTGAAGGACAGTCGGACGGACAAGCGGACGGAAAGACACGTAGTCAGACAGACGGAAAATCATACGAAAGGATAGACGGACGCACACAGACGGAAAGAGCCAGAAAGAGGGTTCATGGATAAACAGACGGAAACAGTTAGATAGAGACAAACGAACATCCAGGCAGCGACACATACCCAGACAAGGAGAGATACGTTTGCCTTCTCGCCGCCAGTCAACCAGACTTGCGACGAGACAGACAGACAGACGGACAAACAATACATTACACACACAAATACACGCACACCTACATACCCTTACACACACGTACACACACACACACACACACACACACACACACGATACACAGACAGGCATACACACGCAAACGCAGAAGCAGCTTCCATACTACGTGTGGATTGGATGGACTATAAAAAGCGTAAACAGACAGCCAGCAAGTCACAGAAAGAGAGAGAGAGATAGAGAGAGAGACATACAGACAGACAAACAGACAGAGACAGAGAGACAGAGAGAGAAAGAGACAGAGAGAGAGACATACAGACAGACAGACAGACAGACAAGGACATAAAATGAGTGTACAAACAGTAAGAGAAACATGTTGTGAATGAACGCCAGATGGCATGTTAAAACGAAATGCCTGGATTAATTATAGCAAGCACTTCTTATGCTTTATGTAAATCATCTGGTCTGCGTTGCCACATTGGCCTAGGATGCATTGGCTAGGCAGATGAAGGTGTCCATTCATAGATAAAACTTGGTTCACGAACTGACTGTCGTTGTCAGTAGTAAGCAAACCACGGTTTTTGGCAGGGAAGTGACGTCACAGAGTAGGAGGAGCCTAATGGTCACGTGATAGAGGTAAGGGAGGCGGGCACAGCTACGCTGCCTCCTCTGTATGCTGTACAATTTTCAGATTGGCCCTCTGTTTTAAATTAATATAGCGCATTGCCACTTTCAGAAAGTCAGCCTTTGCGTTTTATGATTCTGTGTAGCAGACGGAATGGTTCGGGAAAAAACGATCGATGGAGGAGGCATTCATGTATAGAAACAGATTATACGCTGTGTACTACGTCCAGATTAGACTGGACGGACAATCGAACGACCGTAGACAGATAAGGAGAGAAGAAGACGGAGTTAGACAGATAAGGACAGAGGAAGAATGAAGTGGACAACAAGACAAGTAAACAGATCTCCATCCAACTATCTATATAATACAGACGATCAATCAACATTATATAAACACGCAGGCAAACACAGGTAAAAAGAAAGCGGAGCAAGACGTTTTGGCTCAGCCGTTTTGGCGCAGAGCCGTTTTTGCGCAGGACGTTTTGGCGCAGATATCTGATACAACATATAATGTAATATGACAGCATGATCGATGAAAGTAATTATGCTAAACTGGGAACTGGAATGATGAAAAGAATCATGCTTACGTAGAAGCGGGATGGATCTGAAAATTCTACTCTTCGTGGAACCAACCATTTTAGTCAGTCTTTTCATCAATTTCGCTTCCTATTAAGTGGCATTATTTTTCATTAATCCAGCTTCCATTTAGCATAGTTATTTTCATCAATACAGTTTCCATTTAAGCATGATTAGTTTCATCTATCCAGCTTCGGTTTAAGTATGATTATTTTTAGTTAAGCAGTTTCCTTTTCATTGATTCAGCTTCTTGTTAAGCATGATTCTTTTCACCGATCCTCGTCTGCTACTGACGCTCCCGAAGCTTAACCTGATTTGCCGTGGGGAATAAATCACGACACTAAAGTGGTATATTGCCATATAACATATTCTTATATTATTAAAATATAATATTATTGTATCAGAGATCTGCGCCAAAACGGCTGCGTCAAAACGTCACGTACCGAAAACCAAGGCAGAAAGCATGCAGATAGCAAACGAGACAAATATGCGTACAACAAGGCTGACAGAGAACCATACATTTGCTGGGATCCTTATCACGGAGCGCTCCCTCTGTGTGGTTCATAACTTATCATAAGGCGACCAGGTCCACATGGGTCCCCGCCCCTCTGGCTACCTCAGGGCACCGTACTTTGCCCCTCCTCTACCTTACACTTCTGATCGTGCCTCACTTCTTGCTTCCTATGCCGCGCTGGCCTAGCTATATGCAGACGATATTCGGGCCTACTTACATTGATTTGCCTGTATTGCGACGACTCGATCATGGAAGACCGTAAATACGTTAAGGCCCAGGTTCATCTGGCTAAGCACCCCAGCATCTGGCTAAGTTAGACATGGGTGTGTTTACTCACCCTGCTGTGCATGACCTTGGACTGAGAGCTTTCCTTTGCTGCTCATATCAACCTCTTTAGCCGCGACTGCATTTAGTATCTGCACCAGACTAGCACTGTCGCCCTCTCACCTACTCATTCTGCTGCCTCCACTCCTAGCTGTCTATACGTTGGCCTCCCGGCTGGTCGACTGTGGTGCTTCGATGTGATCTTGCGTTCTGCTGCCCGCCTTAAACGGGCCGTATACCCAAATTTGACGATGCTTCTAGATATATTGCGCCGTTCTCCACTGGTTCTATTCTGAGCAGTTAATTCCATATATATGGAAGCTGACCTAGTATGGTACTGCTTAGCGGATCTCACTCTACCTATTTTCGCGACCTCTGTGTGGTTCATAAACTATCTCGAGAGCCATATAACTAAGGACCTCCACTAGACATAACCGCGTTTTCTCAGTGTTGGGCCTCTCGACATGGAGTGACATCCCTCTGGAGTTTTTCATCTTTCCCTGGACAGTCACATATCTCACCACCATAAGACTGCTCTTCTTAGCCGTGCTGAAGTCGAGAGAGCCTCTGGGTAGTTTTCTCGAAGAGGCGCAATGAATGAATGAATGAATGAATGAATGAATGAATGAATGAATGAACGAACGAATGAATGAACGAACGAATGAATAAATGAATATGAAAACTTATTAAAGCGTCAATTCAAGAAATCTACTCATGGGCGCTCTCTACGCTAGCCAACATGATAATTAATTGTCATTTCAAAGATTGTTGAGACAATTAGGAAAACAGTGCACAGTAAGCTAAAAGAGTTACCAATGTCTGGCCCACGCACAGCGTCAAATCAACCAACGGATTCCAGTCAAAAGCTGGTAGACGACATAAATGTTCGATAAATATTATATATATATGTATGTCCGTGTGCCTGTGTTTGTAGGTGTGTGTGTATTTGTATGTGTAGGTGTGCGCGCGGGTGTGTATGTCGTTCTAATTTCGACTATTTAAAATCTCAACCATGCAAAAGCCATTCGTAAAAAGCAACGTCGCGGCCGAAATGTCTGATTGGATCATTGGATGTCGTAAAATGCAATGATCCAGAATTAAATTCGTGTCGTCAATATATACTGGCCTCCGCTGTGTACACTGTATAGGTGTAGGCCTATAGTAGAGGGTCTATGCAGTACTATGTAATGAATACTAATCTCTGATCTTATGCAATTTACTTTGTTTTCCCCCATTCCCCAATTGTCACCTGAGCTTTACATACGTAGGCTGTATAGGTCCCGCAATGATTGCAACTCAATTCTTAATATATATATATATATATATATATATATAATTATTAAATGTTGCACTTCGTTAATCAAATAGCACCTGTGTGGGTAAAATGGAACATTATACAGTGGTCAATTTCAGCCGGAACGAACCGGAACGCCGTTCCGGCACCTCCTGGAGAGCCGGAACGGAGTTCCGGCACCTCATCAATGAAATTAGGCGGTGTTCCGGGCAGTTCCACCACGTTTTTACTTTTTGCTCCGAAGTTTTGACGGCAGCTATAGTATTTGCACATACGAAAGACGACCATTACGAGCAATTTTGGGATGTGTTCAGTGGCCCTCACACCTTATGACCGGCCGAAGCACGTGCCCCTGCACTTTCTACAACTTAAGGACTCGAGGGGGCACACAATCACACATATTTTCATTATTGGCGCAATCACATGGGTATTTTATGGCTTCCTAGTCTGCTGATATCAAATGGCTCAGAGACACCAGTTGTCATTCCACTGATCCCAGATGCACTTTAACTCATTCACATTGACATAGACCTAAGCAAAAAAGTAATTAGGTCTACGTGTATTTAAACCGTTATAGCCCAAGGCTTCTGCAGTCAAGTCTACAATAGTCGGTAGCATAATTTAATCTAGTGTTTTTGATCGGAACGGCCTCGCGACTCAACCAGTCACTAGTAACCTACATCAAATCGTAGAGGTAGAGAAGCGCACAGCCAATCCTGGAAAGAATGGTAGATAAGATTTGTAGACTGAACTCAAGATAAGACCATTCGGAAACACGGCTTAAGCTCCACGCTGTGTCAGGAAAGACGGAACCACATCAACCTGAGTCGACATATCACATTTTTAGCACAAGAGTTTATTGTGCAAACGATAGATTTTGCGAAATTCTAAATATTTGAAAAACTATCTGTGCATTGCTCTTACTGTATAGGTGTGCCTTGTTTGACAAATTATTTTGATATTCTAGACTAAATTTAAAACAGATTTTTGAAAATTAAAACTGAGAGTAAAATGATAAATTAGCTATATTATTTAAAAAACGTAGGCCACAACTTTGTAGGTTTTCGTTTGGTTTAATTAAACGTAGGCCTACATTGGACAACATGATAGGCCTATATTCTAAATTAACAAACACAGCTATGCGAACTGAACATAAAAGGCTACATTCTTAATAGGTGGCCTATACCTTATTTAACAGATAGTCTGCCTGTGTTTGTACGTTATAAAATAGTAATCAACACTGTTCTACCCCGTGAATTTCTAAGCTTGATATTACAACAGTATAGAAGATATTCTATTATAACTAAGCGTAGCTTTTAAAACAAACCCATGTGCACACCGCTAAATAAACCGATGATCGGACTTACGCGCGCACCGTCCAGTAAACCGACCAACAGACCCATTCGCGCTCCGTCCAATAAACCGTACAACAGACCCGCGAGCGCATCGTCACATCAACCTTTCAGCAGACCGACGCGCGCACCGCCCAATAAGCCGATCAACAGACGCACACACGCACACACCATCGCAAAAACCGATTAAAAACCCACGCGCACACCGCCACATAAACTGATCAACAGACCCACGCGCACACCGCCGCATAAACCGATCAACAGACCCACGCGCGCACCGACTCATCAACCGACTCACGCGCGCACAGCCGCATCAATCGATCAACAGACGCACGCGTGCACTGCCGCATCAACCGATCAACAGACGCACGCGAGAGTAGAGGCATGTACAGGCCAAGCGACCTACGCACGCTTGTGTAAAATGTATCAATTTGGTAGCGCTGTAAGCTATGGTTGATAACTTACGAAGGATATTTCTGTGCGGTGTCAAGACTATGTCCTGATTGAAAGACGCTTGGAGCCGCTAATCAATAGAAACATTTCTTGTTATATAGTGAAGTATTCTAGTCCTAGGCTCCTTTGCTGTTCAAAGCTATTCTTAAAGGGATTTAGTATAAAGATTTTTTTAGTATAGTTATTATCGTTTAGGCCTAATAACTTTCGATTACGGCCACTTATCAAAGAAAGCAAAATCAGGATTTGAAACTTTATTGACTGGTTCCGAAGCAACATAGAATCAGTAAGAATGCCTTCGTACATTAACTGATAGGTCAGCAGAGGCTATAGCACCTAATAAAATAATGATTAAATTTTAGTCAGACGCTTGCAGCCTATTAATTATGATCATGTCAATTTAATTTAACTAATCGCCTCTATAGACCTACTCTCATGCACGAATTATAAAACTTTTCTAGCTATTTCATATTGAACATATTTCTCTCTTGGTTCTACTGAGTCACCACCGAACGGTTTCTTCTGGAGTGCCATAGACGTCGGGGGTTGGGTAGGAGAAACGCCCATCCTACAGTTCCACCACCTCCGCATTTAGAAATTGACCACTGATATCATCTAAAATACGTCCTTGGGATTCTATATACTATAGTTAATTAATTTCATGAGATCTTGGGTTACTTAAAACTTGGACGACGAGGTTTGCTAAAACGAAAACAATATATATCTTCATTGGACTGTTAGCCTTCATCTTCTAGTTACTGTTGCATGCTTTAATTTTTTCTTACAAAATTATTGTCACGTAGAGGAAACACGGAGTCGAGGACGACAAACAAAGACATGGATGGTAAACGTAAGACAAGATCTCAAAGAAAATAAGATGGACAAGAGAACATCTCTGTATGTAATCAGAGACAGACAGAAATCAACGAAAAACCTCATCGTCGGCATACACCTGTCGGAAGACAAAGAGAGAGAGTTTTTCGTGCACTTTACCTGGCCTCACTTAGCGATGAATTCTCGTTCTCCTTCAGAAAACTTTTCAACAGATGAAGGCGTCTCAGCTGCACTTGAGTGCTGCTTTATTAAACCAGACTATACAAGCCGTCGTGCCTAACAACTAGCACTGGTAAAACAATTAATTTTCATTAAGAAAGAAACAAGAGAATGACTGGCCCTGACACCCTTTACCGAATCAAGACGAAAAGTCACTGCAAACGGTCAAGCTGTTCGACTGTTTGCAAGTGTTCAAGCCTGTCTTTATGTCATAATATTATAACATGTAATTGTAGGCCTATAGTATATAGTGACAAGAACTGACTTCGAATGCCCATCTCTCCTCCCCCTTATTCTATGTTTCTCCCCAACATATAATAATTCATGCTCAACGATTTGATCAGTCATAAATCCATCTTAAATTCTTCCAGTCAATCCACCATCCCATCATCCTATTCCAGCCTTTCCCAGACAAAATCTTTGATAGGCGCCGTCATTCTCCTTGTCTACTAGCCTTCTGACCAACACCTGTATATTATAAGCTTAGAGCTTAATTACAGGTTTAAACAGATGGGCAGACGGATTTCAACTTCCACTACCTTATAAAATCCTGAATATAATGTGGCAAAATTGGCTAGCTGGTTAGCGATTATTGTGCACAATGTCTCACTATAATGTCTCGCTATAATGTCTCGCTACAATGTCTAGCTACAATGTCTCGCTACAATGTCTCCATCGCCACAATGTCTCGCTACAATGTATCGCTTTGCTTCGGGTATATATATATACATATATATATAGGTGCATAAGTGCAGGAAGTCAGTCGTCGTGAAGTATGTTGGAGAAGTCATTCGTTCAGATGTATGTTAGAATGTTGAAGAAGTGAAGTAAGAAGTCAGTCAAGAACTAGTTGAACGACAGCGTTTCGTGCAATAACTGTTCGATGACTGTGGATTTTATCAAAGAAATAAAGATAAATCAGTCGGAATCGAGTCGAGGATATTTGTAATGAGCTTAGGTCGTTGACATTGGTAATCGTTCTCATATCTGCGCCAACAAGCCAGACTTAACTCGCGGCCAGTCGGACCCGGACAAAACAACATTGCGGCCTCCTGATGGTACCAGAGGATTAAGGGGAGGTGAACCAGAATTGCCACAACTGACACCGAAGTAGGGTAGAATCGAGGTACGCAACAAATTCGAACGCAGAAGTGAGGTGTGACCGTTTTCGCCACAAATTGAAACCCCAGAAGTGGAGTGTAACCCGATTTCGTTACAATAACCACTTCACGAAATCAAACCCACTGGCAAGCTCCTCCACCATAACACGGCATTGAAACAATCATGCACTACTGTGGACCTCACAGCACGACTCTGGGGAAAAAACTGCGCTACTAAACAATCCATACGTAGGCCTACACACCATGGCGTATTTCGAATAAGACCCATCCTCCCAACCGTGTTACCTCAGACAACGTAACCAGACATGGGCGAAGCCAGGACGTAATTCTGCCATGAAACAACATCCGATTTAGAGAACAGAGAACTTAGAAAATTTCATATGAAGGTAAGCCCAGGGTACATGAACGCTCGCAGCATAGGTCAAGGGGGATCGCGCGACACCCCCTGAAAAACTCACTGACTTACTTATTTTGCTACATTATGGTAGCCAGACTTATGATTCCCACACTTGAACAAGGATATCATTAATATTCATGCACCTAAAGCGTTAAAATATGTTTAATATGCATGAAATCAATTCTTACGGCTGATTATGCATATTCGTTAGGTTGGCCTAACATTCAGCACCATTGCGTCAAATGATGCCAGTGGTTAACGTAAATTAGACTGGTCTTAGTGTGTAATACTTCATGCCAGTGGTCATCTATATGGACTGGTTTTACTGTGTTTCAAATGATGCCAGTGGATATTGTAAATTAGACTGGTCTTAGTGTGTAATACTTCATGCCAGTGGTTATCTATATGGACTGGTCATACTGTGTTTCAAATCATGCCAGTGGTTAGCGTAAATTGGACTGGTCATAGCGTGCTTGGCTTCATGCCAGTGGTCATCTATGTGGACTGGAATTATTGTGTTAAAAATCATGCCAGTGGTTATCGTAAATTAGACTGATCTTAGTGTGTATCACTTCATGCCAGTGGATATCGTAAATGGACTTGTCTTACTGTGTTTCAAATCATGCCAGTCGTTGTCATAAATTAGACTATTACTTCATGCCAGTGGATATCGTAAATGGACTGGTCTTACTGTGTTTCAAATCATGCCAGTGGTTAGCGTAAATTGGACTGGTCGTAGCGTGCTTGGCTTCATGCCAGTGGTCATCTATGTGGACTGGAATTATTGTGTTAAAAATCATGCCAGTGGTAATCGTAAATTAGACTGGTCTTAATGTGTATCACTTCATGCCAGTGGATATCGTAAATGGACTGGTCTTACTGTGTTTTAAATCATGCCAGTGGTTAACGCAAATTGGACTGGTCTTAGTGAGCTTTGCTTCATGCCAGTGGTTATCTATGTAGAATGGACTTACTGTGTTAAAAATCATGCCAGTGGTTATCGTTAGTTAGACTGGTCTTAGTGTGTAATACTTTATGCCAGTGGTTATCTATAGGGACTGGTTTTACTGTGTTTCAAATCATGCCAGTGGTTATCGTAAATTAGACTGGTCTAAGTGTGTTTTACTTCATGCCAGTTGTTATCGTATGTTGAATGATCTTACAGTGTTTTACTTCACGCCAGTGGTTATTCTATATTGGCTGGTATTAGTGTGTTTCAAATTATACTAGTGGTTATCGTATATGGGCTGATCAAATTTCAAGTGCTCATATATCCTTAACAGCAGAATGAAGACACAACAGTGGAAAACTGATGTTAGACAAGATTGCTCTAATGCGGATTACTGCTCTTCCTAGGAGAAAGAAAACATCTCTATATGGTATTTTCTTCCTTATTGCTACCGCTTCAGTTAATTACAACTGTATATATTTACTAACACGTTCTTTTGTTTGGATTGCTATAAATATTTGAATTTAATTAGCCCTACTATTAATACTAATCTTAATGTTTTCTATATGATGCATCATATATACACTTGACTTACGGAATTTAATCAAATGCCTTTAATCCTATTATAAACACTCGGCTTACTGGGTCTTACACATACCAATGATCCTTGTATAATGTATATACAATGCCAATGATATTTATTTTATTTAACTGTGTTTTTGAACCATGGCAATGATTCATGTATACACATTGGTCTTCTGACATTAACCATGCCAATGAGTTTTATTCTGGCCATAATACCATGCTAATGATCCATGTAAATAGATCATTAGCGAAGTGTTATGGTTTTACAGGGTTTTACAAAGGGCTTGAAGTGGAAAATAAGAGGTATTGGTTAGGATACAAGTCATTCCTCTCCCTTTCCGATTATGGTATCTGGACCAACAACGCATTTTAGAGCATTTGCTGTAAAATGGAGACTATTTTAGCCTTTTCATTTATGTAATTTGCATTTTATTAATACACAGGGTGGGCCAAAAGAAGTAAGCCCCTAGGGATGTTTGCTAATATTTCGGCCAAAAGTAGGAAATATTAAATGAAATTGCACAGGCTGAAAGCCAATTCATATGTGCATATACCCGCCAAAATTGACTAAAATATTTCAAAAATAACAAAATTTATATCACTTTTACTGAGTGCAACCACTGATTTTTGACGGTCAAAATTTTAACTCTGCCAAAGGTTATAAAACGCGAATTTGTGAAGTCAAATTTCAATTAGTCGTAATAAAACACACTTCATAATTATATTATTGAGAAATGAAACTGGAAATTATCGCATATGGAAGTCACTGTGACGTCATCTAGCAAGAAGTCGATTAAATTGGCGAATAAAAATGTTTTGCGATTAATCATTTTGTATGATAGCATTTGTAACAAAATAAACATGGGCAAGTTGTCCAATGGTAGATAAAATGCGTATACAGACACTTCATGAATCATGAGCATGATCTTGGAGCCAAAACTTTAATCGAAGCTCACTCTGAAATCACTGGAGCTGAGCACTTATTAAACTATGCGGACGCATTGATGATAAAAATTATGGGGTGGGCGGTGGAACGTCGTAATGGCAGCGGAAGACAGAAATCTATGAGCACCCGAACAAATATTGAGCATTTTGACGAACTTATTTGCTCACAGAATAGCAACATCAGAAATCAACTCAGTACTTGGGGTATTTAAGCAAAGTTGCACATCAGCCGCACGCACGTCTGTTAGAAGATTTGCAAAAGAAGGTCAGAACCTCATCGCGCTTTTCGTGTCCCTGGGCAAATTATCACCGATGCAATGGCCCCAACCAGGTCAACAAAACTTGACAAATAGACTCAGAATATGTGTGGTTACTGGTGGTAGACACAGGTTGTGAAATAATATGATGTTTGTTTTATAACAATTACTTGAGACGTGACCTCATAAAATCGTTTTTGTAACTTTTGCTGAGTGAAATGTTTTTTGACTATCAAAAATAAGTGGATGCACTCACTAAAAGTGATATAACTTTTGTTCTGTATAAAATATTTCAGGCAAATTTAAAGGTTGTATATAAATATGAATTAGCTAAGCGCCTTTAAATTTCATTTACTAATCTCTACGTTTGGTCGAAATATTAGTAACAAACCGGAGGGGTTACTTTTTAATGGCCCATTCTGTACAATCTGACAAAGCGTCTCTCTACAGTAGGCAGTAGCCAACTTATGAAACAGCTATTTTGTGATTGCATGTAATATGCATAGCTTTTTGGTCTGTGGATCCGAAGCACGGTCAAGCACCAATATGCATGCAGTCGGCCAGAAGAGGGGCCGATGTGGCACCATTTCATACCGTCCCACCTCAAGCCCTGGTTCTACACCATGCCAGGGTTACTTATACAGAATGGCCTAATATGATGATTATATTTCTTGCAGCGGTCTTGCTGAGTTTTATGCCAGGCCAATGAAATTTTTATCCTGGTCTTACTGTGTATAGATATGTACCCAACGAATGATCCTCGTACATACATGTACATTGGTCTTATGGGTTTACATAATCCATGTAAATGCACTTGTCTTACTGGAATTTACATAATTAAATATTGATCTGACAGTGTTTCTTATTATACACTGATGGGTCTCACCATGCTAATCAAAATGACCCTTGGACACTTGGTGTACACTAGAATGTATCCCCATGCCATTGATCTCCTATTACACCATTCAGTATGGTCTTAGCAATATTTCCGTAATTATTTTACTTCATTTTTACTAGCCTTTCTGAATTTTAACATTGCTAAAGATCCTCTTATGTAAATTTGTTTTAGCAGCAGGACGTGAGTCAAAATATTCCGAAAATCGGTCCATATAAAGTAGGTCATCATATTTATACCGGTATTTGATGTTTAGGACCAAGTATCCACTATCTACAGGTTACTAAGCAAAGTGTTCACAGTGAGGTCACAGTGATTATAGGATCCCTGGTGGAGTAGGCCTAGAATTGACATGGTTAACTTTTACATTGGGTGTATTTGTCTCAGAAAAAAATAATCAACTTATCTGGTATTCTGGCTTGGCAGTCTGATGGAGCGGAATGAAGAAAACTTCAGATCATTCCAGCCTTCACAACGTTCACGTCTTATATGTATCCGTGTGCATCACTACGTCGTTCATGTATGAATTCTGGGTGATTCAACTCCGAAGAGTCGTTAGTTGACTTGTAGTTAAAAATCTTCCAAAAATCAGTTCCCTATAAAATAGTTCATCATATTTATACCGGTATTTTAGGCTTAGCACCAAGCGAATGATCTTTTCATTTATATGTATATTGAACTTACTGAGTTTTAACAAAAGGTCATACATGTATGATTGCATGCCAATACACAAAACAAGGGCTTGAATTATTATGCTATCTATGTTTGACCGTTTGCTAATTGCATATCTACAGTACGCAAGGTAAACAATCCTAACATGTCTACTGGTCTTATTGGACCCTATATCACCCAAACAGTATTCATACTTACGAGTGGAGTCGCCAGAGCTTCGAGGTAGGGGGCGGGCAAACAGCCCTTAACGACTAGGGGGTCTGGGGCAGCATCGCAAGCTCTCCAGCGGGGTCTGGGGTAGACCCCCAGGAGCCTGCGAAATTTTGAGCAATTGATGCCAAATGGAGTACATTTTGGGCTCTTGTTCACCTCATATTTTAAAACCATTCTTTCGAAATAAAAGTACCTAAATCATCTCGATGTGGGAAAACAATGTGCCTATATAATAATTGTGTTAGGAAGCTGAGAATTTAGACATCAGAAGGCGTTTAGACGTTTGAGCGTTTGCAGTCGAAGCATTGGAAGTTGCAGTGTCTTTCAACACTTCTACTGCAAGCTATAGTCAGATTATTAAAAGCGAGATGAAGTTAAGTTTTAAAGTAAAACTATCCGTGCAACCCAGCTTCATCTGGAAATGCATTTCTGTGTAGGGTTGCTTGCACAATAGGTGTTGTATACAGTGGCTTCGCCAGAATTTGGAGGTTGAGGGAGCAAAAAGCCGTAATCACTAGGGGGTTTTTCTGTCTGGGGCAGAGCCCCAGAAGCCTGCGCAATTTACCACAAATTTTTCAACTATAATTTCGAAATAAAAGTGCCTAAATCATTTTGATATGTGACAAAGTTTGACTTTATTAGAGAATATATGCAGAGGACCTTAATTGTGAAATGTCAAATTACAAATCACGCAGGGTACCCCTCCCCATGTAAAAACTCCTCAGATTTGCACGAACACCAACACCCGTCCTAGGCCAGGATATTTGTCTGTTTAGACACGGTACC
This sequence comes from Bimastos eiseni, assembly GCA_959347315.1. Taxonomy (NCBI): domain Eukaryota; kingdom Metazoa; phylum Annelida; class Clitellata; order Crassiclitellata; family Lumbricidae; genus Bimastos; species Bimastos eiseni. The sequence goes on from OY365814.1 coordinate 15,923,930, forward strand.
AATGATGTTCTAGTAACTTGATCATCTGTGTGAATTGGTCTCTACATATCAAAATGCTTTTCTATTCTGGTATAACCAGGTATAGAGCAAAAATGCTGAGAGAGTTGCAACCATGTGGAGGTAGAGAGTTCCAGAATGGATGACAGTGAATGACTTCTGACCAATGACAAGACAAGTACCAGGTTTAACATACTTCCCAGCTTAGCGCCGGTGAATAAGCTGGTCTCCCTGACGTGGCTTTTGTGGGCGCTGAGAAATTTTCGTGCACTTACCTTGTGACTGGCAGCATGCCACGACAAAGCACAGACAGACGTACTGAAGGAAAGACGCACAGAGAGAAATACAGGACCTCCATAACCTATTCTTAGTAGAGGACTGGACAACCCTTTGTCATTACGCTGAATCATGCTAAAAAATTAAGTTAAATAAACTATGGCGTTTAGATTAATACATTTAGCTATAAAAAACTAAAAATAAAAATTTCATAGTGAAACAGTAATATATTTACTGCATAGGAAAGGTTTTCCTGTCTCTGTTAACCTTGGTCCATTCAAGTATGCATGTACACTAGTATTTATGCAAAAATTATGCTGCATGGCTCAGTTGAACTACATATTTCAATTTGTAATTGAAAAGTTTTATAGCGATACAAAGGTGCTAAACAAATCATAGGCACTCTGTGTTTTCTAAAAATATATTAAACTTACGAGCATGTGAGTCAGCAAAAACTTGCTCTCAAAATTAGAAGAGTTACCAGTGCAAGGCTAGCACACAAATGTATGCAGTATGCTGACCCATCTAATACCGTCTCAACTAGAGTACAGAATTTCTGTATGGCAAACCGATTCATAGTTACAGAAGCATGCAGAATCCATAATGTCAAAAATCTTCTTGCTGAGTGTTGCACCATGCAAATGACCTTCGCATAAGTTGGTCTTACTGAGTTTATCTCAGGTCAGTCAGTGACCGCGGGAGTCATTTGGACTCATTGGGTTTAGTTGCTCCCCTCTACTGATTCTTATCAATTCTGGTCCTAATCAGCAACTTTTCTTATAGCTATACTATAGGCTTCGTACAGTGCCAATTATTCTAGTATTCGTGCAGGTCTATCTGAGATCATTATATAGCTCCGTATCAAATAAGTGGAATCAGTCGAATGACGAGCTATATTAATCACTTTCTTGATAATTAATGTAAAGAAACCTTAAAATTTCGGATCTTCTTCTGTGGTTGCGTGGGCCAAGTTGCCAACAGTGTGGTCGTTGTGTCTTTTTCTCACAGGCTACGTACGGTTGTTTCAAAGGTCGACCGCCACGGTATTCTTTACTCAATCGAAGAAAAAGTTTTCAAACATCGACCCTCTTGAAATTCGTGTTCATTCGAAAAATTTTAAGCGCAGACTACACCGTCTTCGAAGTTCTTTCACGAATTGAGAAAATGTTGCACCATGACAACGGCGCTACAAAGATGACAAGAAGCCCAAAGATGACATCATCATCGTTTGACAAAGCGCTACCACGAAACCATAGACCTATTCTTAACATGTCATGTCATGTCACATCGTCATCGTCGCTTCGCGACGGTTGACTACATGAATGGGAAAGTGATATCCAATGCTTTCAGTCTCGTACGAGGTTCACTAAGCTTGTGCCTCTTAAACCAGTACTAAAACATTTCTTAGCACGAAACTGTAAAATAATGCAGGCCTGTATGCATTACTATTCAAGAACCTGATGCGTCAAAATATGTTTAATATGCATGATATACTCCCTACGGATAATTATGTACATTCATTAGGTTGGCGTAACGTCCAGCTTCGGTCTAAACATGATTTTTTTAAATCACATCCAGCTTCCATTTAAGCAAATCTTTTCATCAATCCAGCTCCCATGCATTTAAACGGAATTCTTTTCGTCACATCCAGCTTTTATTAATGGATGATTCTTCTCATCACAATCACATCCAGCTTCTACTTCAGCATGATTCTTTCATCAATTCGGTCTCTGCTAAGTTATGGGATAGTGGTCAGAATTTGAGACGCTAAAACGATAAATTGCCCAAGTTCTCATGCATGCTACCTTTAAATATTTCATGGTTGAGTCGCTTTCCAAAGCGGTATCTCAAACTTAAAAATATAATGTTATGCATTAAGCTTTTCAACGATGATTGAGCCAGAAATAGCTGGCGTCACGTGGCCAGTTACTGTAAGCTATTCATGTAAGAATATTCATGTACTGAAATACATGAATATTCATGTTCATTTGCTACTGATGCATGTGAATATTAATTATATCCTTGTACAATATTGCGAAGGACTCTACAACAATGACAAAGAGGAAGAAGACATAAAATTCGAAATACAAGAAAAGGAACCACCGCCACTAAAAGAAGAGATAAAACGAGCCATATTGAAAGCAGCTGTGCGGAAGTCACCAGGCCCAGATGGGGTAGCCGCTGAGCTGTTTAGATTTGGTGGAGAAATGACTCTGACAAAAGTACACGAGATATGTGTGGACGTATGGGAGGCCGGGAATTGGCCAGAAGAATGGTCACAGTCAATTTTTATTCCACTACCGAAGAAGGGCAATCTACTTCATTGTGGTAATCACAGACAATTGCGCTAGTTTCGCATGCCAATAAGATATTTTTACGAGTGATACTGGAACGCATCCAGATCAAGCTGGAAACAGAGATCGCTGAAGAACAGGCTGGCTTTAGGCCAAGAAGAGGCACGCGAGATCAAATTGTTAACTTAAGAATCATCTTGGAGAAAGCGAGAGAAAGGAATCATCCACTGTACCTCTGCTTCGTTGACTTTACAAAAGCTTTTGACATGATTCAACACGATCAACTATGGGTAACCATGATGGAAATGGGTTTCCCACCCCACCTCATTCAGCTATTGCTAAATCTCTACAAACAACAACGAGCTACTGTCAAGACAGACCCAATTATGTCGACATGGTTTAGTATCAAGAAAGGAGTCCGACAAGGATGTAATTTATCACCAAGCCTGTTTAACATTCTGGCAGAACAGGTAATGCGAAATGCACTACTAGGCTACAACAAGGGATTCAGAATTGGAGGGAAGACTATTAATAACCTTAGATATGCTGATGACATCGTGCTACTGGCCACTTCACCAGAGAATTTACAGGAGTTGGTGCAACGTGTTGAGATAGAAGCAAAAGAATACAGTATTAACGTAGCAAAGACGAAAGTAATGACAAATAACAATGATGCACTTTTGATCAAGGTGAACGTATACAAACTGGAACAAGTGGAATCATTTACATACTTGGGGAACAGAGTAACGAAGGACGGGGACTGCGCGAGTGAGGTAAAATCAAGATTAGCCATGGGAATGTCAGTCATGTTTAAGTTGGTAAGCATCTGGAAAAATAAATCAGTCAGTACTAAAACCAAACTGCGACTCATGAAGGCCTTGGCGTGGCCAGTAGCAACGTATGGTTGTGAGGCGTGGAACAATAAAGAAAGAAGAAGAGAAACACATACAAGCATTTGAGAACAAGTGCAGTGGCGTAGCGACGGGGGGGCGAGGGGGCGAACCGCCCCAGGCGGCACTTGTCCTGGGGGCAAAATTTTCGGTAAAAAAAATAAATAAAAAATTATTTCTGTGAAGTTTCATTTTACAAGAGTCTAAACCTTCTCTAAACCTGGCACAATGCTTTTTAGGTTTTTCTCGACTTAAAACTAACATATAGGCCTACATGTACGATATGATCGAAATGATCGAATGGTACCTAATGTTTATAGGCATCAGAGCAGTCCTCAGGTAATTTGGCGCCCTAGGCAGTCATCTATATAAGAGCACCCGACACCCGTTGCATAAGCAGTAAGATGTGAAAAAGTATAGTGTCAGGCACACACTGTACGGGGCACAGAAAAATGTTTTCCGTCAAAATATATAGACTATTCTGGCAAACGAAAATTAATAGGGAAAGAGCGGGAGATTCATTGAGGTGTTAAGAGATTGAATATCGTTGTTGGAATTGGACTTAGTCAAAAACTAGTGTTAAATCAAACATTTATAAATTTCTTTTTGTATCATCACGAAATTTTATTCATGAAAACTTTACCTTATCATTCCTAAAATTCGGCGCCCCACAAATTTTGCGCTCCTCAAGTTTTTGGCGCTCCATTTTGGCGCTCCTGAAGTCCATAAGAAGACACCCTGGGCGTCTTCTTATGTCGCCTATGCCAGGAACCGGCCTAGATAGACATAGCGCAAAAGAGAATTTAGACATTATGCCCATGTTGTTTAATATTTTACTGGGGATGAAAATATGAAATCGTACCGTATCCGTAATCTGTATGATAAGTTACCAGTAACTAGTCTATTCGAATAACTGTACCTGCTATAGTCCCATTATGATTAAATTATATTATTTAGGACTGTCTTTTCAATATGTAGGAGAAAGAATAAAATATTTACTGTTCAATTTTTATTTTATGTGAACTTTATAATTTTCGATATAGCCTGCAAGACGTTTAGTAACTTTGTTGTGAGGCGTGCTTTTTGTTTGCTTTATAAATATTTTATTTCTTAAGTAATAGAGACCTACTATCTTATTTTCATTTCTTACATTTATATCAAATGATAACGCATTTTAATCAGTCAAACAGTTTTAATTTTGACAGTGCATGTAACGGTATAACGAATTTAATACTTAGTAGAATAATCAAAATGTATATAATAAAAACATACAAAACAAGATTTGTATACCATCACCCCTTGCATATCCCGGGACATGCACAAGAATAAAGTGAAGGAAATACTAGACAGAGGCGGCATTTTGTGCCTTCGCCCCAGACGTCACTTTGCCTCGCTACGCCACTGAACAGGTGCATGAGGAAACTGCTCAGAATTCCATGAACAGCAATGGTGACCACCGCACATGTGTATCAAATGGCGAAAGTTGACTGCAAACTGTTGGGCCACATCAAATCCAGAAAACTGCGGTACTTCAGGCACATCGTGAGACAGCCTAAAGACAGTATTGAGAAGAGTGTAATGTTGGATATAGTGGAAGGAAGCCGAAGTCGTGGAAGACCCAGAATCTGCTGGTTTGACAGTGTCATGGCGCGGATTGGTTTAAGAGGCACAAGCTTAATGAACATCGTACGAGACAGAAAGCATTGGACATCACTTTCCCATTCATGTAGTCAACCGTTGCGAAGCGACGATGACGATGTGACATGACATGACATGTACAACAGTGGGAATCGTAAAGACGCGCGCCGCAACAGCACTCAACCTGACACTAACGGGCAACTCCCGGGTTGCATTTAACATTTTGTTCTGGTATGGTTGTGGCTTTCCGGTTCTTCATTGACTCACCTAGACGTAGCCTGTGCGAACTATGAGGTTTGCCAAAATCCGTTGAGATGTTTCTGTGCTGGAGGAGAGGTGGGAAACCCCATACTTAATCGGTGATATATATATATATATATATGGTTTAAGAGGCACAAGCTTTTGATATATATATATCAGGAAAATGTATCGAACCAAAATGTGGCAAAGCGTCGTAATGACTATCAGGTTGCAAGACCTCATTTTGGAGCATGTACTGTAGCACAACCAACCTTCCTTGCATTTCGCTGTCTCATCCTCCCTCTTTTCTCCATTGCCTTCTTGATCGACAGTAGGCCTATATAAAATTGCCGTGGCGTGGCCTAACCATTGTGACCAAAGGCATATTTGTAACAAAATTTCCGCTGCACTATTGAAAAGTTCAGTAGCTGTCGTTTGCGCTTGGATTACTGCATCAAAATTAAAATTTAAGTTCATCTTATCGTTGGAACTGTTTCATTTGTAGTATTAAGATTATTGTAAAAGCCTAATATAAAGTTATGTTCACAGGGCATTATTTACTTTCAATGACGATAATTAAGATATTTATATATTCATTCATTCAAATATTTATATAGCGACCTTTCAAGGTAGCTACTCAACAGCGCTCCCAACTCGAGCCCGTACAAAGGAGAATGTATTAAAATGACAATAAAAACTACCACTACACGTTTTAGTGAACAAACGCAACCTCAGCGAAAGGCCGTTCCAAACCCTAATATATATAATATGAATTTTTTATTGGTAGACTATATATTGCATATGTGCATATAAATATGACAATATTTAGGGGCCGTTCACATATTATATAACGCTCAAGGAGTAGGTGGGTGGGTTCAGATTTTGTTAGTGTTATATTGTGTAGGGTGGGGGTAAGTTGAAGGTTTTGTTATATAAAAAACTTTTTTCAGCTTATGTTATTTTGCCTGTTTGCTTGCCAATTGGAAATTCCATGTACCACGGACATTCATTGTTTAATCGAAGTTCACAATACGTTGTGAACCAAAACTAGCACCATTACCTGACACCTGGCGAATTGATTTGACGTCCTTTGTTATTATTTTATAAATCCACTTTTAACAATTTGATGTTTACAATTTTAACAACTTCATGTGAGTAGCTTTAAACGCTCTAAAATTCAATTCTGTGTGCTTTGTTTTGATTCTGGTTTAAATTTAAATTAATTCACTTGAAATAATTATTTTGGTAGGTACTATCATGATGTTTGCTTTCATTTTTTATAGTATGTGTAAATTGTTTATGTTTGCTTAAATACCCAATTGCAGATGTAGTACGCACTTTGTATACATCCTATGCTATTACATAAGTAGTTGTACTGCGAAGTTATCGATAAATACCTGATAGTGCAATATTAAACCAATCCATTCTGTGTGATACCGTAATGCTCATTTCTTGTGCAAAACAGGAGGGAAACTAAAGTGGTGCTTTTAAATAGGATGTACGTCACTACCATGTAATATCATGCTGTATTATAGTAGGCTTAGGCTACATGTAGATACATGGTGACAATCGTCGATTACCCAATTAGTTACCGTAATTAATACAAGTGAATTTAGCGCCATTAAAAGTCCGATTATTAAGATGCAAAGGAGCTCCATACATCCGGTATAATCATCGTTGGCACGAGATAGTACACAATTTTAAGGTAGCTGTTGTTACATTGTTAATTGGGCATATGATGATTTTTAGTGCAGTTCTTGAAATGGATAAAGGCAATTATCAGCTGAATCACTACTATTAAAGTGCTAACTAGCATGGTATTGTTATAAAAGTCAAATTGTGCAATACAATTATATCGATTGTATTTCTTTTAATGTGCTTATAGGCTGGGGTGGGGTAGGGGGGTGTGGTAGCATATGTTATATAATATAGGGGTGGGGGTCACAGCTGCTGTTATATAACATTATTAGGGGCAGGGGGTGGGTCAATTGGGATTTTATGTGTTATATAATATGTGAAAAGCCCCTTAGGCTTCAACGCAAGAAATTCTCCCTGCCGTGGCTGACCCTCCCTACAAAAAATCCTGCGGGGCACCCATGCCAAGGTACATGCACATAGCTTTAACGAGCACAGGTTTCATCTTTGGACCTGAATACTTTCGACGAGGAAAACGATGTTTTAACTTTGATTGCACCTGTGTGTTAAGCACCAATTTAGTGTACACTTTTGCATATTTTCAATCAGTTCTAAATCAATAAGCATTACATAATGTTCAGCTTACCCACCTACCCACCCCGTAACGTTTTGCGGGACCCTATCCACCCACCCATCCTCGAGAGTTACGTAATTATGCAATGACCCCCTAATAGGCATGAAGCTTTCTTCACAAACAGTGTATCGCTTAAAAGTTTTAATCCCATAGTTGCACTCTATACTGTAGACCTCGTTGATGACGCTATATAAACCATCAGCGCTCAGCCACAGTTAACCGTGCCTGAACTCGTAAAAATGCCAAAGAAAACACAACGTTTTACATCTAAGTCTTTCATATATTAACCTTACGAAGTTACGATGCTCCAATCCTGTTAGCAATGTCTGCTAATAGCACACACTATCATGGCTGGAACAATAGCAGACACAAACGATACAATCACAAAGCACGCCTATAGTTACCCAACATCAACAGATAGTCTAATTCTCCAAAAGACTGCTTGTCTGATTTCAGGCAACAGCAAATGCTCCAGACATTAGATGTTCAGCCTACACAAATGTCTGCAAGAAGCAGGAAATACTTGTGCACATAATAAGGCAATTTAACTGAACACATATTCCTGCCCAAACAGCCACACTCCAATCATCGGCAGCAAATGTGGCTGCCAGGGAACTATGGCATCAAGACGTTAGGTTGCCTCGCAAAAAGACCTTTCAGCAGCGGCACAGGAACGACAGCAGCAAATGGGAAACATGGAAAGTTTCACATGGATTCACATATATGCTTAAGAGAATGTCTGAAGTTAAAATTCTATGGAATGTGGCAATGTTAACAATCCAAAATAAGTTGAACAAGTTAACAATTCCTGGAAAGGTCAAATTTATTTATAAAAATTCTGCAAGGTTGAACAGGATTTGAACATTGGTCGATGGGACAGAAGCTCATGGAATAACCACTTATTGTAAAATTAATATGATGCCCATCAGCTGCCAAAAACAATTGCAAAGGAAATCGGTTCAACAATGAAAAAACTACACAAGAATTCACCAAAAACTGTTATAAAATTGTTAAAAAAATAGAATGGCTTTTGGAACTCTATTACTGTGGTTAATTTCTTCGCATACACGACGGAGAAAATTGAGAAATACAGAAAAAGCAGATAGATCTCATATTAATACACGAAACAAAATGAACAGAACCAATTTAAATAAATCAATGAAAGAGAGATGGATCATACTCCAACCAATCAATGAAACAATTTCATAAAATCAACAAGATAACCAGCCACATTCCCTCAAATCCATTCACTTCATCCATTGCTTCTCCATGAATCAATCAATCACTCAACCAATCACAAGATTCTGACGGCTAACCACATCTCCAAAGTACATCCTAGAACAACACTGGGCCACAGTGGTCCAGCAATCTTCCACCTACAACCTATGGTCGATAGCAATGCTTACGTAGTGCAGTCTAAATGCAAACAAATGACAACCACCTCAATCATCACTCAAATACCCAGCAGCCTTTGGAATGCACAACCAGAGGAATTACAAGAAGTCACTCATACTGCCACTTCTGTATTGTCAAAACAATCTACACAAACTATCACACAACGTTTTTTGCTTCAGCATGAAAACATATACCTAACAGTGACGCATCATCTTCGATCTTTTCAACAGCCAAAAAGTATCAGTGTCACTAACAAGGTCTGCCATCACATGTTAACACAGTCTGCTTGCGGAAGACAGCGAACACACGCTAGCACAATCTAAAATAGACCTACCTTTCACGAGGACTGTAAATGCCAGCTACATAAATACACACAGTTACACGACACACATGTCGTATCATTTTACGACACATATGTCGTATCATTTTATGACACATGTCGTATCATTTTACGACACATATGTCGTATCATTTGACACGATGCAAATGGCCGCACATGGAATGCAACCAAAAGTTAGCAAATGAAAATACCTAAACACCTAAAAAATAGAATTCAAAGTTGCAGGTCTACGTGAAGCAACTACGAAAGCTTAACATGACTTCTACGTTAAATGAGGCGCATCATAACATAAACTAAGAGAAACGTAAACTAAAAAAACGTTTTAAGATCACAAGTTATTCCCAAACACTACAAGCGCAAGACATAATTAAGCGTCAATTAGTCACAGCATATACGCATATTCATCTAAATGTTTTGTAACTGACCAAGTGCAAACAATAATAGATCCTAATCATATGCAAATCAACCACTGTGTGGATATTCATATAAATCCTAGTTGCTCAACACACCAAATATCTTGAGGCAGAATCACACCATTGCGATGTCATCACTTGTGAGGTGTTAGAGCTCAGGCTCAAGTAGAGATTCAAAGGCAATATCTGCATGATGCTGGCAATGTAGTGAAATTCGTAATATCACTCACATAGACGCATTCCATTATTGCCACATGGATGAGAACAATACTGGAATAATGGTAACAATGCGATGGCAATATCACTGTTTTGCTGGATTGCCTGTATACGATGCGATGCAAAAGCAACACAAAAGGAATGATGGCAACATTGTTTATGTAGCTACACTGTGGCAACATCACTCATTCAAAATGAATGAAACCATCAACCAGGAAAAAAGCCATGGAAAAACTACTAGCAATATCATGATGTCCAAAAAATATTTTGAAAAAATAAACCAGCAACACTAAAAATTGTAAATGAAATAGTCATTCACGATTACTGAGCAGCGTACACTGATCATATTAGAAGGCTTGATCCTGCATATTTCACAAAACAAGGCAACCACTTGAAATAATAATGAACAACGGAGAGCAAGACAATGCAGAAATTACAATGCATCCATAATAAACTGCCGGAAAAATAGCCACATAGAGGACTGCAGCATATTATTCACACTGAACATTCAACATTACGAACAATAAATTCACAATGCAGCCAGAATTGTGACAAAATTGCCACTTCAAAAATATATGTAAAGAACAGGTCAGAAGGAAGGTAATACAGCAGAATTAAACACCTGAAGAACACATGCCAACATTGCAACTGACAAAACCTGGTTGCATACTCCTGCAGCTGAAAAACAGCTCACACAATTTAACAAAAAGCAAAAGGTACATGATGAGCACAGACACTGTCAGACAGACAGAGAGACAAGCACACATAAACCTACACGAAGGCATACTGACAGAAAATGCAAATGGTATTTCCAATGTCAATGTCCGATTGTCAGCTGGACAGTTTCGACTCTTGAGAAGGCAAAGGATAACTGAGATGAGGACAGCACGAGGGATTACAAAGTCGGAAGAGTGAACGCTGGAACAGAGCCATAGACGGTGAGAACCGAAGCTGTACTTCTACGGGAAGGAAACTTCTCACGGTTATCTGGAAACAGAAATAAAACGTGGCTTCATTGTACTGAGCTTTTTCATTCATATCATACTGCGAGATTGTCACCCATACTTTCTCATCTGATTCAGATCAACAACCATTTACTTTTCATCTTAAGTGACAACCACTAATATGAGTTGGAAAGTCATGGACACAGCTTCACTGAGACGCACTAATCATTCTAACTGCGAGATGCATTGACTTCCCAGTCACTTTTAGTAAACTTGTCATGAAGTGCTACAATGCACTTCATAAAGTCTCTATACAATAAACTGAAATAAACATAAGGCAATAAACAGATTGAAAAAGCCATGCATTTTATTGGAAAATAATCGTCTAAAAACAAATAGAAATCAACTTTTAACAGACTTCTGTATCATGCATTGCAACTTGAAAATTTCTGAAAAACTTAAACTACAATTTAACTTGTAACAGTTTGCAATTAGCAATCCACAAAACCAGGCATCACAACATGACAACACAACATGATAGCAGATGAAGTTTTGGGCTGCATGGTGCCAACGAATCTGTGTCCTTTTGGTGTCGGAAAAAGGACATTTCAAGCACTCTGTTTCACTGAGGCTGGGAGCTCCTCAAAGTAGTTGTCTATTATCTTAGTTAAACCAATAATGCATGCACTCGGTAAATCTGAATCCCACATGCATGGCAAGTAATACACATGAAGCACTTGTCCCACGTTGCTGCATGAGTTTGCTGCATACACATGAACCCAACAAACACGTTGTTGTACAGGTCCAATTGATCCATTTTGCCATCACATCGATCACCGTGCTGCAAGCTCTCAAAGAGGCGCTATATTAATGCTCTGAGTGAATGAATGAATGAAAGAATGCAAATAAAAGTTCAGTATACAAGAAAGCCTGGAATGGTCCCTTGCAAGTATCTGAATGCATACAAACATTTGTAGTTTGTATATATTCTTACAGTGCCTGTAGAAAATCACAACTCACATGTTCTGGATCTCATTGAAGGCAGAATCCATCTCCTCCTGCAAGACCTTGTTCCTCGCCTTCTGCTCCTGCAGTTCCTCTGTAACACAGAACCACATAACAGACAAGAACATTAAGTCTAGGCAACAGTCAGGCACAGATATACAGACGATAATGCATAGATAGAGAAGCAGATGGAGAGGAAGTCGTAAAAGAAACCAGAGAGAAAGATAAACGGACAAGCAGCAAACAAACAGGCAAACAGAGAAAGAAGCAGATGGAGAGGAATTTGTGACAGAAACTAGACAAGCAAGTAGACAGACAGTCACACATACAAGACAAATTCACATGCAGTCAGACTGACAGAAAGACAAGATTAAACACGCATAGGTAAATTGAGACACAAAGAGAGAGACAGACAGACAGACAGACAGACAGACAGACAGAGAAGATATATACACAGACAGACATGAATGAACATACCTTCTAGCCTGTCCACATCGTGTTGTAACTTGGCCGCAGATCGTTCAGCCTCGGCAGCACGGGTATCGGCCTGACATTACATAGCAAACGCTTAACTTTAATCAGAGGCTAGACAGCACCATGCTCTTCTGCAATGCACAGTCTATGCACTTGCAAAAACACTGCATTGTCACATGGACGACAGCTTAATAAGAATGCTATATCATGACTAAATTTTATTTTTTTATTGTAATTGTAACTGAACACTTATATAACACCACTCAATATCAGAGGCGCTCACGACTCAACACATAGCTAAACTAAGAACAGGAAAGTCTTCAGGCACTTCTGGAAGGCAGCAGAGGAAGAGAGAGCAGCTCTTCCCAAAAAGGAAGGGGAGTGAGGCTGTTCCAGCTGGTGGGACCCACATAGGCAAGGCTCCTAGATTGGGCTGTGGTATAGCACAAGCAGGGACCCACCAGCAGCACACCAAATGGCAGAAATGCAGTCGGTTAAATACTTACTACCTTAACTTCTCAATGACAACATTTTAAAACAAGCTTGTTACATGTAACACAGTAAAGTACTTCATTTATCACATCATAGTTACTCTCTTGACCTATACAGTAATGGCTAGAAAAGCAGCTCTTGTGGAGTAATAAATTTGAAACAATCCTAATTATGCTGGAATTGAAAATGATAACTTACATCCTTTAGGCGGGCTGACAAATCTTTAATGGTTCCCTCATAGGAATCTTCACGCTGTGATGCCTGTATGCAAATAAAGGAGCATTCAACATCACAGAAAATTAATCAATATTTATTGATTTAGATTTATGCCAACATTCGATATTGGCTTGATTAGGCCCAAATTATGACATCAGCCCAAAAATATTGGCTGTCTTTCGCTAATCAAGAAACAAATCACCTGCACTCTCCAGACAGCAAAAACAATTATTAACTTATAACTAGTATACTAATAATATAGTCATTATAAGCAGAATTCAGTACAAAGCCAAATAAATAATTTTTCCGGAAAGTCCTATCAAGAACATGACTCAACAAAACTAACAAGAACAATAGTGCATTAAGAACGATTTTCATAATCAATTCAAAGTAACACAACAACAGGAGAATTTAAACATGAACGCTGCATTTCAGGTCAAGCACTCAACCAAACAGTAAATGAGGCACTGTTCCTTCTCTACAGAATTTCCTCTACCTTGGATTCATTCAGTTCAAGAGATTTCAGAGTATTCGTCACAATGTGTAGTTCTGTGTCCAAAGTCTTCACCTTCCTGTAATGCACCAAGACAACATTCACACAACTCACAACAAAATCACTAATTAACATCAAATATCACTTATACAGAGCGCTGTTTCAGACTTTCCAAATCTCCTAAAGTTGCTGTACGTTTGTTCCGATACATTGTGCATCACGGTGGCTGAATTTTTTAGAGCGGTTGGCCAGTAACACTCGGTGTGCGCTGAGTGAGCGGGTTCGACCCTCGTTCGAGTCGCCAGTCATTGTGTAGAGACCTTGAGGAAGTCCTTCGCGCACAATTGGTCTGCGGTACAACTGCAATTGCGCAGTCGAGGCATGTGCACTTCTGAGCAAAAGATGTTAGAAGAAGGGCGATATCAAAATTCAAGAATTTCAATTTAAATTGTTTACATACCAAAAATGTGCCTGAGGTGCACTTTATGCTGTAAACAAGGGGAACATAATTAAACTAGTTAAAAATAGCAAACAGATATGAATAAATAACTACAATAAATTAAAATTAGACATTTTCCCTTGAGCTCTCTTTCAATTCACATTCTTTATATCCCAGGGGATCACGGCCACCTTGGGAAAAGTAAAATACACCTACATTTCTGCAGTGTCTGCCCTATCTTCAGCTTTGTCAAGTTCGCTCGTACACAACTGGAGCTTGCGCGCAACCTGTTACAAGAGATACATCAAAATATGTTTATCGATAAGCAACATCACAATTTAAACAAGGATTACCAAAGTCCAGGGTGTAGATACGATTTTCAGTGACTAATCGGTTGGAACAGGTCAAGTGAAGAGAGAGCAGACATCAGGTGCGACTGGTGAAAAAAGCGATTCTAACGCTATTTAAGCCATTTTGCTGAGATTGATATAGGAAAGAAAGAGAGAGAGACAGACTGAAAGACGTCTTTTGTCCGAGATGAAGGAGGACGGGTCAAGTTTATTTTGTGACGAGAATATTCACCACTGGTTGATCTAAGATGTTACTTCGAAAATAAAAAGACTCAGATTTATATCTGTTCATGCTTAACTTAAAATTTACATAGCAACGGTATAACAACTGTATAGTGTGGCTCATTCAATCTCACATTTGACGTTCTTAATCTCCATAGCCTCTCATCTGAATTTCATCACCCATCAGATGTCAACTGGGCTTTCAAAGGGCTATTATTTTGACTGACTACATTTTCAATTGGATCAACTCTACACTGATGCCTGAATGTTAAAATGACACTTTAGAAGTTATTAGATGAGATTCAGAATTTAAATTGGTCTGGATAAGAATTGTCTGTGACATTCCTACCTCTTCGTATTTGCGTTCTGCATCTTCTGCCGCTGTCGTTGATTCCTTGACCATCCTCTCAAGGGTTGTAATTCGGTCATCATCGAGGTTCTGTCGGTTCTCAAGGGCCTTACGACCTCTGGAAAGGTCACAAACACCCTGGTTAGTCTTTGCTCAGAAGCAGGTAAATAACCAGATAAACAAGAAGACCGAGTTATTTAAACAAGACTGCATGAATATAAAAACTTTCATAAAATAATAATAATAATATGTCCCAAGTTTACTCAATCTAACACTAAGTCTTACATTACATTCTCCTACATTACATAATCTTACATTTGTCTGACCTAATCATACACCATCTTAACTTTCATCACATCATCATCTTACAGTATATACTCGACTATAAGTCGAGAAATTTAAGACTATTTCAAGAGGGCAAAATAGGTCTTCGACTTAAACTCGAGAGACAAAATAGTTGGAGATTTTCAGACCGAATATTTAAAATTGCTAAACACTGTTTGATTTCACGTGGAATGACTTCTAATTGGCACTATATTTCGCGGAGAAATCTGTCGAATTCCTCCGCCGAAAGATAGCAGATATCAGGCTACACCACTCGATTTATGACGGCTGCATACATTAATATTGATCTTCCCATAGTAAAATATATGTTTCGCAGAGAAATCCGCCGAAAGACAGCAGATATCAAGCTATACCTCTCGATTTATCACTCGTTTTGACTTTATGGGTTTGACTTATATTCGAGCTGTCAATTTTGGACGTTATTTTTGTACAAAAATTGCACTTCGACTTATACTTGAATCGACTTATAGTCGAGTACATATGGTATATAATCTGGATTGTAACAAACACTGATTACCGTTCAGACTCATCAGCAACTTTGCCGAGCTCAACCAGTTTTTCGGTAGCTGACTTTAGTCGCGATTGAGTCTCTTCGTAATCGTCATCAAGAAGTCGCAACTTTCGACTCAGTGCCGCCAAGTCGTTTTCTGCCTAAAGAGACAATCAACAAACGATAATCAAAGCCTAAACAATCAAAGAGTTAGAATTCAGCCTACAGCTCAGTTGGTTATGGAGATCATGCTGAATGAGAAAGTATAAACTTAACACACCAATGATAAAAATATTAATAATGACAATGGTAATTGAGCATTTATAAAAGCGCAACTCGGTGAGTCAGAAGCACTCCAACTCAAATGAGTGCTATCGTGCACAAATGTAATGAATGGACTTCAGACATTGCTGAAACACAGGACAAGAAAGACTGATGATTTCAAGCTACAGATAAGAAGCAGCTCCAACTAGAGCGGTCAACATACGCAAAGCTTCTAGACAGAGCAGTAACTTTGTTTATGCAAGGGAAAATCAGAAGGCCCTTGGCAGCTGATTGGGGATTGGAGCAACTAGGGAGTGGAGATTGAGGTGCAGCTAATCCTAAGATATGACAAAGTTCACCCAACAACACAGTTGTACATGTCTTCTTAGGAGCAAACGTTGAGCAAAGTCTTGAACTATAAAAAGAAAGTTCTTTAACCTGCCAGTGAATGGCACCATATCATTATGTACAAAGGCTAAATAAAGTACAAAATCTGCCTCCTCTTTCTGGACCCTCTGGCAACCAAATTCAGATCCCTACTAGACATCGCCCTCTGGATAACCCTTCTTATACATTGCAGTGCTCGTGAATAATCTGACACTCTGTGCTCAGCTTTAGAGTACAGTGCTTTAGAAATTTGGAGCTCACGATTATGATGACAACAAATCTTGTTCAAAATAATCTGCAGGCCTCCCTTGGGAAAATTTGGCACTGGTAAAATACTCTCATTCCAACCAATACCCCCACCTCTGTCTAGCTGCTGAAGTAAATTAAAAGTGTGCTTACTTGACCAAATTAAGGCAGGTAATTGTGCAAACAGTATCCTGACATCTAGAACCACATTTTCCTCCAAGGTGAAGTAAACATTCCCTCCCTCCCTTTGGGAAAATGATGACTAACTTCGCCTCCCTGAAACCCCGGAGACCACCAGCCAGTAGTGTTCCCTTGAGGAAGGGACCTTCGTTCTTCCTAGCTAGTTGCTAGTCAGACTCACAGGCAGAAAGTCCTACATACACAGACTGAGGAAAAGTAGGCAGTCAAATAGACAGGCATGCAAGTGGATAGACAGACAAAGGGCAGGTAGACAAAGGATTGATAGTCAGGCAGACCTCAAATACAGGCTGAAAGACAAAAAGATCAACAACAGACAGTCACAGGGAATGACAGTCAGACTAAGCTTACTCAAGCACTCAATAGAATGCGTCATCATACACCGAGGGAAAGAGACTCCAGAAGGACAACCTATCCAGACAATGGTCACTGTCTATACAGAGCCATATATATATATATATATATATATACCTATACATGTATGTATATATACTATATATGTCAAAATATGTATGAAAAATGTGCATAAATGGACATATTGATGATGTCCAGTTAGAATTTATCATTCATTTGAGCAAACATAACATAAAGAAAACATAGACAGAGCCATACACTTTTACACAGACATGTATGTATACCTACATAGACAGAGCCATACATATATATATGCACAGTATTACACAAACATGTATACATGTAAACATGTATACAAATTATAATACATTTACAGTACATTTTATTAAAATACAGTAGATCTTCACAACTCATAATGCAACCCTTGGCAGCCAAATTAGTCAAGTAGTGCAGCTTAATTAACAAGGTCACATTCAGATGCTTAATTAAATTCCAGACTCCCCATATCTAATATATGTATCCATGTAATTAGGATTGTGCTTATATACATAATGGAAAAACAGGAAAACACTTGAATTCCCATTTATGTAGCAACCTGTGAACAAATATATATATATATATATATATATGTATGTAATACATACATGCATACATACATACTATGTATGTATGTACATACATACTATGTATGTATATATGTATGCATGTATGTGTCCATGTAGTATATATGTATGAAAACACTTAATATAGCACAATTTAAGTAAGCAGACAAGTGTTGTATACTTGGCTATCTAAATGATGTAAACAAGTGTTATTTCAGACAGATTGAAAATGCCTGCTCAACGGAGCTGAACGCAACAGCACGCATGCACAGCAGAAAACTGTTGAAAGTGGATGGTTTAATGCACAAGAAGGCACTATGGGCTCAATTATATAGGCAGAAGCCATGCAGTTCCACAGGCAGCAGAGCAAAACGATCCCCAAACCGGTTGACTCAAGACTAGAGTTTCAAATGCTACCTGGGCAACCCTCAAAATATTTCGGCGGTTAAGGATGAAGCAAACGTCAGTTCGGAACTTGGTTCGGTTCAATTTTCTTGGTACTCTGCATTATTCGGACTCAGGCAAACAATGAGTCCAAGTATTAATCTTTCCGATTTTATATTTTTTTAATTTACAAAACACCAACTGACGTAACTAAAAGTACAAACATTTTTTTTTTATTTACATAACAACAATCGACCTAACTAAAAACACAAATACTGCTACTGTCAATGCTTACAAGGTACTACTTCCTAATGTTAACTAAGACAAAACTAAATAATTCATTGAAGTTGTGCAAACTGCTAATCTGAACATCAATAGAATGAGACTTTTCATTAAATATTCAAACCTCGGACTCGGCAAAATTCAACTCGTGAAACTCTGTATGCAGACTCGGCAAGTAATTCACACTTGGTTCATTCCTATTGGGCGGCTATCCGTCGAAAGTGAGCATGTGTAATTTCCCTGTGTATTGCGTGACAGAATATTAGGATGCAGAGGGATCACGCACTAGGGATACCCAATAAGTTTTCACTCATCAGATGGTGAGCCACATGTTGGAGCACAATGGTTGTGGAAGGTGTTGTGTCTTTGTGCGTGCACACTAAAGCGTCTGTTAGCACTAGAGTGGCGGCTAATGATTAGAGCTGCAGAGTGCAGATGTGCTGTCTCATGGTGCCCTGTGTTGTCGATTGCACCATTTTCACGGGTACCAAATACCAATCCAAAACTTTACTGCCTGGGTAGTGGGAACCCTACTGAAGACTGAAAATATACTCTTGTGTCGACCAACAAGGCCATTCCCTAGAGGAGAATCATTAAGTTTCTGCTCAATGGAGAACCGGTGTAGTGTTTACCCTATGTGAGTTTTAAAAGTCCTTAACGCCTTTTTGTTGCTTCAAGACAAGGGAAACTTGGACTCCCATTCCATCACAATTATAATCTTAGCCAGATCAAACATACCAAATAATTATACTGAACAATTGGATGCAGGCCTCCATTGAGATTTGTATGCATGGATAAACTACTGCATATAATAACATGAGGTAAGATGATTATGGGCACAACTTACTACAGGAGTTGGGTAAGACTCCCCTTTTAATTAATAAATATTCATGTCACAAATCATCAAGTATTTATTGTGCAGTGTGACTGACAACACCGTGCGCAGTACAGTAACAACACAAAAGAGGTTTCCAGTGCTTTCCACATGAGATTGGATTTGGTTACAATGGCGCTAAAGTAGTTTCCATGAATAGAGTAGGTCTTCGATTAGATTATGACTACTAGTCTTTTTCAGAATCAACCATCAACTAATCAACCGTCAACTAATCAACCGTCAATTAATCAACCATCAACTAATCCTTAGTGCATTATAAAATGGTTTTTAAAGATGGTTAAGAAACCCTCCAAGAACTAGGAATGAACTGAAACTCGGTTCAGAACTCGGCTTGGCCAGAGCTATGTAGCACTAGGCATTACTCGGACAAACAATGGGTCCGAGTAATACCTTTTCAATTTTTTTATTTGAAAATGATAATCGGATTTTTTTAATTTGCAACACGACAATTGACCTAAGTAAAAACACAAATACTGCTACTACCAGTGCTTATTATGGTTACAACTTACTAGTGTAAACTAAGGCAAAGCTAAAAAATAATAATAGTTATGCAAACAGCCAAACTAAAAATCAAGAAAATGAGACTTTCTTAAATATTCAAAACTCGGAATCAGACTCTGCACAATTGAACTTGTAATACATGGTACTCAGGCTCGGCAAGAAATTCGAAGGTGGTGCAACCCTACCAAGGACCAGCAAATGTCTGTCAACCTCTTCCAAACAGATGCGATTTAAAGATAAGTGGAGAACATGTGCTGAGCTGAATAACACAAAACATTACACATGTTCTAAATAGGACTGTTGTTAAATGCTCAAAATCTTTCAGTCACTGTGATATATTCACTCATTAACTTGACTGTGTCACATTGTGCCAACTCCCTTAAATCATTCCCGGATTTTGCAAATAATTGAGGACCAATTAACAAAGCAGACCAGACAAAAAAGTAATTAAATTCTACCACATGGACCAACCCAACCTCTGCAGCTACAGCCCTCCATAGCAAAATCTCATACAAACCAACCACAGCAAAGCCTCATATACATGTACCTAATCACCTTAAGAACCTCACCTCTGACCAAACCAACCCACCAAAGTTAAATCCCACGCTAATCCCATACCAATGAACCAACAGCATCTCTTACTTGTGAACCATAGCTGAATCATAAATCAACCCGGCCATCAGCTGACCACAGCTAAATCCCACATTAAGTCATCCACATCGACCCACTCAAGCATTGACCTACTACAATACCTGCTAGTCAACTCGCACAACACAGCCCTGTAAAAGCCAGTGGTAACAAGAGCTTCACAGAAAAAATAGACCCCCCTCTCTCTCCTATACATTAGCCATCCATTAAAACATCACAAATTTTTGGGCCCAAACGGGTAGGGCATGGACCCCTAAATAATAATCAATCTTGTACAGTAAAATGTATACATATAAGTTTATGGTTAAGATCACTGCAGGAAAGAAACACCCTTCCCCTTTAGGCAGGCTGCCCGGTTGTCTTTAGTGTCAAGCCTAATTAAAGTCAGTATTGTAGAAGACCCATGTGAAGACAGATGTCAAAATCGTGCAAGTTCCTAACATAATTTAAGCCTGGAAGGTTATTTGGAAATGAATAACTCCAATTAATGTCTGCAAACTACATGCAGCACTATTAAAGTGTTACACCATTAAAGCACAATGTTACCAAGCACAAACACTACAGTGTTGCCGGAAGGCTTATAATATAGACAAACCGTATGGTGTAAAAAGCTCATTGGCCTACTGCAAAACATTATATGACTAATATGCCTATACAAGACCATAACAGTGTTGGCATGTTTTCTCAAAGCACTACAACTAATAGTCTGGTAAACATTCATTGTCCCCACAGCTTGTTTATCTAGCATGCAATACAAAACAACTGTACTTTAATATTGCCCTCCTTCCAAAACCTTTCAGAAACATAAATGACCATTTGGATGACTGGAACATTGATGGTCCTAGAAATTCTGAGTGAAAGACTCAGCCAGTCCTTACAGGATAATTAATCGTATGAGTGGAGACTCAAGCCCGTACTTGCACTACAGCTCAAGTGCTCTAACCACTTGGGGTGGGGGCTCCGTGCCCCGCATATAAAGTCAAGTGGTTTAAAAACCACACGGCAAAATACAATAATGAACCAGCTTACAATTACATTATAAGATGAGAGTTTATAATCTAAACATTCTGAATTTACAAAGCAAGTTTATGAAGTACAAATACCCAGTAACAGTTGAATCGATAAGTGTGTGGGGCTACTACAACACTGATGTTAAAGAGTATATATATATATATATATATTGGCATTCTGAGAATGTATGCAAATAATACATACATAAATGGAATAACATTTAATTCATTCTATGCTCCGTTCTGCCATGCTTTCAAATCGCCTAATGCACTGCCGAGTCAATTCCTTAAATTCTTTCTATACCTATATACATATATACATTTGTTTTATGCATTAATTAATTAATTTCCTCATTATTTAAATGAGTAGGCAAATGATTTTGGCCAAATTGTTTGTGGTGACAACATGCATTCAGAGTTTGAGACCTAACATAAACTTATTACTTTAACAACTACCTGACCATTATCGTGTTTTGTTTTTATTGCAGTTTGGCTTTCTCAGTGTGTTGCATTCAATTTTCAGACATCAAGCAAAACCAACTTTGTAGAACAATTCTGAAGAAGTTAGTTCATTCAGCTGAAAGCATAAGACAGTCATGGGTATGATGTGCTAGCAACTTAATTGTTTTAGACTCAGCATTACAAGGTGGATGGATGGCCAGGCCTCTCCCGCTCTGCTCAATCTTTGAACGATATGTCCCATTGTGCGTATGCAAGTGGGGTATTAAAGAATATGCATACTCAATTACTTACTAAAAGTCCAGTTAGTATACTTATTTTTTTAAAGCCAAGTTTGTAATGTATAGGTGGCACAGACATATCCCAATGTGTGCCTGCTTGGCAGAGATTTAAACCTCTGTGGATAGACAACACAAAATGTTAAGTGGGATGCTCAGCATTGAAGTGGTTAGTGTGATAAACTGTCAAACCAGACGTTTAGGGTTCAGATCCCTGGAGGGCAGTAATTTGGCCTGAGATATCTGCCCCTACTGCGACCTATGGGCAACTTAGCTATAACGAGTACACTGACTGTAAAGAGTTGTGTTTAAGAAAATTTCAGGCAACTAGGTTTATAATATAAAATACACATGTATATACAAACACGCACATAGATAGTGCTGTTTGCCCACTGCCCAGATACAAAATTAATAACCAACATAACTCATTGACCTTTCCGATACAACCTTATTTGCATATACTTTTTATTTCGTAATTACTGCATTATGATCAAGCGTACAGATCCTTATGTAGGCTGAAACAGGATCCAACCAGCTTGAGCAGTGTCAACCAG
Source organism: Bimastos eiseni (assembly GCA_959347315.1). Classification (NCBI taxonomy): domain Eukaryota; kingdom Metazoa; phylum Annelida; class Clitellata; order Crassiclitellata; family Lumbricidae; genus Bimastos; species Bimastos eiseni. The sequence goes on from OY365814.1 coordinate 15,946,779, forward strand.
GACATCTGTGGATTAGTTCTGAATCCCCAAGCAAAACCAACCCAGAGTAGTAAAAGCTCCTTCAGCTCAAACTGAAAAAATCCCTTGTTTGTCAGTAATTTCTGTTAAGTATAAACCACCCTGTAAATCAGCCTACATTAAGGGGTAGAAATTCTAATATTTGCATGAACCTTGACATTTTGTTCCTTTGTATTATCTATGCAAAGAATTGTCATCTACCAGAAAAATTCATTAATAGTAAATGTGTTTATCCGTTTCCCAAACATAGCCACGTGGATACATTAAGGCGCTCTCAAAGCACGATGTGCCTTTACACGCCAACAGGACCTGAAATACGACACCGTCAAAGAAAGTAAATGATCCTAAAAGTATCCCATACAAGCACCACATCCTAACCCGAAACCAATATAAACCCGCACATCGAAACACAAGAATACAAAATCTTTTGGTGACAAAAACCGGATCACATCTTGCAACGGGCATAAATTCTGTGATAGCAAACGGGTGACACCCATCACGTTGCCATACCTGACTCCGCAGCGCCTGTTCAGCTTCGAGTTCTTTGCATTTCGCTTCGTACTGCTCTTTCGATTTATCCATTTCTTCGCGAAGGCTCTGCATTTTGTTCTTCAGGGACGTTAGGGCCCCGGCTCCTCCTGCACTCGACATCTTGGCTGCGTGGAATATCTCCGAAACACGACGAGAAAGAAATTATTATCGAAATGATCGTCTTCTCTGGAATAAGTCACCGGTTAATAGTAAACGTCTCACTCCGCCGACCGAAAGGCGGCGCAAGTCGTGCAAGCACAGAAACGTTACAAAGATGACCCAGGGACCAAAACCAATTGAAAATATTACTCAAAAATTAAAAATATTTTTTCCAAAATAAATCTGCGAGTTCATACGAAACAATTTAATCAAAAGGGTGGACTATTTTATTCGCGACGTGTCGCGCTGTTACACCCAACAGGATGCATGCATATTCTTAGCATATTGCTCATTTTACTCTTTATCACTCGCGCTCTTCACTCGCGCCTATTTTAATTAGGCCTATAACGTAGACAGGTTAAGGAGCACGTGACAAATAATCTCGACACAAAAGAATGATAACCCTTAATATACTGTGTTACTAACAATTAGTAAGGTTTTAGTTATTTTATTTCAAATGTGCCTTCGAAACTTTACCTTCGCTAGATTATATTGAATCTATTCAATTCGTGTAAGCTGCGACGTCCGTTGGTCGTAATAGTTGGTTTGCTTCTTATGACTTAGGCGTATGTGCATTCAAGACATGATTATTATAATTGTAGACCTACTCTGCACCTAAATACTGACACTACTAGCTATCATTGTAGGTCTATATCTGTAGTGTCTGCCAGTGTTAAATTTAGATTTTAAAGCTATAAGACTACTTATATCTTAAGTGTGTTCTTGCTACAGTAGTCGCAAGTAGGCCTAGTCACAGTAGTGTGCGTGTCTGTTGTCGAATAATTTTATTATGCGCTCAACCAACACAGCTTGATATAGGGTTTCTACCAAGGACTGACTACTTCACCTCAGCAAATGAACGTAACGCATACATTGAACACCTAACCTTCCTTTAATATAGCTTATTCGCTCATCATTTGGAGCCTTCAGTAATATTATTACAATAATTGAAGAGGGAATCGAAGGTTGAGTCAATGCACCTTAACGAAACATATTTTGAACTTCGCCAGTTTTATTAACGCATTTAGCGCAAAACAGTTTACTTACTAGTTAATGTACATTAATTATTACAACAACACTTTGCATAATTAGCACAACACTGAAACTAAAACAGTCGTCCATCGATTAAATTAAAAAAGAAATAGAAAAACCCAACATTGTTGTTCTTAATAGCAATCGAGCGTCATGCCATCTTCCCGGAGATTTATGGAGCATTGCTTGCGCAGGGCATCAGTACATTCAAGAGTGCTGCTTCAAATAAGAGGGATTGTGAAGAGCAAAGCAATGGTAGCATGTGAAGAACACCATCCATTGGGAGAGACAAACAGACAGACAGGGAAAGAGAGAGAGAAAGAAAATAAATTATGGTTGAAAGAAATTGAAAGCAGAGTGAAGATTTGTTAATCCACAAAAAAGCAAGTGCATTTATAATTTATATGATAATGTCAGCTGACTCATGCGACAAAAGTTTCAGTTTAAAACTTATTTATACATGGGCATTTACTTAACCCCTACTTGAAATGCAAACTCCAGGACAGAAAAGCATGAAAAGTACTGTGACTGAGAGAATTCTACAGCACCTAGTGCAGTGCAGTGCAAAAAATCAAGCAATAAAGAAAAAGTAAAAATGAAGTCTATGGCTAGACATCTTCGTAGCACTTTATAAAGTTTTGAAATTAATGCTTTGAAACAGAAGACACAAAAATATGACCTGAATTCTCACAGACAAATTGCCTGACCATAAAACAGCCAATGCAACCCATTGCCAAACATCAAAGTAGCCAACCAGTAATACATGTCTACGCACCTTCTTCATCGAACAACATTGCACCATTCTCCTAAGTATACAACTAGAATCAAACCAAACCTTCGTGACCAAGCAAAATTAAGCCAAATGGTAAACAAACTTGCAAAGAAACTAAGAACCAAACCAACCAAATCATCATTATACTTAGTATTAGGCTTACTCACCTTGTACTGTCAGTTATTGAAACTCTAGTGATCGCAATGACAAAACTTAACTTCTAAAGGCTTACTAGCCACTCAAAATGCTGTAGGCCTAACAGTGGACCGAACAAAAACAAGCAAAACTAAATAAAAATTTTGACAACAAACGAAGGCCGCATTCAGATTTGTGAAGCTGAATATGATGAAAGCACAAAAACCTTATTAAACAGAGTAGACCAAAGCCAATAACTTCCACAGTTAAAACACATTTTAGACCAATTTCTGGTATTTATGAAAACTGTTTTGGCCAAACCAATCAATTAATCTAATCAATTAAGATCTAATCATAAGAACATAGGATGTAGGTGACACAGCTACACTAGCAGTAACTCCAAACTGTCATGCTCCACATACTGTAACATTGTAATGTAATGTAATGTAAACATTGTGTTAGATAATTAAAATCTGAATTTGCAACAAGCCGCAAACATAGGACAGTCAACTGCAACAGTGCACCCTGTAACTGTAACAAGCATAAAGCCCTGGCAATAAAATTCTCAAAACCTAAACTTGTCTTTGTAACCTTTAAAGAGCGTATCACATAAAAATTAACCCGGGCAGCATTAGGAGCAGCACGCATATATCTGTACCGAAATAAATATTCATGCGCACATACATATATACACATACATGTAGTATATATGTATAAATATATATATATATAATTATATATATATATATACAAATTATTATATATCTAAACTATAAAGCAGAAACTTATTAATATTTTGGTCCAACAAAGGTTCAAGAACATAACGCTCTGGCAATATGATCATTTTCTTACAACTTATGTGAAATTCTAGGTGCACATGACCATTTTCACCATACACGTTACTTTTACTTGTGATATTTGGACATTCTTAGTTTCGAATTGTACAATTCTCCGACATATGATATAATGACAGCCACTATTTGCATTATCTGAAGGCTGTGTTAATATTAATATGCAAATCAGGCACGTTGATTATATGATCACGGTTTCACTCAGAGTGTCTGCCAAATGGAACACTTGTGATCGGGGCGAATTTCAGGACCAAATCAGCTCACCCTCCAAGTTCAAAATTTAATTCCAGGCGAAGCTGGGATGTAATGATAGCATATATATATATTCAATAAATATATATATAATGCAATAACATATATTATATATATATATAATATAACAGCCTATCAACTTCTTGAAAACTCAGTCAGCTTTCGAACAGCACGTAACTATAAAACGTAACTATAAAACTTTAACTCAAAGTGGTAATAATTATACAAAGAATGCAATGCAGTATAACTTGTGTGACGACAGGAGCAGTAACTCTGTAAGTAACTCTAGTAATATGTAACTCAACATTACCATAGTTGCAACATATCAAGATATTACGATTACTGGAATCACAAAATAATGCTAATCATTAATTAAAATGAAATTTTAATAATAATAATAATAATAGTAAAAATATTAACAATAGCCACTACAGACCAAGAAACCTCCATTGAAATTTGTACATCAAAGGGACAATTCTGTGGGTACAACATCTGGAAATAATAGTAACATACTAGCTACACCTAAACAAATACAAATGGTGACTTTGGATGATCACAATTACAATCAGCTGTCATTTCACAATCTCTCCCTTGCCATAATGCGGTATTGAAACAACCACGGAAAAAGCATCACGAGCGTCCTGTATCGTAATAATAAAATAATATTACAATTAAATAATGAAATAGGCACTAAGGGAGATAGACAGAAAAATATTTAAGGGGTTTAGTTTTCAGAGGGGTTTCCTTTGAATGCGGTCACACTTAACTAAATGTTTAGGTCGATAATAGCAATGCATTTATTTTGGGGTGGTTGAACCTGTGACCTCGATCAATACGCCCATGCAGGCACTCAATGCTCAACAGATTCTACATAAAGTAACATTATGTCTGGTCATTTCTACACCATGATGTTGAAGAATTGCTGGAGAATTGGAAACTGAGGTTCACTTGTTAACTTCTTCAGTCTTGCATTTCTTTAAACTTTCTTCTGCAAGACACAAAATCAAACAAGTCAGTCAGTTTATTGCATAATGACTATCCATGGTCGCCATTTGTACTTAGGGATACCGACTACTCGCATTTGCAAATGTACTTGGTCATCGATCATAGAATGGTATCCAAAAAAATAAAATTTGTTTTTAACAACAGCATACCCAGATTACTTAAGTGGCATTTAGAATCCAGGCACAAGACACCCTAAGTGCTACAGCAAATCAGAGGGATTGTTGAGAAATAAAGTGGGTAATATCAGATCCAGTTCTGGGATTCCAGGGTGATTATCATAATTATTCTGATAAGGAAAGTCCAAAAGTTTGCAGCTAGCCTTATCTTTGCATACCAAACTTTACTAACTTGTTACTTTTACCATTTCATTAAGCTGCATTCAATGTAATGTAAATAAGGGGATACTTATATATTAAATGTAATGGCATGACTTTACATCAAACCGACTACCATTACTTACATGACATCACATTAAATTACACCGTAACATTTATAAGTAAATTAAGCTGTGAAAGAAAGACATAAATACCCTCGTTACTGGGGACCAAGTCAGCAGCATGGGGCCGTTTAACAGATGTGTTCCGGGACAATTTCTCCATGTTAAGCACACGGAAGATCTGACAGAATGCCAACCGACGAAGAATATTCTTCACAAGAAAAAAATCAACATAATCAGAAACAGTTTTTAAAAATAAAATATATATAATATGTCAAAAGATATTTAAATATCGTGTATCCAGATATGTACATATGTCTGACTAAGGTAATAAAAGGTAACACATGGCATATTGTAATTTATGGGGTGAAATATAAACAAGGTAAAGTAAGAAAAGGTTAGCTACCATAGCTAAAGAAAGATAAAAAACAGCATTGTAGTTTAGGGGGTGAAATGCAGAGATAGTAAGGTAAGGAAAGGTAAACTTGTTACCATACTTAAGAAAAGTTGAGGCAAGCAAAGTTGAGGTAGAGGAAGAGTCAAAGTAGGTCAGCAAAGGTGAGGCTGGGAAAAGCTATTTGCACCACCAACAATTCTAATGTTAAAAATCGAAATCTAATCAGTAGCATTGGTTCACCAACAACTGTCTGGTCAACTGCCCTCATCAGTTCCACCCTCCCTGCCTTGAATCACTCCCACAGGGCTTCATACCTCCCGTCGTCATGCCATAGTATCTTTTTCAATGCAAACCCCTTGTGGAGGATAAGGAAATGCCTTTATAAGTGCAGCGGAATAGAACCTGGGCAGATGTTGTGAGGTCCTCTCTCTCCTGCTTGGTCATGCTCCCTGCTGCATCCGTTGCTTCCTTTTCACATGGATCCATTAGACCGGAACCACCTGCAAAACCCAGACAATAAATCTCATAATGAATCTAATATTGACTTAACATAGTATAAAACATGAAATATTACTAAGCCAATCTATCCTATGATCCATATATATATATTTATTAGGGCATAACCGAGTAGACAATTTCCACCGAGTACCGAATCCGAGTATTTGGATGCACTATTTGCCGGATTCGGGTACGAACCGAATGGTAGCGGTAAATCTGGTCAGCGAGTACCATTCGTAGGCAAAGCGTAGTTAACTCGCCATGTTCACAGCTACGGAGAACATATAGCCAATGCAGAGTCTATAGCAATATCGTTCATATAGCCTATCGTCGAACTCTAGGCTATAACAGTATATTTATTATTTAATAAAATTATTTGTGAAAAAAATGTAAAACCTTGTTATCAAATTTGAAATATGAAGTTATCAACGACGTCTTTACTCTCTAATGTTTACCGGAAAGTGGGTGGAGCAAATTCAAGCGGGAAAATTACTGATTTGGTTGCCACCTGGGAAAGCAACCAAAAGAAATCAAAATATATAAATGAACATCATTATTTTAAATAAAATTCAATGGAATGTTAAGTTCTTGTTTAATTAATCAATAACTTATAAGTAATTCCGTTTGTTCTAAATTTATTTGATGAAAAAAATATTATGTTATCAAAGAAATTATTTTATCAAAAAAATTAATTTTTAGTTATTTGCGGGTGTAATATTTGCCGAGGCGTATACTTCCGAATAGTCCGATATTCGGCCAAGGCGAATGTCCGAGGCGATTTCCGGTTATGTCGTAATATATATGTATATATATATCTTGGCATCCGATGTTCCACAGAGAGGCCTATGCATGTAAAGTCAAAGATATTATTTGAGACAAACCAAGTTGAGATTTTAAGACAAGGAGCAGGATCTTTCACAGGATCCAGTGTAACATGTAACACTTCAACCATATATGAAAATATGGTATGCTTGTCAGACTTCAGTCATAATTATATGGAAATGTATGTCAAATCTTTGAAATCGTATATCCATTCATTCATCCGTCCATCCAGCCATCAACCCGTGCATCTATACTTCATCCATTCATATTGCGCCTCCATCCACCAATCCATCCGCTCATGCATAAGAAAACATCTTTTCCAAACGTGCAATCATGCTCGACCTAATTTTATTACAGCACATATCATTAAAATATTCGTAATCTGTCATACACTGCTAGTTACTGCTTCTCCTGTGAAATCATAAATTTTGCTTGTTATACCGATCTCATGTAACTTGTTACTTTGGTTTGCCAAATAAACTTGAATTGAATTGAATTAGAAATGGCGGACTTGTACAAGACTGCAACTGTAACCTCCCACTCTATCATTCCTCTGGCCTTAACTGCTTAGGCTATCTTAAAATTATACATTTTGTGATATGATAGCACCTACTGGTTTGAGTGTTCGACTTTTAACACTCTTAGTTCAAGCCTTCAATGACAGTATTAGTGTGTTAGGACCTTGCGAAAGTCCCTGATGCCCAATTATAGCAACACCAATTGATGCCAAATCATTAGATACTGACACTTAATAGATACATGCAGAACAAAAATAATAATAATATCGCAGTACCTTTAAGTTGCACGAAGTGGATGAATCTAAGCCATTCCAGATAATATTAACTGTCTCCAGACAAATATTTGCCTCCTGTGGGATTAGAACAACCTTCGGCAAATGAATTAAAAAATAATAATAATGATAATAATATACCCGTGACTGCTTCTTAAGGTTAGCTTAACAGACTGCCACTCTTCTTCCCTATTCCTGCATGATCTGATTTCATACAGAAGCATACCAGGAAGAAGAAGTCCAGCTGAGATACATTCAAGGACTCGACGGAACGCCTCTCCCGGGCTAAGGGAATGACCCGCACTGCTGATACACTTCTCGACCAACAACTCCAACGCCTGAAATTCATAAATCAACACTAGCAGTCACAAAATTTAACTGGTCTGGTCTCACTTCCATCAATGCTCACTCCTTGTGTTCCATCTTTCCATTGGCCCATCTATATCCATTCATTTTAGTCCATTAAGTTTTCCATCCACATGCATGTCCATTCATCAATTCATACATCTATTCATCCATCTAACTTTCTTCCTTAGCAAATGTCCACCTATCTATCACCTATCTATCCATGGATGGACAGATTGTGTTCTTCTAAGACTGACCTCTCCATCCATCGTACAGGAAAACCCTTCCACCACACCTATCTCACTCACCTATCTGACCCCTTACTATATCTTTTTCAAACTTGAAAACCACCATCTCTTTTTTTTCTTTATCTAAATTAATTAATTAATTAATTAAAAGATGCACCACACAGAATATGAAGTTCGCACCCATTCTGGCAGAGGACGCCAGGTTGACTCACGTTGACACAAGTCACGAAGAACTCGAATTACGATGACGCACGACTGAAATCCACTGGCCCTAGCCTAGAAAGATCATAGTCATTTTCAGAGATCATGTAAAAGCACCATATAAATGTTTGAAAACATACATACTGAGAAAATACATAATTGTAATAGACCATCACATTAAATCAACATTATTCACTCTCATGATTGTCATCATCCTCATCAACCAAGATCACATTACCACCATTTAAAGAAACAAGAATGCATACAGGTCCACTTTCCATTACCATTTCCACCATCCATCAAGCAATCACAAACACATTTTAGCACAGTACTTATCAATCACAATAAATCACATAATTGCAATCATAACCAAATATTTATATAGCACCACTTACGTCAGAGGCATATATCAGTGACCAATCTACTAAAAAGCAATTCAATGCCCATACAAGCAGAAGCACCGTCACTTCCAATGCCACAGCAAAATCTTTACTTGTGATCTAACATTCTTCTTTCAACTAGTTTTGAAGGCAACTCACAATCACACACAAGAGTCAATAGTTCATCCACCCATCATATCTAAAATTCATGGAGTGCCTCTCGCAGTATAGAACATTCTGAGGTGTTTTCAGTGCGGAGGCCCCACGGTAAAAAAAACCCAGAGTAGATGTGGAGAAAATCCCGGACATGATCTTAGCCTGTAGCAGGAGGGGAGGCCATTCCAAGTGGAGGGACCTGTTATACCAAATCCAAGACATTGAACAGTTACAGCACGAGGGATCTAAATGATCAGCATAGGGCAAAGGAACGGGCCAATGTGTCTTACATAAAGTCAGAGAGACTTTTGGGGGCCAAGGCCTGGTTGAGATTTTGAGACCAGGAGTAGGATCCTACATTGGATGCTTGAGGTGGTCAGAAGCCAGTGTAAGACTTCAATCATATATGGAAATGTGGTAAGACAGTAAGATTTCAGCCATGTATGGAACTGTTGGTAAACTGAGGAAGGTGTGCTGTCAGCCTAACAGCAGCAGAGTGTAAGACCGACCAAACGGGATAGGCCCAAAACTGACCAATTCACTAATAATTCATCAATTCATTACTTTATCCATTATTCACTATTCCACCCACAATTCACCAACTGACCCATCATTCACCAATCATCCTCCCTCACTTACTTCCCGACACTCACCGGTTCAATGGTCTCAATGATGGAAAGTCCACCAAATTTCTACCACCCACATCATGAAATAAAAGTCGCAAAAAGTTTCAAAGGGAACACGTTTCCATAGCAAAAGCAAAGGAACTTTCAGAATAAAACTTCCCAGCAAGTCTTACATTTAATTTAATTTAATTACTTCTCTGCTAAATTTCACCTGTTTGCTAAAACAGTCTTATAATTTCTTTTGCAAAGTCATAAATAAAATTAACAACATTGTCAAATTAAAATTTACGTTACTGGCAGAAATGATTAAGTATCAAATAGTTGGACATTTGGCAAAAAGTCCTAGAAATTTTGCTTTTGACAAAGCAATGAATAGTCTACTACATTGTTAAATTAAATTAAAATTCATATTTACCGGAACAGTAATAATTAATTATCAAATAATTTGGCATTTGGTACAAACCCATGAATTTATTTTTCATGCAGTAATATCGAAAGTCTAAGATAAAAGTTAAATCTTGTTATGTTGCAGCCAACTCTGATGAGCACTACTTTCAGCACAGATGAAGTGTGGAAGGTAACAATGCCTTTCAGAAACAGCTAGAGTGAAAGGTGTTTGGCAATACAAAACAACTGCTGACAAACTAAAGGCCACAAGCTTTCAAGGGTTGGTCGAATGAATCTTTGAAAATGATAAAAATGTTGCAAAAGTTGTCATTTCGTGCCAAAAATGGAAATTCTGAAGCTTTCAAAAGTTTTTGAATTTAAAACACTGGCATTGTTTATCCATGGTTTCTTTTTATCAACACGACTTCATGTTAGGGACCTGCAAATCATAAATTTTCAGTCAAATCGAATCTCGAATCGAAGGTAAAGGTTCAAATTCGAATTGAAAAGCGAATGGAATGACTGGGTACCAATTTGATGTTCATGTACAGCATGCTTGACAGTACACTTACCAAATTATATACTTATCAGTTTAGGCCTGCAAACTTTTGGAGTTTAAAATAAATTGAACTAAAAATTAAATTATCTAAAAAATGTTTTTATGAAACCAATTATTATTCTATCGCTAAATTCTGGTCCCATGCACATTAAATTTAGTCATGCACTTTAGTGCCTAAATCACATGTTTATTAATTTATGAATCCTCTTGAGTCTATACGATGTCAGCAAAACAAATCTTTAGGTCATGCCCAAACACAAGTTTCTGCATTCGTTTTAAAAGCACTATATAGTGTGAGTCTGTCATTAATTTTCCTCCAGCTGCATCAACTGTGTCTCTCTGTTGAACAATTTATGGCTTGAATAGCAAGTTAATCACCCACAACCCTCAACAACAGTGGACTCAATGGTTTGTTCTCCTTCAAAAGTTTTATCAAATTGTATTTCTAACCTATGCCCACTAGATGCATAGCTCATTGGCTATTTGCAAGCTGCATTGCGGTAGTCGCAGCCAATGATGAGCAAAATGTTGTCAAGGCGACGTTGCACACAACAACTCAACAACCAATCCACATGCAATAAACAGTCCAAACAATTTGATTACAACAAAGTGAGTCAAGGGGTCATGATCCAAAAATGTTTCGAATTATGATGTCATTTTCGAATCGAATACTGCCGCCCAATTCATATGTCAAACGGAATATCAAAAGCGTTGCAGGTCCCTACTTCATGCCATGTTAAGCAGTGACAGTCTCACTCCATGTAAGGGTCACATGGATGACTTCAGTGGCATTACATAACTGCTACAATGGAAACACCTTAACATGCTACCTTTACAACCCATATCAAGTATCACATGGTAACAAGGTTGTGTTTGTAATGAGTTGAAATTCAGAGGGCAACAACTCACACGATATAGCCGTTATGAATTAGCAGGTGCACTGCACCTACCTTTCAAGTTGTATTTTCAAAATGTTTGAATTTGAATTCTTAAATTTGACATCGCCCTTCTTCCAACATTTTTTGCTCAGAAGTGCACACGCCTCGACGGCGCAATTGCAGTTGTACTGCAGAACAATTGTGCGCGAAGGACTTGCTAAAGGTCCCTACACAGTGACTCCTCGGACAAGGGTCGAACCTGCACACTGAGTGTTACAAGCCGACCGCTCTAACCAATCGGCCACCGTGCCACAAATGTTGAATTATTATATTATATCAAATTGAATACTAAATTAAATGTTGGATCCATGTCCCAATATATGTTAAACCAAAATCTGTTATCGTGTACAAAGACTGTATTTAATCAAATTTAAATTTGTCAGAAAATGTTCTTATTACTAGAAAGAGATTTATGAGGATTTTAAAGCATCGTAAGAAAAAAAGCACAAATTCTTTGGAAAATTTCGACATAGCTTCTTAGCTCTGATAATCTATCAAATGAATTAACAAGTTTTCACCTAGTGAAATAATTCAATTTGGTTATTCGTCTATTTAATTGAGACAGGTTTAGATAAATCAAATGTTCAATTCAACAAAAATTTATTTTTAATTATTAAAAATTAAATGTGTTACATAGTCAAAATGTGTAAACCAGTTGCTCAATTATAATAAGATGATAAAATTTTGATTTCAGCATTGAATTTCACAACTAATAAATGTAAACTGAGTTAAAACTACGCTAAAACTGGAAAACTCAAGTGCACAAGGAGCCCCCCCAGACTAGAAAATTTCAACTTGGTGGAAAGTGAATACTCTCAAACCTGAAACCATTTAGCATGTCGCAGGAGCGCCAGCGCTTCAAGGCATTTCTGCCTGTCCAATACGTCGGGTGGATCGGCCACTGGAACTACACTTTCTAGAACACAATGCATCAGCATGGAACCAGTCCATTGGCGAGGAACCAGCTCGCTGGACCGATGCCAAAAACACCATATAGACAAGATATTAATAATAGCGCATTCAAGAAGGTTAATGCAACAGATAAGGTGAATTAACTAAAGCAACATGGTTGTCAACTATTGACAATTATTGTCAATTTGTTGAAATTTGTTGAAAAGTCTAAAGAAAATTTTAAAATGGGTATAAACTAAGCATGATTGACCAGCAATCTACTGTAACTTTTGGGTATATTCCATTCATTAAGACAGATAAAAACTGTACAATCTGGTTGTGCTTTAGTTGAGAATTTGTTTAGATAATCATATAAAAAACTTGAACTGTATTAAATGCCCTAAATATTGTTCATACAATGAAGGAAAAAATAAAATTTTTATTTAAACGTCAATTGTTAAAGCCTGGTTTTAACAAATATATGACAGAAATGACAAATTTAATTCAATCAGGAATTGCATTTTAATTAGAACCATGTCTTTTAGTCACTGTAAGCCATTGGTGGAAATATGTTGAATAGATGCTAACAATCAAATTATTGGTCAAAGGGCAATCAACTGATGACCATATGTTGACCTGATCGACGTTAACACTGTAAAGATGAGTTTGTAACTCATAGTCAAAGTGCTAATTGGTTAAAAATATGTCAACTTTTAACCCTTTTTGGGACCACAAGTCAAAATATTGATCTTAAAATAGCCTATGTTAAAAGGTTATAAAGTGGGTCAGTTATGTAAAATTTGACCTATTTTCAGCCATTGGTCAAATGTTAAACATTATGAACAATTAGTCAAATCTTCCCCACTTTAAACCCATGTTCAAATTTGACCTGACCCTTTTTAGCCATTGGTAAACAATTTGTCAAATTGACCATTGCAAAACCAAACACTATATGAACCTATCAATTCGATTACTTCAGATATCACCTTCTTATTTGAGTAGGTAGAAAAAGCAAAGATTCTCAGTGACAAACATAATCCAACAGAAGGCAGTAGTGTGTAACATAGCAAAGCATCCCTCATGAAAAGAAATATCAATTGAATACTGACAGTTTTGTTTGAGATTGTTAAATTTTAGCCATATTTCAGTTGGTTAGTAACATACAGTTAAGTTAACATACTATTACATTAAATACATTGCAAGAAAAGTTGGCATGAGACTTATTGTACATCAAAGAAAAGGTGGAAAGGTCTCCTGCATCAAATTTAAACACCAAAAAAAATTGGAACTAATTATAATTTGTATATCGAGGATGGAAAGAAAAGCACACTATCCTAAATTACATGTAATGTAATAACTCTGAGAATTACCTTAAATTACATATGAAGCCTTCGTCGAAAGAACTGTGGAAGTCCATTTTCGGTTTATTGATATATATCCCGATAAAAATTTTTAATCTACAGATATAGTACATCTGTATACTTTAAACAAAATTTAAAGTCTACGGATATATCAATAAACCGAAAACGGACTTCCGTGGTTCTTCCGATGAAGGCTTCATATGCTTCAATAGAAGCCCATAAGTTTCAGTCAAAATAATAAACCCAAATAAGGGCAATTCATTTAAAAAATTTGCCCAGCGAGCATAAAACATTCCAAAATTTTGAACTAATAATGAACTGTTAACTAAAAAGGTTCTTAAATGTAAAAATAATGAAATGATCAGTGTTGTCAGCACTCAATGCCAAGTATAATTTTTTTTTAAAATAGCATCACTAAGCACACTTGGCTTAATACTACAATATAAACTGAAATAAAATTAACATCGCTATAAGTTTATCCAGATTGATACTGATTTAAGTAACAGAAAAGGCCAAATAAACTACAGATCAATGCTACAGAAACTAGGTTTTGAAGACAAATTATGATATTGAGTCAAATCCATTTAACATTTGTTATTGCACACAAAATAGTAACTTATTATAATTTAATTTGAAGGTCATCTAAAACTGAAATGGTTTAATGATGCAGGAGGGAATGCACAAATGCAAAGGCCAGAGAGGATAGTGAGTTGAAACTTTGATCAGTGACTGGATATTGATTTGGTTCTAATTCATCGTTTTCACAACATAACATACAGCAAGAGCGAAATCAATGACAGCAGAAGCGAGTCTATGCACAAAACACCACAGGGAGGAGAAGATTTATGTCTCTAGTCAAAGAACCTTAGGACTAATACTTTCGGGTCTTTGTAACAAGGTCATCTAAAACAGAACTTGTCACCTCCCAAAACTCACATTTTGTACAAACAAATGAGCAATCAATATTAAAATATTTGTCAGTTTATCATGATTAAATTCTAATATGTAACAAATTTATATGCTCAATGTTCACAAATAATCAGAATTGTGACAGTTACTTGAAAACACAAGTTCAGGCAAAAAATTATACTTGGGTAAATGAGAAATTTGGAAAATGTTTGGTAGTTATGGTCACAAAATACCATGTTATAATATCAAAAGTTCAAAATTCAATACACTGAATGAAAATACGACTGCATTAAAATTATGCGAGAAATGTATATTGGTGACAGAAATTTCACAATTCTTGCCAACGAACCCAAATTGTAGATATACTAAATAACAAAAGGAAACATGCAAATACAGATATATAACTTTAATAAATCTCATCAAAACAAAAATTCCAATAATGAAATTTTATATTTTGACCCATATAAATCTGGTGAAAGCCAATGTAAAGTTACGAGATGCTTATATAGATCCTCTAAAATAAGCAAAAATGCCTTCTTGATTTCAATAAAACTTCAATAAAATGTAATTTTCATCAGTAAGTACAAACAAAAACTAAGTTACCAGAATATGCAAATTTTATTTGAATTCTGAACAAAATGAAAAATTCTATATGATGACACTTTCAAAAAAATGTATTAAGATTTTTCTACCAACAGAAATTTTCAACAGATCAGTGAAAGATTTGAATAAAGACCATTAAAAGAACTTTATTATTGCTCAAACTTGTATCTTACATTCTCATTAAATAGACTCAGAATAGAAAACCTATCATCACATTTTAATTTAACAGTAGAAAAACCTCAAATTAATATTAACTTCGATTGTCAAAATTCCTTCATATGTCACAAGAAACCTGCCAAAACTTTGAATTTTAAAACAAATATCGGAATGCTTCAATTCAGCAACTGTTAACATTTTTCAAGTTCTGCATGCCAGAAACAGCAAAAATTATTAAACATTTAAAAGTTAATTCAGTGAAAATTATTTATACAATTCACTGTAAAAACCAAATGAAAATTTAATGATAAACTTTCAAACAGTAAATATCAAAAATGCTTGCTACTAAATAACAGGCTGTACAAGCTGTTTTCACTGGCTTCTATTACAAAGAATATAAAATGATTTATATGTGGCTCGGAATTTCATAAATTTTGTGAATTGACAGGTTTCAGAAAAGCCACGAGTTTCACAATACCCCCAAGAATCAAAACTTGCATGTTCATAGCCACCTTATATTCCAGATACCCATGATAGCACAATACTATAAAGAATACACAGGTATCAGGATATCCTGAGGTTACAGAATATCCCTAAAATGCATACCTGCATGTTACCTCATTTTGACTAGCATATTAAAAGCTACAGGCAACATCAAGGAACTATCTGTCACAGATTAAAGATCCACATATATCAACTAACCCACAGCTATCGTAACACCATGGATACTTATTGATATGAGGACCTTTAATGCGAGACCTCAAACATAAGCAGTCGTGTCTCGGTTTATTTTCGTGCTGTTCAAAATTTTGAGTCCCATAACAACTTGCAAGACACAAAGTAACATAACAAAATGAAGGAATTCGTTTCACACCCAAAATTGAAACAAGGACAATCGATCCTGAGTCCTTACCCAGTGACAGCAGCTGTTCGCGGATGATTGGTGACGTCATCATGATGACACAGTTGGCTTTCGGTTCCTCCTCTCTCGTTACAATGCAGCCTGCTTCTTCCACGCATAGGTCGACCAAGTACTTTGTGCTGGAAACACTCTGGTACAACCATGACCAGAGGCATCGAAATCATACTCCAACACAGGCTATCTAATCACTTCAAATCTGATCATTCATGTCTTCAAATCACAGCCACTCATCCAACAATCCTCTTCTGAATACAACGGGGAACCAGTCTTGGATTAGCCTGGTCGACAGCCACTGCAAACTACAACCCGATGTGACACTCCACTTCTACTGAAATTTGAGAACGCCCTGTTTGCTTCTCTATATGGACCCTTACTGGAAGAGTAATACACTGGAAATTTAAACTGCTCCATCAAGAAATACTTTCAACCTGAGGAATGCACATCTTTAAGGTCTGTTAGCACAATACTATAAAGAATACACAGGTATCAGGATATCCTGAGGTTACAGAATATCCCTAAAATGGGAAAAGTAGCTGACTTACTTATGGTAGGCAGCAGCACTCGACCAGGCAACAAGGGCAACGCTCGGGTTGCATTTTGCTCTGGGGTGATTGTGGCTTTCGAGTTCTTAATTGACTCATCCAGATGCAGCCTGTGCGACCTATGGGCTTTGTTGAGATTTGATATATATATATATATATATATATAAAATTCTCCCAGCCGTGGCTGACCCCTCCCCCCCTACAAAAAATCCTGTGCACCCATGGACAGCACTTAAAAGAAGAAACAATGCAGTGGCTAAATTCAGGTCGATCCTGACTGATCTGAGATCCAGAACCTTGGATTTGAGATCTGCCACTTAAGAGTAGACCCATCAGCTAACTGTTTTTCTATTAAAAATAATTGAACAAGTGCTGCATGTATCACATGTTTTATACTATTCTGACTGGCAAAATATATTGATGAGAGATTCACCAGATCGGTTTGTTTAAGATTTGTAAAGATCTGGAGATCCATAACATCGGGTTGTTAGGCAATAGCACAATAATGACCATATAATATATTGTGCTATATTCTGCAAGCTACTATAAAGTTGGATTTTAATATAATATCTGTGTCTTGTCTGACTTATTTAAATTATCTCATATCAATTGACTATATGTATGACACGTCTTACTAAATCAGAATTTAACTATTTTCAGAATGAAGGATCACACTGAACTCATAATAAAAAAGTCTTACTAACGTCATTATTTCTCATATGACTTTGCATGCAAAAAATGTTTTTGGTATAATGATAATAATATAATATACAAACAAACGCGCATACAACACACATACATACACACATATATACGTACATATGCACACATGCACAATTGTACATACAATACGTAAACCCATACTAACTCACACACATACACACAGTGTCACACATGCATATACATTATACACACACATATAAACAAACATACATACATACCCACATACAATACACACATACAAACAAACATATATAGTACATACATACACACACACACACATGCATGCATGCATACACACATAAATAAATATACAAATACATACACACACACATACATACATATATACATACCTACATACAAACACACATATAGTTCCAACCCTATCCTACTAACCATCGAAACATCAACTGAATTACAGAAGGAATAACTCAAAAAATCACCAAGCCACAGACTGACCACGAGATGCTTTGAAAGGGCATCGACCACTCTGTTCAGTAAGGACCGAGTTGGCTTTTCAGCGCAGAGAACGACGAGATGAACTGTGTTGTCCCCCTGCAACAGAAGACCCTTTGCCACAAGACCCACACGCATCACTCCCTTGATTGACGTTGTGCTACTGCCATCGGTATTCCTACCAAACAACCACACAATAAATTATCTAATCAATGAGATAATAATCCAAACTAATACACAATATTCAATTCAATCCAATTTTATTTAGTACCCAAAAAACATGAGAAAATTACAAGCAACAAGAATATTCTGGTTACACAGAGGAACCTAAAGGGGTCATAGATTCCGCTAACCAGAGGCTCCTATGTAGAATCCATAAACTGGCAATATTAATACTAATAACCAATATTAATAACATTCACATATCAGGTAAGTAACAATAGATAGAAGAAGTTAATCTTAACTAGTGCCTTAACTTAGGACTAATTGCATCCAATGAATAGTATAATGCAATCCACAATATGAACTAATCATGGTCATATATATATATATTTCTAATTGTAATTGTAATCATAATTAATCTATGTCATCATTCAAGTCAATCTGATTCATAATCAAATCTAATCAAACCCATAAACTATACAAATGCAAATCAATGTCCGACATCCTTGCTGAGTCTCAACCTCTGCTACTCTACTTTGAGATATTCGGGTCATCGCTCTCTCCACTCTACTGAGCGAGGCATACTCATCGTCCCATTTGCACACACAATAACTAAACGAAATTGCGCCTTCTCAGTGGTAGGCCCCTCACTCTGCAACACGCTCCCATTGGCATTGCGTATGTCACACAGGTTCCACTCTGACTCTTTTTATACTTGCCTTAAACTGTTCTTTTCAGCCGTGCTGGGGTCAGAAGCACTGCTGCATAGTGGCCTTGATTGGTCACTATATAAATCTTCTAAATGAATGAATGAATGAATATGTAAACTAAATTTACCATAAAACCTATATTTATTATATCTAGTTCACAATATTCTAATCTAGTACATAATCCGATTGAATCCATGACCCATTCAAACCTAATCCATACGATAGATTAATGATTGCGATAAATAATTATGATAGGCGCAATTTTCTATGTCTCTCTAACACGCAATAATCCAGGCAAATGAAATTCATTCATTTAATGCAAAAATTTATATAGCGCCCCTTCAAGGTTACTACTCAGGAGCGCTCCCGACTCAACCCTGGCTGAAAAGAAATGTCTTAAGGCTACTGTAAAATGCATCTGAATGAACCTTAGGCATAATGGTAGCGCATTCCATGCCATTGGGCCAACAACAGAGAAAGTGCGATGCTGTCTAATTGCAGTTCACGTGCAGGGAACAAGGAGTTCAACCTGTGTAGAAGAGCGGAGAGCACGTCGTCCCTGCACGCCCGTGGTAGAGCAACAGAGCTCTCGTAAACACGTGGGGGCAGCACCTAATAGGCACCGCCACACCAAAGCAGAAACGCTGTTGGATAGGTAACCAATGCAGGACACCCAGCATATAATCAGTGACATGACCAAACTTCGGGATACGCAGGACCCACTCCAAGCACTCCAACCGCCCAGCGGGTAGGCCAGCGTAGAGCACACAGCAATAGTCAAAGCGAGTGACAATAAAAGAGTGGATCAGGGTAGTGGTCGCGCTAATGGTAAGAGAGCGGGAGACAACTCTCAGCTGGCGCAGCTGATAGTAACAGCTGCGACAGAGCTGATGAATGTGTGATGTGAAAGTGAGCTCCTGGTCTAGGATGACACCTAGATCGCGTACAGTTGTAGAGAATGTAAACTGCGGAAACTCAGAGGCAAGGGCTGTAAGATTAAGTTTTGAGAGCTGTTGGCGCGTGCCTAGCCAGATGAATTGGGTCTTGGATGGGTTGAGACGCAGGCGGTTCGACGACATCCACGCCCCAAGAATATCCAGCGCTGAAATGACTGAGCTCAAATTAAAACAAAGGAGTAATTTGCCTTTCAGACAGATGTTCTGAGACCAGCTTGAGACCTTTCTCACAAGCCACGACTAGCGACTGAATAACTACAAGCTGCAACACAAATGAGAACACAAATATCATATACACGAAGAAAGATCAAGAAGACAGAGAGAAACAATAAAAGACAGAAAGAAGAAAGCAAGAGAATGAATGGAAAGAAGATAGAAAAAGGCAGAAAAACAATCGAAACAGAATGGAATGAAAAAAGAAATAATGTCAGAACAAAAGAAAGGAAGAAAAAGAGTGACCTCAGAGACAACACAAACACATGAACAACAGTTTAGTCAATAATCATGAAACAGCTATCGCACTTGACCAATGAACTACTCTTACAATTGAGAAACGTACACTGAAGTCCAACAAACAGACTGGATAAATTGTACAGGCATAGCCTACAGTGACAGAGTCAGGGAGAGAATATCATTAACATAAGGTGGTAAAGAATTTTTAATTCTAAATAGTAACTTGTGAAGGAACATTTATATAATACCACTCGAGATCACAGGTGCCAAATAATGAGATCACCAGCTGTTCATGACCATCAGCCAAAGACAATTCATGTACTATGAACATCATCTTTACAAGTAAGCTGATCAAACAGTTACCATCAGGTATACAATCAGGGATGTTGAGCAGGATGATAGGTAACTCATATCTGTTTTGAACTTAAAAAGTGTCAGCCTCTAATCAGTCAGAGATAAATTTAGATATTCTAAAGCCAGTGCCAATCTGGTGTGATATGGTCTTAGTAAGAAAACTCAAGCCACAGTTGCAAATGTAAACATTATAAAGATATCCATCTCCATCTGGCTGTCCATAGCCCCGTCCATAGACCTCTATGCCCATTCCACTCACAGCCCTACCTGGTTTTCAGTGGGGTAGATGCTGTTGTGTTTGGCCATAACATGGCGATCATTAAAGCTATCAGGTCTCCTACCCGGCTAACAAAAAACACAAATAACCAGTTATTTTATCATCTTGTTAAATTCTTTAATCCAGGAATGACCTCTTATAATAAGATTTACCGCATGAGAGAAGCTCAGCAGTTGGACAGTGCAGATTGGCAGTGCAGCTGAGGACAGACTGAAGTGGATATACTCTGAGCTCTAGCAAGAGTGAAAGAACAATAATCAAAATAAGAATAAACAAAAAGACCATCTGCATTGAATGACAGATTGACCTGTATCTGACCCAACTGCCCCAAACCGAGAGATCAGCCATTCGACAGTGTTGAAAGAGGTCTGTAAATGAATCATTACCTGTCTAATAATAATAATAATAATAATAATCATAATAATAACATAATATAAATACAAAAGACGATTTGTATAGCAGCACAGCTGAAGCCAAATGCTGTATCTTACCTAACCACTACCCAAATTTAGTCATTGAACACAATCTCTGTACATTGAATAAGAGTTTATAAGTAAAGATGGATGAGCAAACAGACTGGTATGGCTTTTCCAGCAGCTGCAACTCCATCCAGGTAGAACCCTCCAAGAAAGGATCCCTCTTCGTAGCGTCTCTGTTCACACTCCAATCTATGAGAGCCAAGGCATGAAAATTAGAATAAGAAATGTAGGTAGAAAAGACTAACATTGCCAAATCTAATTACATATAGCACCATTATCATGTAAATATATACATTATTCAACCACCTGCTAAACATGGAAACCAATTATGGAAACCTAACAGGGTTATCAAGGTGTGACTGAAGGTACCTTGAAGCTGCTTTTTGAGTTGTTTGCAATGGAAGAGTTCTTATGTTTAAATGTAGACTGTTCTAGCTGTTCTGTTCTTATAATTAATGGTGGACTGTCCCAGCAGAATGCTCCAATGCAGAAGATAAGTCTGCATCTTTGTATGAACAACAGCAGCAGCAGCAGAAGCAGCAGCAGCAACAATAACAATAACTTTCATTTAATTTCAAACTGACAAACCGCAGTGTAATTACAATATTAATTATTAATAGTAATAACACAATAATTTTCATATAATTTCAAACTAACCAATTGCAGCGTGATCACAAGTATATAGTATGAACATGAATGGACGATGACAAGTCATTATAGGAGTTGAATTTAGCTGTCAGCAGCCATGCAAGGCACCCATCATGCAATACATCTGATTTAACAATGCGGTCGCCTAGCAGATGAAGGACAAGACACTTCCTGTATTCCCCACGGGTATAACGGGAAGCGAGCTCACTTCATCAGCTCACCAGTGCTATTCAAATTCAGTTTAAAGATCTTGAGAATCAACAAAATGGATTATATACAAAATTGTAAGAAGAGTGGACGCAAGAGATTTTCAACTGACTTCCACTTATCTTCCAGGTGGGGTTTAGAAGATGATATCGACGTTGCCTTTCTCTGGTCCAATTCTCCTGACTTTGAGTCGGCCTTAATACCATGGTCAACTTTCTTCTACAGAATCCAATAGAAATGAATATCAATAAAACACCTTTTTACATCATGCATTTTTAGGACATAAAACCGATACAAAAGGGAGAGAAAACCTAAAATATAATCATTAATCACCTTTAGATGCAAAATCAACTAAATTAACCACAAAAAGCAACTCTATGTAAGCTAACTCCATAAACTGACATACACCATGGCATGATCCAAACCAAAAACTAATGGCAATCCTACTCTCTAATCAAACCCACAACAGATAATTAAGAAACCTGCCCTATCACCGAAAAGATGGCAGCAACAACAACCCCGCCCTAACCCGAACGAAGGTATGACTAACCTTGTACATGAACCGATGTCGTTTACCCTTCGTGTGCATAATCTTTGCAAAAGGATCTGTGAATTTACAATCACACAGCTTGCAGAAGAAACTGGTCACAATTCCATTCTCATTAAATATGTCTTCCACAAATTCCACACCTAAAATATCACCAGAACGGAAGGTTTTACACAAACAGACGAAAATTGAAAAAATAAAGCAAAATGCTACATGATGAAACATGAAACAGAAATAACAAATAGTAATTAAAACAAAACCAAAATAAAAAACTACATTGTAAACAAATTAAAAGTAAAAAATCAAACTCTTCTGATTTCTTACATACAAATGTTTTATACCAAAGAACATATCTAAATCTTGACAGTACCCGATAAGTCACGAATAATACTGAGGCAAGGCATAAAAATATCAACAAGGTGCTAATAATTTTAAACAGTGAGTGACATACCAACTGGCTGAATGTCAGGACTAGTACCATCAGAATCTGCAATGCACGAGAAAAAAACACACAATGAAATTGGTTGACTGCAGGCATCTATTGACTAACATCCACGAGAACACAATTTAAAAAAACAGTGCAACAATAACAAAAAGCATAATCATTATCTGTTCAATTTATCAGATGAACAATGCAGAAGAGCCAACAAACACTTGCCATTAGAATAATTTCAGGGAAACAAATGAATAAATCTACAGAAAATAGATAGAAAACTTCAAAATAATAAGAGCAGTAGAGGCCTAATCGAACAGATAATGCCTTAATTCTATTTGTTTATTAATTCTATTTGTTTAAATTCTTTAATTACACTATATCTGCTAAGGCAGCAAGAAGACAGTCCCGGATTCATAGAGTCCAGCATTAATAGAATACTATACTATCAGCGGCGGCGATCCCGGGGAGTTGTGGGGACCAAGTCCCCCCACCTTTTGCAGAGAGGGAATATGTTATATGTTTGTCCCCCACATTTCTTACCCCTCTCATAAGGTGTCCCTTCCCTCCACCTCTCAAAAGAGATCGCCACCTCTGAATTCTATAGAGTAAATGTTAGTTTAGATTGATATCCAGTTGAAATGTGTGTTTTATAACTGAATAGCAAGACTTTGGAAATAAATCATTAATAAGTGAAGGCAGAATTGTACTGTGCTACCAATGCATGACTGCTTAAGCCAGGTTTAAACCTGATAACAGCGTTCAGGCAACTTCAACATTGACAACATATTATATTTACAAAAGCTGGTTTGGAACTGACTAACCAGGTTATGCTTCTCTAAGAGTTCCAAGCAATTCAATCAAGGTAATTTTCATGGGTCACATTGGGCTAAGCAACATTTCACCTTGTCACCTTGTGCAATCAGTTCTTGGAACTCTAGCGATCGCAGCGGAAAAGCGTCTCCAATACTTTCTTTTTGAAGTCGTATCTCTTAATTCCTCCAGGTTCATTCCGGTTCTTTTGTGTATCTCGTCCATCCATTTTTCCTTGGTTGCCCCTGTTTTCTCCTCCCTTCTCCGCACGCCAACATCATTTCCTTTTCTAATCCATCTGCTCGCATGACATGTCCGAAGAAACCCAGCTTCCTTCTCAGCAGTGTTTGTTGTAACATCTCATCATTTTCAACTCCAATCTCCATGCGCACCCTTTCATTCGTCTTTCTCTCCGTCCACCATATTCTCTGCATCTTCCTCCATGTCCACATTTCACATGCGTTAATCTTTTTCTCCATGTTCTTTGTCATTGTCAACGTCTCACAGCCATATAGTACTGTAGGAAAGATCATTGCCCTAACTAGCCTTTTTTTTGTTACCTGACCCCTTTCTTAATTTTATTTTGTCTGTGTCTCCAAATTCTGTTCTTATCACTGCCACCTGGTCTTCGTACAATTCTTTGAGTGGCTGCATCAAGTGTTTCGGTATTCCCATCTCAATTAGGGTTTTCCACATCAGTTCATGGTTGATGCAGTCGAATGCCTTGCTGTAGTCAATGAAACAAATGTGTACTTTGTCTATACTCCCTTTGTCTCTCCATTATTCACCTCATGTTGGCAATATGGTCTTGAGTTCCTCGGGATTTCCTAAATCCTGCCTGGTTGTACGGAAGCTTTCTCTCAATTGTGCTCTCCATTCTTTTGTGAATTATTTTGACTAGTATTTTACTTGTGTGCGATATCATCGCTACTGTCCTATATTTCTCTCACAATCCCTCGCATATCCTTTCTTACATATAGGGATAACTATTGATCTCTTCCAGTCCTCTGGCCATTCTCCAGTTGTCCAAGATAATTATTATCAATAGTAAAAAAAAGCAACATTTCCTATTGATAATAATTATCTATTGACAACAATATTTAAAGAACCGAATTTACCTTCTGTATCACTTCGGTTACCCTTTTCATCGTGTGACCTTTGGCCAGAATTGCTCACTGAAAAATCACCAAACACCAAAACTTTTCAAATCAAAATATAAAGTTAACATAAAGTAACATTAACCACAGAATCCAATCCTATAACTCTATAGCATTTTTAATAATGCAGCAGGCACAGCTGGTGATACACTCTGCCTTACTGGTCTAAGAGACGATAATTAAGAGAAATTATATTTAAAGCAATGTCTATAATGATGATGAAGATGACGACACTGCTGATGATCTCTCTATTCAGATGCGATACATCAGCAGTTCTTTTGTCCGAAAGCAGAACCTTGGGCTTGTACGTTTTTGGCCTTTATGTTTTTGGCCTAGTAATGTCATTTACATAATGACTATTTGCCCGAACTCAGGAGATATTGGCCACAGTAATCTTCATTCTCGAGGTGAACTTGTTGTTCTATTTGCCTGCACTTCAAAGATACAACATCGTACTTTCCTTCAGACCTATGCGATCATTTCAACTTCCATACACCATTCACAAGCATTTGAAAACTGTTCCTAACACATAGTTGGGCTGGGATCACTTCAGGGTCAGTACCTCAGAGGGTGATATTAAAGTCCTCTGAATGAATGAATGAATGAATGAATGAGCTCCTACTTCATTCAATACCAGATCAGGGTGAATTCTGAATGCCCCACGAATGACAAAGTAAAACTTTTGAACAGATTAAAAATCATTTACTAACATATTAAGCGAAATGCGGCTGAAGACTTCTGCGTCGATTCATTGTGATTCACCGTTGAGTTCTTGCTTACAGCCATCGCACCTTTTGAAACATCTGATGCAGTGGTCCCCATGTCAGGACACGAACTGGGCATTGTTGGCGACGACATCGCCGGTTTGGCATGCAGCTTTAAAAACTAAACAGATAATAACATACTGTGCAGTGTTAAACAGACATCACAATATTTTTTAATTTTTATTCTTATTTACGACACCAGAAGATTGGAACTATTTCTATCATTGCACCATTGTATCAACCTTTCTTCTTAGAACCGTCTTCAATTGCAAATTCATACTGAAGCATGTCTTGATCCAAGATGTCATGTCTCATATAATACAATACAACTGTTATTTGACATCGCCCTTGTTACCGTTTAGTTCAGCAGTGCATACATGCCTCGCCAGCGCAACTGCAGTTGTAATGCAGAGCAAAAGGACTTGTTCAACGTCCTGACACAATGACGCCTCGGCCGAGAGTTGAACCCACACACTCAGCGCACACTAAGTGTTACAGGCCGACTGCTCTAACCAATCGGCCACCATGCCGAATAATGCATGCACAGGTCAAGAAAGAGTTTTAATATCCTTCAATGCTACATTCACACTACTCTAGGGACCTCTAATCTAGTTTTACCCAAAATGAGTTTAGCTTAACTTACCTGACCTCAATTGCCAAACATGGAATGAGAGTACTATTAAGAATTCCACCAATAATTACATAAGTTTAAATTGATATATCTACTCATCAGTCAAAACAAAACAGAAAGTACTCTGAAATTTCCACCTGTAAATAACTTTAATCAACCTGAACATAAGAAAATGAAACTGAAAGAAATCTGTGATTTCCACCAACCCTTTGGTGCTTGGAGCTGCGCAGATGTGCAGCGTACATGTCAGCGCTAGTGCACGTCACACTGCAGACATCACAATGCAATGGAGCGCGGAAGGTCGACCCTGGCGTTGACTTTGAACTTGCCTCCTTTCTTTTATGTTTCTGACCGTCCAAGTGTTCACGATATGCCTGACATTTTAATATACCTTAATTGCCATTTATTAAATAATATGACATGGCAATAAAAGTAATAGTCACCATAATTGAATCAATCAAAACTTAAAGTTCATCCCATTACACATAAATTCTTGCAATTAATGAGTAAATTTGGTTAACAGCAATCAATTAATTATACGATTGGCTTTAATTTAAAAAATGCAGTCTAATTAAACTATTCGTTTCTTATCATTTGGATACCTTGATTATGGCAATAGTCATTAGCAACTGTTTTCTAGTCATAAAAGAAACAGAAATATATAAATAATAGGAGATAAATAAATACCTGTGATCCAGCACAGCTGATTTTACAAATATCACAATACTGCAGCTGAAGCGAACGAGACGATGACTTTCCTGGAAAGGAAAGCGCCGTCTTTTCGGTCTGTCGACCAAGCGTAACGAGTGTGTTCGATGACCCACTGGAACTCGCACCTGTACACGTGATTGTCAGGGAGCTGCTGGTGCTGTTGGATCGTGAAGTGCATGTACTGCCAACAATGGTGCTGATCTTGGAGCGACTGTACATGCTGTACATAGAAGGGGTAATGCTGGCGCTTCCCGGCACCTCAAGACCTACTGAAGACAATGATTGAGACAATTATTATATGAATGCATGCATGTGTACATCTGCACATAAATATGTGTGTGTGTATGTGTCAGTATGTATGCGTGTTTATGAAAACTGAAAATCAGCAACCACAAAACATTCTTTACTGGATTAATTATTATTTATTTATACAAATTATTCACAGCAGTTCTTGAGGCAAATTGGAGGTGGAGATGGAAGTGGACGAGGAAGAGAAGCATGG
Source organism: Bimastos eiseni (assembly GCA_959347315.1). Taxonomy (NCBI): domain Eukaryota; kingdom Metazoa; phylum Annelida; class Clitellata; order Crassiclitellata; family Lumbricidae; genus Bimastos; species Bimastos eiseni. Next base: position 15,974,681 of record OY365814.1, read on the forward strand.
AAAAAAGAGGAGGCGGAAGAGAAGAATGAGGAGAAGATGGAGAAGGCGGATGAGGAGGTGGTGGATAAGGGAGAGCTAGGTGGAAGAGAAGAAGGAGGAGAAAGAGGAATATGAAGAAGAGGAAGAAACAAGGAAACCTAATTTATCACTTTCACACAATGTAATAAGATTTGAACCATGAATGCAGAAACAAATGTAATTATGTGGCTTCTCTATTTTAGTGATTCACATTGCCATAAGGCTTTTAACCCTTTAACGACCAGCGTGTACTAAAGTGTAAGGCATAATTAATAACGCTGGTCGCTAGAGGATTAAGAAGCACACTTACAAGAAGTTGAAGCGGCTGGCGACGGATGCAAAGCCACGGCACTCGATTGACATCTCACAGCTGAAGCTGCTGCAAGGTTGTCATGGATAGTTGGGGCCAAAGGTACCGGTGTCAACATCGAAGGTGCCAGTGCCACCGGCTGAACGTTGTATGTTTTGATTGTCACGTTTTGGCGCTGTGGTAATGGATTAGCGTACGACGTGGCGATGTAGATAGGCTTGGGTGCCATGGTTACTACAATAACAAACCATTCGTGACAAAACCAGTCGTAAGTCATGTTCAATCTATTTAAGACAATACACTTTTATAAAACTGATTTTGTGCAGATAGGTCATACAAATGAATAACATCTATCTGTGAAAAATATGTATTCTAAAGATGTCATATACTTTTTAAACTGCGCTTATTAAATGTCTGCATGCGAAAATGTGATTACCGTTAGCCATCGGTTAATAAAGATATATTTACTCACTTATTTGCTGACTAGCTTATGAAGCATCCTTAATACATCAGAAGCCTATGTGTAGCCAATCTAAATCCACTAAAATGCAATTTGCCCATTCAGCTGGTTACATGGGATAATAAAACAATAAGTCACAATAGAAACAACACTGTAAATGATTCAATAAAAGAGTCCAGGCATTAACAATAACAACCTTACAACATTAGCATCATTAGCAACATTCCCAACAAAACAACAGCAGTTTTACACACTTGCAAACAAAAGCACATCAGCGCAAGAATCACTTACAGGTATTGTATCCAGAGTCAGAATTCATCGAGTAGTATGAAGTGGGTACTGTTGTCTGCAAGTACCTCTTCGTGGGATCATATGCCTGTTGCAGCTTAGCCATTTGCAACGCTGCATTGTTTGCCATTTGGGGTACAGTGTAAACAAATTGCTGGACTGCAGGATTTGCCCCTGCCAAAGGGGCATAATATGATTCGTACGCTGGAGCGGCGCCAAATGCTGGAGCAGCCTACAAGATCAAGAAAATACATATAATCACATGTAAACAGATGAAACATTTTAGAGACTAGAAACCGCCCAAAAACAGTATTTAATACACGACAAACACATAATAATGAGTTCTCAAGTAATCTTACCCAAAGCTAACCTGAGAACTTCTATATTATAAAGCAAATCAAACAAATGCAACGAATCATGATCAAGAAAATTTAAAGGAACAAGATTGAAGTGGAGGAGCAGGAGGAGGATGTGGATGCAAAGGAGAAATAGAAGCATTGAGAGAAGAGGAGATAGAGGAGGAGTGAGAGAAGCATGTGGAGAGGAGGTGGTGTAGAAGGTGAATGAGGAGGTGAAGGATCAAAAAAATTCAAAGGGTCAAGGTCAAGAAAATGCAACAATTAATTATCCCACCGAATTGAATTTCACAACTACAACAGAGTGATTATCATAATGAACAACGTCTGATCGTTGTTTAGAACAGCACTTCCCAACATTTCCAGTGCAATAGACCGGCAGGAAGAGTTTTAAATTGCAGCCGAACTGTTGCCCAATTCGCTAATTATTAATCCTAATCAAACACCCTAAAGATGCATTGAATTGATTTAAATGCATGTTTAGACAATTCTATGACAAAAATTGCCATCAAAAAGGATACCCTAGAAAGTGTCTTTGCTTTGACTAAAAAAGTTTGGTTTCTTGATTCACTTTGCAGACCAGCAACTGAAGGCTTCAACTGCTTCATGGACAACAGTTTAGGAAGTGCTTGTGAGACTTAGTGAGACCATAGGTTATAATCATAATCCAGTTAAGTGGTCCAACTGATATTCAACAGGCCTTAAAGATAAACCAAGCTGACACACCAGTAAACAAACTAGACAGATAAAACATCTTAGGGTCTAGAAACAGCCAAAAAACCAGTATTTAATACACCTCAAGCACATATTCAAGAGTAAAATTAAATAAATAAATAAAATTAAGTAACGATCACTAAAATTAAACAATACATTTCACTTATTAAACAATTAACAAACCACTAAAATACATAACTTTGTAAACCATTACTTAGGCTTACATTCAGTGATGAAGTTCGACTTTAATAACCATTCATAAACACTAGTTAAGTCAAACTATTTGCAAGATCATCTGTACAGTTTTACAACTGCATCATTAACACGGTCAACAAGTTGTTATTAATTTCACTATTAATGATCAATGTTATCAGAACTGCAGTTAACAGATCATGTAGCACACCATTGTAATACTGACCGCTGGCACAGGCAGAACTTGTGTTCCCATAGCAGAGTAGTATGGCGTCGCCGTTAAACCTGTCTGGGCCGAAGCATATGGATCGTAGGCTTGAATTTGGGGTGTGGCTGTGGCATAGACGGTCTGATAGGGTTGGATGTAGGCGGTGGGAGGATTAGCTACAGCAGCAACTCCCGGAAGGGCTGTTGTCTGAAATGTCGGCTGAAGGTAGGTTCCTGTTAAGTTTCTAGATAAACCAAATTAATTTCTCATTCAGCTATTTTGGCTATAATATATGCTAAGTAAGGTAAGGTAAGAAACGTATGGCAAAGTATGGCCAGCAAAGCAGGGTAAATAAGGCAAGGTAGCAAGATAGATTATGCGGGGGATAAACAATTAGACCAAGTCAGATAAATATAGCTATGTAAGATAAGAGTGGTAACATAGACAAGGAAATGAAATGCACAGAAGGTAAGAATACAGTAACGGAAAAAGGCAAAGCTCATCCCAAAGTCCATAGCAAGCCTGCTTTTTGATCTCTTGGACTTTCAAACATGTGACTACAGTTTCACATCACGGATCATCAGCATTACAAGAACAGAAACACAGACAGCCAAGTGCTTAAGATTAGAAGGCAACGTCAGGCCAAGTAACGTGCACTATGTAAAGTAATATAAAAAAAACAGCACAAAACTGCTTAGGCTGCTGATCCTCCCTAGGCTGCCTCTGTCTTGGGTTGCCAGAAACATGGACAGCTCAAGAAGTACACAGAAAGCCGGAAAGGAGGACTCATTGAATGTTTCACTCGCGCCTCTGGTGTCAGAGATTTCCTAAGTCACCCAAAATTTGCACTTTAACTCCAAAGTCTGATATACAATCCATAAATACATTGTCTGAGCAACATCACTCAGACCATGGACAAGAACAGAGATGCAATAAACAATAGCATGTAGTTTAGACTAGATTGTGAGTCTGAAATGGCCTGAGGGGTAATTATGGACAACTTGTACATCTAAAGTCGTTAGAAAGTCATTAAATAATAGCCCAATGCAGCACACACCAAAAAGCAAAATATTCTCCAACCTTTGGCTTTGCCCGCCGGACAGAGGACATGAGGCCAAAAAGGAGGACATACCGTCCTTTTTGCCGAGTCTGGCAACCCTACCTGTCTGGCCAACTTGACCTTTCAAAAATGACCAGATTCTTTGATAACATATAGGCAAAACTATAGCTAAAACTTTCTCTACGAATGCCCTACGTTCGCGTAGAAATAGAAAAATACACAAAACAAGAGGAGTTATAAATAGGACAGTGAAACGATCAATCTACAAAGAGAGAGTGAAACAACACACGGAAATCCTACACAGAAATCAAAACTCTTGGGTGCCTAACTAATTTTGCAACCAGACATTTAAAATTATCCTATAAGGCCCAAATTTCAATTTCAATATAAATTCTCCAAAACGATGGATATTTTATACAAACCCGTATGGACCCCCACCAGTAAATCCATAATAACTATTCGCCATGTTGTTCATATGGTCGCTATGAACAACCGCACCACCAAACGCCCAGTGCTCGACGCCCAAAAACCGCATTCGCATTTCGCACAGCTGTTTACACAGCTGTTGTGATTTAACGCGCTTTAATTAAACGCATGGTACGTAATGCTCATATTAGTTCAGTCTTAAATGGTGTTGATTCATTTAAAATCAGATACGATTCAAGTTATCGAAGACTGACTCCCAACAGGTCTTTCACTCAAAACCGAAAAACTGCTTTCTCAATTCTCATTAATCTGTTCTGTCCCTCTAGGCCTATAAGAGTGACTGCAGCACTCCCGTAATTGTTGTAGCTGACAGAAGAAATTCCGACTTACTGAGTTGATATACGTTTGGCGAAGGCGAGCTTTTGGTTGAGGATGATGGAAAGACACAGAATTATTAAGTAGCAAAAGTAAAGTGGGGAATGCAATTATCAAAGGCCTACTCTTAAATCTCGTCACTGAAAGGATCCATGGCTAATTAGGTCACTGTAGGCCTATTCATCGGCAACATGCACCAATTGTTGAATGATGGGTAATAAAAACAACAGTGAGTTGATAGAAGACGTGGACTATAATTATTATTTAGCGTGTATAATCTTGCACACGCTCTCTGTAATTGTGTCAATTACATTACATTGTAAGAACACACAATTAAAGCACTTCCTTTTGTAGAGAGCTCTCCTGAAGAAGTAAAGGTAAACATACTATACCCTCAACAGGAAATTAACTATTTGAGACCGTTTCCATCTCGTGCTGGTTCCCTATAGGTAGGCATTGCTCAAGTATCGTGCCTTAATTACTCCCGGATATTCTTTTGAAATGTAAACATTACACTCTGTTCCTTATCGACTGTTTCCTCAGATACCTATAACGAAATTACAAATTATTTTTAACTCTTTGGAACATGATCTTTATTAGGGCCCATCCATTATGTACACACAAAATCCCGGATTTTCGGACCACCCTCCCTCTGCTGCACCGCGTACATTTTGTGGAGCCCCTTCCCCATGCGCACGTATTTCTTTGCTCTAAGCCCTCGCCCTCACCTACAAAGGTCAAATAGCTAAAGACATCCATAAAACATTGGCATTATCATAGGCTATTCATTTTTGTTAAGCATCATATTTCACAGCTTAAATTTGTCAACTATTATGAAGAAATAAAATACTAACAACACTTACATTTCCAAAAGTGTTAATGCTACACGAATGCCATCCGGATGACTATAGGATGATAATCATATAGAGTCAAGAATAGGCCAATGTGGACGTTATTTTTATACAGCTAAATTTGTGTAAGTACATATTTTTCTAGACCCGCCCCACCCACCTTATTCACCCATACGCAAAATCACCGAAATCAGTAGCCCCCTCCCCTAACTGCGTACATACCTAATATGTGGATGGGCCCTTAGAACATGAGAAACTTAACAAGAAATATGCCAATAAAAGGAATCAATAATATTATTACAAATAAAATCATTTTAAGAAACAATATAAATTAATCATAATAATTAAAAAGTCATAGCTGAATCGAACAAGTCCCATTATACAGCAATAGGCAATTCTTACAATCAAGGCTCCCCGATGACGATCTCCAGACGACGACGACGACGATTCCCAGGAGACGACCACGATCATACGACTCTTCCAGGCGAACTCCTTTTATACTAATTTGCTGTAGATCGTAGATGATACACAGTAGATAGGAGACAGTAGACAGTAGATAGGATACAGTAGATAGTAGATATCTACAGTAGATAGTAGATAGACTACAGTAGATAGGATACAGTAGATAGTAGATATCTACAGTAGATAGTAGATAAGCGTATACAGCAGGTAGATACCACAGTAGAAAGAACACAGTAGACAGGTGTACACAACAGGCAGACACTACAGCAGGCTGACACTAGGTAAGCGTACCCCTAAACCGTTACAATAATAATAATAATAATAATAATAATAATAATAATAATAATAATAATAATAATAATAATAATAATAATAATAATAATAACAATAATAATAAAATTAAACCAGAGTTTTCAAGTGTCATCCAGCGCTTCAATGCTGTCGCGTTTCGCGTTACATTCTTTATGGCTAAACTGGAGAAGTACCGTTCTAGATCACCAAATTTTTCAATGTCCGGAGAATTTTTGTATCACCTGAAGGATCAGAACTAGCTCTGGTAAAAAACACACTAGTAAATTAGTAATAGTAGTAATAATAATTCTGTGTAGGCATATTATTACCATTTTATAGGTTGGATACACAGAATTATTATTAAGTCTTCTTTTCATTATTATTATTTTGCCCGAGGTTGAAATGATCGAATTTATGAGGGCTATTTATAGATTTATAAAACTTTCGAATGCAAGAGATCCTGTGTTTCTGTGAAGCACGTGAGTCAATTTTTCTACAATCTTATTCATCTCGGGAAACTCCATGTCATCTTCCTGAAACTCCATTTCATCTTCGGTTGAACAGGATCTCCTATCTGTTCCTCATGCTCGCACCACCACCAGGCAGAGCCGTGCATTCTCATTGGTAGGCCTCTCGATTTGGAATGGCCCCCTTTGACGCTATGCTCCCTAACTAGAATTCCCTCTCAGGCATTCCTCTCTCATCTTAAGACTGTTTTATTTGGCCACGTTGGGGTTGAGAGCGCCTCTGAGTAGTCACCTTGAAGAGGCGCTATACACAAATTCTCGTAATGAATGAATGAATGAATGAATACGTACGTCCTTCTGATCTTTGTGCCATCATTTACGTACCATTGAACCACCTCCCCGCCCCATGCATTGTTACTATGGCGATAAGTTACATCAATCTGTAGGTAATTTAACTAACTGGTAAACTACAGAGCTTCTGAGTAACCGTTCTTTTCAAGGCGGCCCGAGATATGTTTTTAAGGTTGCAAGAAGTTCGGCAAAAGGAGGACATGCCCTCCTTTCTTGCTTCATGTACTCTGTCCAGCAGGAAAAGTTAAAATAACAGACGCCATTGTTAATAATCATCTGACATCATTTTCCATCCGTCTGGAAACGGTCCTATCTATAGTTGACGATGGCATTTTAGATATTATATTTCGGCATCTCATGCTGGTAGTGTTTAAAGTTAAACTATTGTGCACTCTGCATGCAGGCATAGGCCTAATCAAGGATTCTACAATGTAGCTCCGGTGAATAAGCTGGTCTCCCTGACGCGGCTTTTGTGGACGATGCGCAACTTTCGTGGATTTACACTACATGTACATTACAGTATTCTTTTGGTCAAGCGCGCGTATAGGACCTATAGGAGTCATTGAAAATGTGAACAGATTTCGACCGCCATTTTAACTGTCAGGGTCAATAATCATGGCCCTCGTCCCTGCGGATGTTTGCTGTCTAGTTTGAGCTGTGTGAGTTTGCGGATGTGTTGAGCAGTACGTTTGGGACGAGAACCTGTAGACCTCTAACATAGTGTCCGCTTTAGTTCATAGAGCCTGAGGGATCATTTCAACCTCGGGCACAATAATAATAATAAAAAGAAGACTTAATAATAATTCTGTGTATCCAAACTATAAAATGGTAATAATGTCTACACAAAATTATTATTACTACTACTACTAATTTACTAGTGTGTTTTTTACCAGAGCTAGTTCTGATCCTTCAGGTGATACAAAAATTCTCCAGACATTGAAAAATTTGGTGATCTTGAACGGTTACTTCTCCTCCAGTTTAGCCATAAAGAATGTAACGCGAAACGCGACAGCATTGAAGCGCTGGATGACACTTGAAAACTCTGGTTTAATTTTATTATTATTGTTAGTGTTATTATTATTATTATTGTAACGGTTTAGGGGTACGCTTACCTAGTGTCAGCCTGCTGTAGTGTCTGCCTGTTGTGTACACCTGTCTACTGTGTACTTTCTACTGTGGTATCTACCTGCTGTATACGCTTATCTACTATCTACTGTAGTCTATCTACTATCTACTGTATCCTATCTACTGTAGTCTATCTACTATCTACTGTAGATATCTACTATCTACTGTATCCTATCTACTGTGTAGTATCTACTATCTACTGTGTAGTCTCTACTGTCTACTGTCTCCTATCTACTGTGTAGCCTCTACTGTCTACTGTCTCCTATCTACTGTGTATCATCTACTATCTACAGCAAATTAGTATAAAAGGAGTTCGCCTGGAAGAGTCGTATGATCGTGGTCGTCGCCTGGGAATCGTCGTCGTCGTCTGGAGATCGTCATCGGGGAGCCTTGTAGATTCGGCTTCGGCGTTGCAGTCTCGGCGCCTAGGAAGCACGAATAGTCGTCGTGGCTTGCGATTGTCGTCGTGGATATAGTCGTCGTAGATTTGCGATAGTCGCCGTCAGCCATTGACGTAGCATAGTAATCGCCGTCAGCCATTGACGTAGCGTTTCAATTACTCGTTAGTTATCGACGTAGGGCGTATTGAGGGAGTGAGATACGGACTGTTTCCGAATGGGCGCTACAGAAGTATTGTTTTCCGTTGTACATTAAAAGAGGATTATCGAACAAGCGTGTCTTATTCCAAGCGTCATCCAGAAAGGAGCTATTTAAACCTTAAATGGTTAGTCTTCAGCAAACCACTGAAGCCTTACTCAGCGGACTGCAACTCGAACTACTCCCATATCGGACGGGGTTGCAAGTCGTCATCTTGGTCACTGTCGAATAGGCCCCATTCCGTTACATTATTATTATTATTAATTGAGAAAGAAAACAATCTGACATAAATGCAGAAATGCTAACATGAGTAACGGTATAAAAATGTTTTAGTAATTCTACTACTACTTCTATTAATATTATTATTTTATTATTATTATTATCATTATGCATTCACAATTTTGGCAAAGTTTATAAAAACATGTCAAGTATTGTTTCAGTAATTGAAAGAATTGAAATAAATTTAACTGAATAATGCAATTTTTAAATAAGTTCAAAAATTAAGTGTCGTCACTTACAAGAACTCATTCCTCACTCCTATTATATTATAGGCCCCATGCATGCATCTTATAAAATTAAATAAACTTGTTTCATTACAGACTATCAACGTCACCGTCTATATTCCTCGATCCGATGGACTCCGTGAAGAAGTCTTGGCTTAGCATCGTGAGCAAGCAGTCGGCAAAGACAGCCGCTGATCCAAATGCAAGGGTCAAACTGATGGCCTACGTTTTCATTCTTCTTGTCATTGCCTCCAGAATTCCCAAAGCCGGCAGTAGTGTGATTGGATGTGCTCCCTGCGTCGCCTGGGCAACGCCGTTCTGTGCTCAGTTGGTCGCAGCTGGCGGCGCCTGTGCTGCTGTGGCATTGTTTCCGCCGGCGCTATGCGCCTGTTTGCTCGCTGCTGGCGGAGGAATGTGTGTAATCGCGGCAGGCTGGTGTGTATTCGTTTGCTTGACGCCTATTCCGTGAGAGTGTGTGAACGCTGGTCAAGCTGTATCTTGGAGATAAGGACATTTTCGAAGATTGGTTTCGCTCAGACCACATGAATATTAAAGCGCACTTAACAATCGTCTGAACCATCGGAAAAACCCAATTACTTTTTGGAAAACATGTACTTGTCGTGGGTAGGCCTATAGAAAACGTTTGTTCATGGCCGCCACGTTTTATTTTTGCATGTCCCAGACTTTTACCTCTGTTCTGATGGAGCACGACAAGGCGTGCCTGTCTCAAAATGTGCGATGCCTTTTTGTGCATCGGTCTGTCGTTCTAAAACAAGCTACTAGTGGTCTTGCACACTGATCTGCTTGCATAAGCCAAGCTGTGTATTCCGTAAGCTGCTGCCTTTGTTGATCTCTCAAACATTAGAAAATGCACGGTTCTAACGTTTCATTGAGTTACATAACATTACCCCATTGTCATTACATTACCTCGTTATCCCATTAACATTGCATTATCCCATTGTTGTTACATTACTGCATAGTCATTGCATCAGAACATTATCATTACCCTGTTGTTATGTTGCTGCATTGTCATTGCATTACCCAATCATCGTTACGTTACTGCATAGTCATTGCATCAGAACATTATCATTACCCTGTTGTTATGTTGCTGCATTGTCATTGCATTACCCAATCATCGTTACATTACTGCATAGTCATTGCATCAGAACATTATCATTAACCTGTTGTTATGTTGCTGCATTGTCATTGCATTACCCAATCACCATTACATTACCATATTGTCATTACATTACTGCACTTTCATTACATCATCACAGTGTCATTACATCACCACATTGTCATCACATTAAGTATTTGTCAGTTGAAGTTGAGGTATTAATTAATGAAGGAGAGCCGATAGAACAAAATATCCAGAAGATATGAAAATATAGTTCAAGATTTTACTGAGTATTTGGGAAGGAAGATTAGGGTTGATTGTTCTATTGGGCTATTATTTCATGGCAGCTTTCAAGGACTTTAGACACATGTCAAAGGGAATCATTCTTACAATGTACAATATGAAGGACATTTCTGTGAGATGTTCAATGCGTATGTTATTGTTTACCAGGATCTACTACTGAGTGTTGACTCATCGGAGAAATATTGTTTGTGATCAATAAGGTTCACCTGATTGCTTAAATAAATACTTAAAAACATTATGATAAAAGCTTCTATTAATTTCATACAGTGTTCAAATGCGACTTCGTTTCTCGGTTAGTTTGGAGACTCTTTGACTCCAGAATGAAGTATTCAGTATGTCCTCATTTGTCCTCCTCCTTCCCAGCTGTCTTGTCCTCCTTGGGCTATCTCGGTATCTGGCAAGATTGAAGAATGTGTTTACAAATGGAAATGATACTCTACCAACCATGACTATTCTTTTTGAAGCATGACAATGCTCAATAAAATTTTATTTGCTAATGCCATCAAAGAAACTGGCAAAATGGCAACTTGTCTGTGCTAAGAGCAATGTATGCAATTGTCTTGAATTTAATTGCCATTGTTGAAGACAAACAGTATCGTGTGATCTTCAGCTTTGATCTATAAATTGATCATAATTGTTCAGAATGTTTTTCAATGCAGCTGTCGAATATTACACGCTAGACCTGTGTTGTACTTGTTTCTGTTTAAACTATGTGAGATAGCAACCCTGCCAAGATTCTCATGGAGACGTTTATTGACAGACCTATAGTAGTCAAATAATGGTGCGATGTTTGAGTTATTGATTGCTAAAATATACAGCCTTACAGGTGATTAATTAGTAACTTACTAGTATTGCCATTACAGTGGATAACTTTGCTGAGAAACGTTCACGCTTAGAAGTCAGCTTACCAAAATAAGATATTGTCGTCACCGTCTGTAAATTAAGAGCTAGCTTGGTCGCAGCTAGTACAGCGCACTATCCTGAAAACAGACAGAGAATGGCAACGAGCTGCTGTCAATCTTCGACATGCAGTCAACCCATTGGATTGACTGCACGCAAAGAGACCACCACGAAGAGGTGTTGGCAAGGGTCTCCGTAGGCCATTCATTGCAGCTCTCAGGCAGTAGAAAGTCATCACAAGTTTGGCATCACCCACAAATAGGCCAATTTTAGGAATTTTCAATTTGAGTTAGGGCCTATTTGTTTTTACTTGGAAATGCAAGGCAAACATTGGCGCTGGGGCAACACGCAAAAAGACACAAATCAGAGACATGATTGTGCAGAAATAGCCAGAGAAAGTTCGGAAATGACCTACTACACAAGCATAGGAAAGACTGCGAACGAGTGAACGAAAACAAAGTTTGTGAGAGTAAAACTGAATGAGAGAAAACGGAAAACGAGAGAGCGGACATGGCAATGACAGTGAAAGAGGGAAAATGAGACACGGAGTTTGAAGATTGAGAAAAACAAAGACAATTAGCAATTGGGTGTAAGAAATAAATGATAAATGGAGATAAATTGATAAATAGATGGAATAAATATTAAATAAATAGATAGATAAATATTAGATAGTTAGAGATAGATAGATAAAGCAGAGAAAGAGAGAAATTACAGATAGAGAAATAGATGGATTGATAACTAGATAAATAGATGCACGTATAGATAGATGAATTGATCAATAGATGCATAGAGAGAGACATATAGAGATAGATAAGACTGAGAAAGAAATATTAGATAGATTGATAGATGCTTGAATAAAAAGATCTATACATCGAATGATAGATAGACAAGTGTATCGAGAAAATATTATCAGATAGGCATACACAGAGAGAAATTGGTTAATACACAGTGCGATGAACAAAATATGTCGTTTGGTTGAGTAAAAGAAAGACAAACATGAGACTGAAAGTAAGATCAAAATTGAAATAGTATCGTCGCATCAGAGGCAGTATACTTAAGAGTGAGAAGTACGGTTAAAGCTTAAAGCGAGTGATAGATTGAGAGCATAAAGTAGCAGATATTGTTTAGAGTATCTGCTTATACCCCTCTGCTTTTAATGTTTAATAATGTTCAATCACAGACAACTAAGTCAGTTTAAAGGGCACCAAGTAAAAATGGAAAATAAAGAACTGCCTGAGATACTTGTAATGAGTGGACTACCCAAATGTACCATACTTAATATTATGCAAAGCCAGGGCCCCACAGAGAAAATGTGATGCATTTGGCCCATCACATTTTCTCAAGCAAGCAGTTGGAAGGTAGTTCTGTGCTGACCTCAGGTCTGAGGTGAATACAAAAACTATCTGCGAACACCCTAATCTCCTCATATCAGACTGAATGCAACATATTCATTCAACACCTCCGATTCACAGCAGCCATCTTCAATAAACTGGTGTCCTGAATTTGGCTTTCGATTGGCACTTTAAAAGTTTTGAGAAGTTAACGATTACGATTAGAGTTACATGTAGCAGCATAATTTTTATACTGTATGCTATTTTATTTTCATCTGTGCATTTAAATGGAATTGTTTACTTGTGGAGGAAATTAATTATCAGAACTTAACCAAAGGGGGATACACGGATCTTAAGCTGACATATACCGAAACTGACCAAAGTAAGAATAAGACAGAAAAGAAAATGAGAAAGGATATCTAGAGTAAAAACTGAGAGCAGGACAGTGAAACAAAAGTGAAAAAAAACAGAATGCACTGAGAACGGAGATGGAAAGTAATGAAACAGTCTGATGATGAGGAGTACTTAGCCCTCAGACAGGTCCATTGGCTTATATGCCACCCACGTTTTACAAGAGTGAGGTGATTTCCCATTGCCTTTCTTCCTCACAGACAATTCTTGGCAATCAACTAATCCAAGGTCACTACGCAGTGGCTTGAGGCAGAATCGAACTTGCGACCTTCCAGTAACTCTGGCACAGAACGTATACCCGACTATACCGCTACACCACCACGTCCCACATTCATCTGTACAATGCTAACCTAGTATTGGCTTATATGCCACCCACGTTTTACAAGAGTGAGGTGATTTCCCATTGCCTTTCTTCCTCACAGACAATTCTTGGCAATCAACTAATCCAAGGTCACTACGCAGTGGCTTGAGGCAGAATCGAACTTGCGACCTTCCAGTAACTCTGGCACAGAACGTATACCCGACTATACCGCTACACCACCACGTCCCACATTCATCTGTACAATGCTAACCTAGTATAAAACAACTAATTCTATAGCTTAAAATTCTAAAACTTAACTCAGTACTGTAGTCCTTCTGTGTAGGTCTTCATATCGAGCAACGCATCTACTCCTCTGCCACTCGTCTCCTCTGTCCATCGCCAGATCCTTCTCGGTCTCGTCCCATGACATCTCCAATCTCCAGGCATCTCAGGTCGTCTCTGATGGTTTGCAGCCAGTTCTAAATGACAAAACAATAATGCAAAATGTCAAAAAATTAAGAAAGGACGCTAACTAGACAACAGGGAGTAAAAGACGTCAAGTAGGATAGATTGAAAGAGAGCAAACAGTAGCTTTATCATTTAGGTGAGCTGCAGTAATCCAAAATAATTTTTTTCAACAACAAAGCATAGGGACCATGTTGCCAAAAGCTTTCATTAAAAATCTCATTCAATTCACCCACGACAGGGAAGCAGCCAGACTTAAGACGACATTTTGGGCACAAGAAAAGAGAAAATATGGTGAAAATATGGAAAATATTCAGACCTACGAAGAGGGAAATAGACATAATAGAGGTGTGGACAGACAAGCAGAAGAGAAATTTAGCAAAGAGACAGGCCGACAAGACAGAAAATGCTCTCTGTATTTCATTATCCTGGTCGACATTTTACTACATAATTATCATCTTCCAAACGACCCGACGATTTTATTAGCAACCAATCTATGGGATTTATTGTAAACATTCATAAAAACTGAAACTAACCTATAGCCGCTTGCAGGACAGTCGGTCAGTTGACGGCGGTCACGAACAGGTCTCGATAACCGAAGACAGGTAGCGCTTCATGTCAGATGCCACAGCACCTCTACCAGGATGGACGGTGCCAAAACTGCCGGAATTCTCTGAGCGGAGGCTGCCAGGATGGACGGTGCCAAAACAGCCGGACTTCTCTGGCCTGGCCTGAAGCTGCCAGGACCGACGGTGCCAAAACAGACGGACTTCTCTGGCTTGAACCTTCCAGGATGGACGGTGCCAAAACAGCCGGAATTCGCTGACCTGTGTAATTTATACACCTGCTGATATTGTATAAATCTAAACAGTGCCTTAATTGAGTAAATTTTATTAAGTTGATAAAGCATTGTACAGAATAGCAGACTTAATTATTTTGCTGACTTGGTGCCACCAATCGTCTGGCATTCTGAAGCTCAAATTGCCTGTCTTGCTATGGCATTGGCTGCTTACATGGAAACAATACGTGACGTACCGAGGGGGGGCCAGCGGGCAGTGTTCCCTCTAAGCTGTGCGCATGTGCGCGCGCACATGGGTCGTGGTGCCAGCGCACACAAGAATTTAGTGTCCGCACACAAATTTTTCCCCAGAAAAAAAATATTAGTGTGAACTCTAAACCTAGCTGGACAGAATAGAAAATTGCAAATAAATTGAAAGCCAATTACAATTAGCTCTACGTACAATTATCTGCTCTAAAACCGTGTTTTAGCCTACTCCTTAATGCGTCGACTACCCGGGATGCTATTGGGATCCCCTAAGCCAGGCTTAGAGGGATAAGGTTCATGAGCTCATGTTCTATTTGTAGCTCTTGTACGATCAAGATGCCCGTATGTTGCATATTAGCTCAGCTAAAGCAATCAAGCGCCATCGATAAACTTTCCGCTAAAAATAATGACGTTATCTGCGGCTCTAGTAGTAATAAAAGATCTTAAATGACCATCTAAAAATGTCTCTGTCTAAAGTTCTGAAACGAAAAAATGTTCAACATCATACAACGGCGAATGGTTTAATGAAATAGTAGAAACTGATAAGCTGAGAGAAAGGAATTTCCCGGAAATGAAGTTCAAGATTAGTCAACTTTTGATTGTTAAGCCATTGCACAATGTAGGCTATAATTATAATTTTAATTTTGGTGTTTAACAAATTAAGAGTCTCTCCTCAAAATACAAGGCTCTCTTGGGAAACGGTGACATCGGTGCTATTGCTCAACAATACAACGACTAGGCCTAGGCTACATGGTTGTTGTAACTGAGAGGAATAAAAGTACATTGATCTCTAATTATCCAGATATTGTTGCATTTTCACTTCAGAGTGAACAGTTTCAAGATCTTGAAAAGCTAATGGATATTGGAGGGACTTTTTAGCTTCAAGTGTTGACTGTGAACGGAGTCTCAGTTTAATTTTCCAGATATGGTTGCATTTTCACTTCAGAGTGAACAGTTTCAAGATCTTGAAAAGCTAATGGATATTGGAGGGACTTTTTAGCTTCAAGTGTTGACTGTGAACGGAGTTTCAGTTTAATGAATAGGCCTATAATCTTAAAACCAAACTACGTAGCCTACCGGTAACCGTTTAGAAGAATTTCATCTAGATCGAAATGCTCATGCGAAAGTTACATTCTAGACGGCAAAGTAGAACTTATCACCATAGACTTAGACATGGTCTTGATTTAACTATCCATCGCATTCAACTCGGACCTGCGCACAAAAGAACTATTTATGTGAACTATTTATAAAATGTTGCACACACAAAATTTCTTGCGCACACGACCTCCAGAAAATTAGAGAGAACACTGCCTGCGGGGCCTTTGTCCAGGGCGCAAATGTGGAAAGGGCGCAAATTTCAGGATGGAATAACTTATTATTCCATAAAATGCACAAAAATGCACTATCTTAAAAATGTGGGGGCGCCAGTTTGATGCTAGGCTCGGTACGGCCCTGCGTGCAAATGCTTGGGTTATGGCTAGAATAAAAAGACCTCAGAGGGGCAGTCATGGATTCATACAATCGAACGAAAATAACGCACTGCCTGAGATACTTGTAATGAGTGGACTACGCAAATCAAAATGTATCCTACTTGATATTATCTCAAAGCCAGGGCCCTACACAGAAAATGTGATGCATTTGGACAATCACATTTTCTCTAGCAAGCAATTGGAAGGTAGTTCTGTGTTGATCTGATCAGATCTGAGGTCGACATCTATTTTCAAACACCTTAGTCTCCTCATTTCAGACTAAATGCAACATATTCTTTCAACGCCTCTGAAACAATGCAGTGTTCTTGGATAATCTGGTTTCCTGCGTTTGGATTTCGAGTGGTGCTTTAGAAGTTTTGAGAAGTTGACGATTACGATTAGAGTTTACAGCAGATTTTTATACGGTGTGCCATTCTCCTTTCGTCTGTGCATTCAGATTTGTATTGAATTGTTTACATGTGTAGGCAATTAATCATCAGAATTTAACCAAAGGAGGATACACTGATCTTAAACTGACGCACGAAAATATATACCGGAATTGACCAAAGTAAGTGAACAGTACGACAGAAAAGAAAATTCGAAAGGAGATTTAGAATAAAACTGAGAGTAGGGCAGTGAGACTGAAGTGAAAAACACAGAGAATGCGCTGAGAATGGAGATAGAAGGCAACGAAACAATCTGATGACAATGATGATGATGATGATAATGATGATGACAATGATGATGGTGATGATGATGATAATGATTTCTCTGCTTGCATATGCTACCCGGGGTTGAGAAGAATGAGGTGGTCTCCCATTGCTTTCCTTCCTCACGGACCATTCTGGGCAATCAAGTTGAAAGAGTTAAAACTCTTAAGAATAAAACTTACTCAGTATACTATAGACCTCGGCATATTGGGCAACGGATTCCCTCGTCCACTCGTCTCCTCTTTCCATTGGCAGTTCCTTCTCAGCCTCGTTCCACGACATCTGAGGTGATAGGTCGTCTTTGATGCCAACTTCTAAAAGACAAAATAGTGATGCATAACGTTGCAAAGCAAGAAAGGGAGTGTGCTAGACGACAGCGAGAGAAAGACGTGGAGTAGCCTATGATAGATTGGAAGAGAGCAAACAGTGAGCAAACAGTAACTTTATTACTTAACCGAGCTGCAATATGCCAACGAAATTTCTCTATGGGAAAGAACAGGGATATGTTGTCAAAAGCTTTTGTAAAAAATCTGGTTCAGCCAGACCTAAGACAAAATTTTGGGCACAAGACGGAGAGAAAACAGGGTCAATAGATCAAAGAGACAGAATTGAGCTATAGCTATAAGCAAACTTAAGACAAGAGGAAGAGAAATAACAAAGAGACAGGCAGACAAGACAGAAATTGCTGTGTGTCTCATTATCTTAATTGACATCCCGCTACTTAGCATCTTCCAAACGACCTGACGATTTTGTCAGCAACCAATCGTCTGTCCATCGCCAATTAAGTGACCATGCCCATCTCTATCAACTCCGGATAAGTCGCAAACCTTCATAGAAAGTATAAACTGAAACTAACCCAGCTGCTTGTAGGACAGTCGGTCAACCGAATCATTGCAGTTGATCCTGACTGGAATTGAGATCCTTCGAATGAAGAGCACACGGCCAGCGATTGACGGCATCACGTACAGGCCTCGATGGAAACATTGTAAAGAATGTAATGTATTTAAATTAGGTCAAGTATAGCAACTTATTTTTGCTAACTTGGAGCTACCATCTTCTAGCACTCTGAAGCTCAAATTGCCTGTCTTGTTATGGCTGCTTGTATGGAAATACTTGGGTTATGGCTATAATAAAACGACCTCAGAGGAACAGTCATGGCTTCATAGTATCCAATACCGTAAGTCTTCATAAGTCGTGACCGGCGACAGAGGATTACAAAATAGACAAATACAAACTAAAAGATCCAGTGACCCAGGATCTCAGAAATGGTCAGGATTTCTAACCTCTGTAATGCGGGTAAAATGAAAATTGACCTGTTGAATATCCACATATTAATGATATTATCACACTGGACAGCGCAGTTAACTTATAATCAATAGCCCATTAGGCACTAAAAATATGTTCAATTCAATCTTCTCTTCAATCTACAATTAATGTTCGAACATCTAATTACGCCTAGGCTACTCGAAAACAAGAGAAGACAAGAACACGTCCATGTAGAAATAAGATAAGAGAACGAGAGAAAATAATAGGCCTTCACAACAGAAAACAGATTAACTAAGGAGAGAAAGTTAAATTTGCTAAATACTAAAAATATTTTTTAAGGCCTGCTACGTAGTTATAAAGTATCATCGACAGGTCTAAATGGCAAATAACATAATAGCAAAGTAACATAATTTGTAGCTTAAGATCGATAATTTGATCTCCAAACTGAAAACATTCGATAAGAAATCGTTGTTTTGAAATTTGTTAAGTCTACTTGCTACTTCTCGACGAAAGTTCAATCGAAACAGAAGTTGGCGATGCAGATTTGCGATTATTTCGCAAAAAATCGAAATTCGACCGTCTTTGAGATCTACGCCGCAACTAAAGGCCAATACACTGACGCAACCATGACGACATTTCGTTTGTCCAG
Organism: Bimastos eiseni; assembly: GCA_959347315.1. Classification (NCBI taxonomy): domain Eukaryota; kingdom Metazoa; phylum Annelida; class Clitellata; order Crassiclitellata; family Lumbricidae; genus Bimastos; species Bimastos eiseni. The sequence goes on from OY365814.1 coordinate 15,993,702, forward strand.
CGTAGATAACACGTTCATCTATATTATAAATAAGTAAGTATAAATTAAGCATATTCTTAAATAACGATACTAAAAAATTTCGCTTAAATTCAAACCGCTCTATGATAACATAAATAGGCGCCTATTATACGTTATACACTTATTTAACCAACAATGCTGCTTAGTGAGAGGACATGTCAACGTTACAGATATACAATGATCTCACTCGCAGGGCCGTACCGAGCTCTAATTGCGCCCTGTGCCTAGCATCAATCTGGTACCCCCATATTTTGCATTTTCACTCCCTCAGCTGGATGTGGAAGATTAGTACTCCGATGTACAACCTGTAACCAAAGACGAATATAGGTCTACACCTTGACCTGTAGCTAGGAATAGGTAGGCCTATAATCCCTATATGAAAATTGTCAGAATTGTAGATAGATCCTACATATAGCACCAGGATAATCAACGTGATTTTGACTTGAGACCTGCATATATCAATCAATCAATCAAAAAATACTTGACTGACCGCCCCTTCAAGATATCTACTCAGAGGCGCTCCGCGCCTGGCCTAACCCTCGGCTGAAAAGGACAGTTTTAAGTGAGGCGTAAAAAACTTAAGGAAGATGAGGAGTTCTTAGGTAGGTGGCGGAGCTCTCTGGGAAATCCATTCCAGATGGTAGGTCCCACGACCGAGAAAGCCCGATTCTGCATTATGGAAGTGCGTGCAAAAGGGACGATCAGGTCGCCATGAATGGCAGAGCGAAGTGGTCGTCGACCACAGTGACAGTCGGTCATCTGGATCATGTTAGTTGCGCCGGACAGGAGCTGAGATCCTTCAAGTGAAGAGCTTCACACGACCATTTCAGCCGGAGACATGTAGCTCGAAGACAACAGGTAGCGCTTTATGTCGGATGCCACAGCGCCTCTACCAGAGACGGACGGTGCCAAAACTGCCGGATTTCTCTAGCCAAAGGCTGCCAAGATGGACGGTGCCAAAACAGCCGGAATTCTCTGGCTTGAAACTGCTAGGATGGACGGTGCCAAGATAACCGGAGTTCTCTGGCTTGAAACTGCCACGATGGATTGTGCCAAAACACCCCGAATTCTCTGACCTGTGTAATTTATAAACCTCCTGATATTGTGTAAATCTAACCAGTGCGTTGATTGAATAAATTGTGTTAAGTTGATAAAGCATTAATTGTAATGTATATCTAAAAAATAGCAGACTTATTTTATCTGAATTGGCGCCACCAATCGTCTGGCATTCTCATACTCAAATTGCCTGTCTTGCTATGAATGCTTACATGAAAATTCTTGGGGATGGCTAGAATAAAAAGGCCTCAGAGGAACAATCGTGGATCCACACAATCCAACAAAATCATGAACTCCCTGAGAGACTTGTAATGAGTGGACCACCAAAATGTATATACTACTTAATATCATCTTAAAGCCAGGGCCCTACAGAGAAAATGTGATGCACTTGGACAATCACATTTTTTGTAGCAAGCAGTTGGAAGGTAGTTCTGTGTTTACCTAAGGTCTGAAGTTAACGCAAAACTATCTTCAAACACCTTAACCTCCCTATTTCAGACTCAGTGCAACATATTCAACATTTCTGAACATTTCAATGCGGAGTTCTTGCATAATCTTGTGTCCTGGGTTTGGCTTTGGAGTGACTACAATTAGAGTTCGCAGCAGATTTTATATGGTATGCCATTCTCTTTTCCGTGCATTTAGATGATACTTATTCTTGTTGAATTGTTTACTTGTGTAGGCAATCATCAGAATTAACCAAAGGAGGATATACGGATCTTAAACTGGCATATGCCGACATTGACCAAAGTAAGCGAACAGTAAGACAGAAAAGAAAATGAGATCAAGAGTAAAACTGAAAGTTGGACAGTGAAACGGAAGTGAAAAACACAGAGAATGCACTGAGAACGGAGATAGAAAGTAACGAAACAATCTGACGATGATGATGACCATGATATACTTCTGCATCGCCTTGAAATGTCCTTTGGTCTTAGTGGTCTCCCTCTTCTTTGGTTTCGCTCTTATCTTACTGATTGTACCCAAATGATCATCCTAGGTGACTCTCGCAGTTCATTGGTACCTGTACAATTTGGCGTACCTCAAGGATCCGTACTGGGTCCACTTCCATATATTATGTTTACAGCTGATATTCGTCGTCCTTTTTAAGAGCACTCGACATCAGGTCACCTCTACGCTGATGATGTTCAGGCCTTCGTGCATGGCTCCACTTCCAACCAACTTGCTCTTTGCCAATCTATTGAATCACTCTCTTCTGATCTTAACTGTTGGATGTCCTCAAATTGTCTTTCACTCAATTCTTCCTAGACTCAATCGATCTGGTTGGGCACCCGCCAGCAGCTGCTTAAACTTGATTACGATTTACTTGCCAAGCGATTCACTCAGTTTAGTTTCTCTACAAATGTCCCCAATCTGGGCGTCACTCTGGACAGTAGGCCTACTCTATCCTTCTCTGCACATGTCTCTAATCTCTCTCGGTCCAGCTTCAATCATTTGCGGCGACTACGCGCCATCCGACGATCTGTGTCTTCGAGCATTTGTCGACCTTGGTTCATGCCTTCATCTGTTCCCTCATTGACTACTGTAACTCATTACTCATCGGCCTACCAATACTCCGCTCCAGTCTGTACTCAACACAGCTGCTCGTTTGATCGCCCGTCTTTCACGTTTCTCACATATTTCTCCTTTCATGACTCAACATCTTCATTGGCTTCCCTTGACTGATAGGATTCATTTCAAGGATCTCTTTCTTACATTCTAAGCGTTATTGGGTCAAGCTCCACTCTATCTATGTGATCTTATCAGGCAACCTATCTCAACTACCACGTACCGGACGTCCTCTCCGCACTTTAGACCGTCACGATCTTCTAGAACCGCAGTCTAAAATTGCCACAGCTCAGCATCGTGCCTATGCCTCTGTTGGTCCTTTGCTATGTAACAGCCTGCCTGCTGTGACTCGTGCTGCAATCTTATCTAGCAGCACAACTGTTTCTGCTCGTTCTCTTAAGACTTTTCTTTTCTCTATGGGTTTCTCGCACTGGGAGCGCCTCTGCTTGTGTTGTACTATGAGAGGCGCTTCATAAATCCGTAAATAGAATAGAATGACGAGTTCTCTGCTAGTAGACTATATGCCAACCGTGGTTGAGGAGAGTGAGGTGGTATCCCATTGCCTTCCTTCCTCACCGACAATTCTGGGTAATCAAATTTAAAGAGAGGAGTGTCAAGGTTACAACTTACTCAGTACTATAGACCCCTACATATTGGTTAACGCATCTCTTCGTCCACTGGTCTCCTCTTTACATTGCCAGTTCCTTCTCGGTCTTGTTCCACGACATCTCAGGTGACAGGACGTCTGATGATTTCTGGCAAGTTCTAAAAGATAAAACAGTGATGCATAACGTCACAAAGCAAGAAAGGGAGTGTGCTAGACGACAGGGAGAGAAAGACGTGGAGTAGCCTGTGACAGACTGAAAGAGAGCAAACAGTAACTTTATTACTTAACTTGGCTGCAATATGCCAACATAATTTTTGTCTATGGTAAAGCAGAGGGATACATTGTCCAAATCTTTCATCAAAAATCTAGTTTCATTCATCTACAACAGAGGGGCAGGGCACTGAGGGCAGCCAGACTTAAGAAAAATCTTGGGCACAGAGAGAGAAAATAGGGTCAGCAGATGAAAGAAGAAACAAAATTGAGCTGTAATGAAATGTAATATAATGTAAATCTTCGAAAATTTCTCACCGCCCACAAAAGCCACGTCAGGAAATTAATCAGCTTATTCGCCGACTGTAAGCAGGCTGAAGAACAGAAATAACAAAGAGACAGGCAGACAAGACAGAAATTGCTGTGCGTCTCATTATGTTAATTGATATTCAGCTACATAATTAGCATCTTCCAAACGACCTGACAATTTTGGCAAACCTTCATAGAAACTGAAACTAACCTAGGTGCTTGTAGAAGACAGTCGGTCAACTCAACTGAATCATTGCAGTTGCTCCTGACTGGAATTGAGATCCTTCGAATGTAGAGCTTCACACGACCAGCTGTTGACGACATCACGTACAGGTCTCGATGGAAACATTACCTCCGTAGATAGCTCGAAGACAGCATGCAGCACTTCTCTGACATGAAGCTGCCAGTATGGACTGTGCCAAAACACCATGTCAGATGCCTCAGTGCCTCTATACCAGGATGGACGGTGCCAAAACTGCCGGAATTCTCTGGCCTGAGACTGCCAGGATGGACGGTGCCAAAACTGCCGGAATTCTCTGGCCTGAGACTGCCAGGATGGACGGTGCCAAAACAGCCGGAGTTCTCTGACCTGTGAAATTTATAAACCTGTCGATGTTGCATAAATCTAAGCAGTGCTTTAACTGAGTAAATTTAATTAAGTCGATAAACATTGTAAAGAATGTAATGCATAACTGAGGTCAAGAATAGAAACTTATTTCTGCTGAAGCTACCATCGTCTGGCATTCTGAAGCTCAAATTGCCTGTCTTGATATGGCTACTTGCACGAAAGACCAAATTTGTAGCTATGAATACACTGTATGTTTAATTGTACCTGTCATGACCCTCCCTGCCGATCTGGTCGCGTACTACGAATACTAACACCTTTTGTGACTTACTACGGTTTGTCAGTTAGTAGGCCTATCTCATTAAACGAAGATATACACATCTCTGAGGAACAGTCATGCATGGGTTCATACAACCCATTGCTGCAAGTTTCTAGCATCAATTCTTCAAAAGTCGTGACCAGCCACAGAAGTATCTCAGTGACCCAGGATCTTAAAAAATGGTCAGGATTTCTAATCTAACCTCTGTAATGCGGGTAAAACTAAACTAGACATGTTGAATATCAACATATTATCACACTGGACAGCGTAGTTAACTTATTATCATAAATATCAGGCCCTAAAAATATGCTCGATTCAATCTTCACTTGAATCTACACTTAATGTCCAAACATCTAATTACCCTAAAACAAAATAAGACAAGAACACATCGACGTAGGATAGAAATAAGATAAGAGAGAGAAAACATGCAGCAAGGCAAACAATAGGCCTACACAACAGAAAAACAGAAGGACATGAAATAATTAGACTAATTCAGGCAAAACAGATATTTTTTTTAAATTTCACATTTAGTAAAATACCAAACAATAATTGTATTTACCGCAGTCTAAGGCCTAGTTATTAAGCGTAGTCTAAGGCTATTTATTATATAAGTCTCATCGACAGGCCTAAATGGCTAACAACGAACATTGTAGCTTATGATCTCTAATTTGATCTCCAGAATGGAAAAAAATCGATAAGAAATCGTTGTTTCCAAATTTGTTAAGTCTACCTGCTACTTCTCGACGAAAATTCAATCGAAACAGAAGTTGGCGAACCAGAATTCGGAGGAACTGCATCGAATAACAGCAGATTTGCGAATTTCGCAAAATCCGGAATTCGACCGTCTTCTTCGAGATCTACGCCGCAACTAATAAGTTCAATAATACGCCGACGCAATCATGACGACATTTCGCTTTTGGCAAAGTGCCAACGTTTGTCCAATATAAATAATATTTATTTTTATTTGCTTATTTAGAGTATTTATATAGCGCTGCTTCAGGACGTTTATTTGCATTATAAAATTCTATCGGGCAGTCTCTCATCCTCTTTTGCTTTTCTCAATCCTACTTCTTCTCGCGGGGCCTTTCGCGCTGGTAGCGCTTCTGAACGGTTCACCCTAATAGAGGCGCCTTATAAATGCTTACATACAATACAATGCAATAAGCAAGTAAGTAAGGTAAATATATTCTTTCATAACGGTACTAAATACTAATAATTTCGCTTAAATTTAAACCGATCTGTAACAGCATAAACAGGCACCTCTTATACGTTATACGCTTATTTAGCCAACAGCGCCTATTAGCTAAAGAAGGACATGTCAACGTTACAGAGATACAATAATCTAACTCTGTTCGTCAGCTCTGCGCCCCACACCTCTTCGCTTCCCCAAATGGTTGTTGAAGATTCGTACTCCGGTGTACATCTAATAATGGTGTATATAGCACCAGGCTAATCAACGTGATTTTTACTTGAGACCTCTGGTTACGACTTCTCGAGTTCACAGGAATGCATCATGTAACTGCAAGCACTCTTTTGGTTTGCAAGCATAAACACAGTCAGACTGAATAACCTTCATTGTTTTGAACTGGAGAATTTGTGGGGTAGTTATTAGTTCATTCATTAGAAATGCATTTGTATAATGCTCCTCACTGAAATGCATTTGGTGCTAACAAACTAAGTTTTGTACAATGTTTTTGGGTTGTAAATTATGATGATGTTAATTTTTGTTAAACTTAGGTTCCCGTTTAGAACTGAAGGAGTTGGTTTACTGTTGACACGGCCACCAGAACACATCGGCCGATACAAGATGGTCCGGCACCAGAAACAGTGGAGAGCGGATAATGGGTCAATGGATTTCATTTGACCCCTACCACTTTTCATTTTGGGGTTTAGTGTCGGAGTTGTAGTTATCTCCGCACAAATAAGGTAGTAATTACCTGAGTAATATCTGCTGCCCAATGTCTGACTTTGTAGCTCTGTGACAAGGGTAACTCCCAGTTTCACAGACTCTACTACGGTCTGCTAGGCAATGCCGAGGTTGCAGTTCCAACCATCTGGAACGACCTCCTGTCGAAGCTACACTTGTTACCTCTGCCCAATCACGCTGGGTTTCATAAATCATTCAGTCTTTTTTCTTTTGCTGTTGTTTGACTTGGAACTCTTCTGAGTAGTTTTCTTGAAGGGGCAATATATAAATGCCAAGAATAAATGAATGAAATTGTCTATTACTGCACATACAGATTCTGTGGCTTTGAAAACATGTATAAATAACACGGACATAATCTGTCCTCAACGAACCACGGTTAGGTATTGCAGGTTACCTTGAAAACAATCCTGAATTGATGCTTTTTTTGCATGTTGTACTGGTGGCACTAATGAAGATAGTTGATTGGGTTATACTAATTATAATAATTGGAAAAGGACTTCACCAGATCCTACCTGACTGAATTATCTGAGTTTATGGACATTTCTAAAGAGGTGCTAAACATGTTATACTAGTTGTTGCTCTTTGACATACACACAGTGATACACTGCAGTTGTATATTGTGGCTATTCTTAATCTGTAAGTGTATCCATTGACAGCAACGGTCTCTTCTCACATGGAGATCAAGATGGAAGTACGATGGATTAAATAATCTTGACGATACCAAGTATTCATTTCTCTCGAAACAGGATCTCAAACTCTACACAAAATATTTCTGTCGACCTCGGACAACCTCCGTCAGAGATGCCCGATTTTACTAACATTACGAAAGAGTCATTCGTCTGGTAAGAATTATGTTGAAACAAACCATTGCTTATGATAACATGTGACACATTCATACAGGTGGTTTATTGATTCCCAAACTGTGGCCCGCAGGCCAAAAGTGACCCACTAGGCCTCCAAAAGTGGCCCACCAGGCCTCCAAAAGTGGCCCACCAGGCCTCAAAAAGTGGCCCTTGACCCATCAAAGATATATAAAATATATGTAAAGAAAAATATGTAAAGAAAAGAATATCTGGCAGAATAATTATTTTCTATTATAAATTATTATATTTTGTTGATGTTTATAAGTAACATCAAATGTATCCTTGTATAATTTAATTCTATGCTAAAGTAGAAATCTTTTAAAATTTTAAATAATAATTTTTAACCTGATTTAAAAGGTCGATTTTCATTGGCTTACATTACCCTACCGTAATGTTACGTCATCTTATATTACTTTACAGTAGCTTAACTGCTCTGTTGTACCTTAGGCAGGGCAGAATATGGTAACATGAATGATTCCATTCTTTTTTTATATTCCTTTTTTGACATTGTTTCTGTTGAATTGTTGGATGTTACAGTGCACATTTCATTTGTTGTATGTTGCATTTTCTTTGTGGTACATTACCACCTATGTTTTGTGTTGCAGTTGTTGTACTTTTAATTTTCTAAGGTTAAAATGTTGCATCATTCGAAGCTGTAAGCTGATGGCTGAGTGGTTGCATTGCCCGAATGCCCATGTGTAGCCCACAGGGCACTCGTATCATAAACAGCCCATATGGGTATCCTCTGATGTGCAGAGATATTCAGCTCTGCCATTGCTCATGCTGTGGTGGTAGTACCAGTCCCAAGCGAGGAGAAAGCAGGAGGGCGACACTGATGATCTTTGTTTTGATAGTGTCATTTAACAGTGACTAACCACGGTAATGCTGGATTGTGTGCAAGATATATCCTGCTGATGCGAGTAACTTGTAGTATTGATATTATATTGTATGTTTCTTTAGGTTTCTGATGCACTACTTCCCATGAAACGATTACAGTGTTTAACAATGACAAAGATATTCGATCCTCACTCCGCTATTCAACTCTGTTCACATCAAGCAATGCTGATCATCAGGGCACGTCTGGTCTAGAGCGCTTACCTTGTACCCGGACAGTAACCCTTAGGACATTACCACCCCCAGACATCCCAATATTCCCATATCGCATATATATACATACATACATACGTACATATATACATACATACATACATACACGTCTGTATGTATACATGTATGTATTTTCATATGTATGTATGTATACATGTATGTATGCTTACATGTATGTATGTATACATGTATGCATGCATACAATGTCATACATGTATGCATACATGCATGTATACATGTGTACATACATACATGTATACATACATACTTATATACATACATGTATACATACATACATCTATACATACGCGCATGCATGTATACATTTGTACATACATACATATATACATACATATATGCAAGCATACGTATACATGCATGCATACATACATATATATGCTTACCTATTTGCACACATACGCACGTACATACTTACATGCCTGTATGCAAACATGCAGCATTGCATACATAGTTATATACATACATACATACACGTACATACTTTAATTATATGATGAAATGGGGTGTAATATCCGTGGCGGTAGGGTCCGGGGGGGTAATGTCCTAGACCCGTATGTATGTATGTATGTATGTACGTACGTATGTAGGCCTACATGTTTGTGTGCATTTATGTCTGCATACCAATATTCAGTAACAACAGATCAAATCAGAAGTCGCACACAGCAAATAAGATAATGGTTAACTTGCATTATCCAATTTGTTATCAATTAATAAGTAGTTATGAATCTAAGATGACAATGGCACATTTATTTAAAAACTATGTAATGACAAAGGTCAGTGTTGTCAATGGTCAGTAGGCTTAATTGCTAATAGGCCTGAGAGCGCGATAGTCAGCGATAATACGGCAAGGCGTGTGTAGTGAATGATTAATCTTACGACCGTTTGTGATTAATATATAGTCAGTGTCGCCGTGAAATTATTATACTTCTTCAGTTACGTATTAAGCTATGATCGAACCCGTGACATAATTATCTTAAAAGTTATCGTATGTCTTGACCAATGACGTAATCTATTATCTAGTATGCGACGTTGTTTTAACGCGTTGTCTGGGACGCATAGCCAATGACGTAATAATAATAATAATATAATGTGGTAAATAATGCCATCGACGTAATCTTATGGTGTGCTATTGACTTGGTCATTGACGCAATTTATTGTGCGGCGGTCAAAGCGAATGCTTTTAAGAAGCGAGTAGGAACACGGTGGGCAACTGGAACAACATTAGCTTATTGGGTGACAAGTAACCCCGATCCAATCGGGCGGGTAAACGTATTCTTGCGCTTGCTCAAGCCGAAGTCACCAGTCTCATCATCATTGGCCATTTTTGATCCATTTAGTGACATGAAATGTATGTGCTAATATTATAAGTCTACATCTCAATCTTAAAACGTAAGCTGTGACTTGGGGGGTCGTTGACGTAATCGATGTCGTGGCATGAAATCTAACCTGTGACGACACAGTGCTAAATAGAGGTATGTGACGTCATCTACGACCAACTCGGTTAAGCGCATATACTGACTCGTTCTGAACATAGTCTACGATTCCGTCGTCGTCTGCGATATGACGGCGTCATCGCCACCGTATCCTCGTGAGGAGCACGAGAAGCAGCAGGACGCTTTGTAGAAGTTGTAGCGGCAGAGGCGAGCCTGAACGACGATGTGACAGGTCTTCAGCTGATCACGACAGGACACGACTACACACGCCGCGCATTGATACACGGACGCAGAGAGAAACAAAACACAAACACAGGACTCTTTTTTTTAATTAGGCTGTAACTCATTTACAGTAGGGTTTAACTCTACCACTGTTCGCGCTCTGACAGTGCCAGTCCCAAGCCTGGATAATGCAGGAGGGCGACGCTAATGTTATTTTTTTATCATACAGTGTCGTTAAACTGCAACTAGCCTACCACCGGTTAGGTGTGTGTGACAGTTAAGTGGTTGACTGTCAATGGAGAGATTGGGTTCGAATACCCATCAGGGCATATGTTTCTTTCGAGATATTTCTGCTCAATCTGCTCCCATTATTGCCAACCCCAGCTATAACGAACATTGCAGGCTCATGTAATCGGTATAGAGGAGTATCCGACAGCAAGGGAACCAGAGTGCATCCATCCGCTTTCATATGCCGATGCAAAGAAAGATGAAGTCACCAATGGCTGACGGAAGGCTAGCTAAACGACATGCTTTTCCTCTACTTCTTGCTCTTCTGCTACTATCAATCTATCAATCAATTAATCAAGCAGTTATATTTAATATAGCGCCACTTGAAGACATCTACATGTACTCAGAGGCCCTCCCAGTATGGCTGCGGTTAAAGAGAGCAGTTTTCAGTAATGAGTAGAATGCAAATAAGGAGGTTTGGAAAGAGAACGAAACTCATGGGGTAACCCATTCCATGTGGTTGGACCTACCACTTTGCACTTCATATTCATGTCTCTTCTCCCCAATTATTCCTTCTTCACCTCATTTCTCCTCCTCCTCCTCCTCCTCCAGTTCCTTATCCTATTCGTGTTCTTCATAGTTTCACAAGAAACGTCCAATGGGAGAAGACCATAGCCAGAAACAAACGTGCACAAAAAAGACGGACAGGGTATCCAAGCAGTTGTGCACAGACATGTAGAGTACCACACAGTAGAACTACAAGGAACATCTGTAAGCTTTAGTAGATAAACAGATTACAGACGTGAACGAAAAGAATAAAAAATGCAGTCAATTCCAGGGTGCATCCATCCGCTTTCATATGCCGATGCAAATATATATATATATATATATATATATATATATATATATATATGACAGATCAGTCGGTTCATCCAACTATATCCCCTGTGTGAAACGCCGATGTTTGCATTGCCTGTCTGTTAACCTGTGGGTCCTGTCTTTCGCATCAATCCATCCATTCACCCAAACACCCATCCAAATCATCGACAATTGCCACAGAAGTAGCCATCACGAGACGCCTCGCCCTTGTACATTAGGTGGAAATGTAAACCCAGTTATCCACCCACCCATGCATCCACCCACCCATGCATCCACCCATCCATCCGAACCCAATCATCTATCCATCTATCAACCAATCAATCCATTAACCAATCCATCCAAGCTCACCCATCTATCCGTCTATCTATTTGCATATACATCTATCTTTCTTCCTTTCTCTCCTATTTTCTTTCCTGTATCTTTCTTTTTCTGCCTGTAATCGACGACGTGGCTTTCTCCCCGTTTGCCTGTCGTCCGTCCGTCCGTATCGCTGTAGGCCTACACGTCTACCTGTCCTTCTGTCTGTTGTATCTCTGTCACTCTGTATAGCTTGCAAACACACTCACCGAGCTGTTGCGCATTGTTCCTGCTAACCCTGGGCACGCACGGGTTTATGTTGCATTGTTGCTTAAGTTCTGGCTTGTTGAGCGGGTCGCACGACTGCGACGCACGTTCCTTGTCGTCGAGGCATTTTACCTCTCGCGACTGAACGCCCGTGCTGCACGTCCGAGAACACTACAATTTATAAACGTAGAGTAGATAAACAGACGACAGACGTGAAAGATAGGGCCTAACTTCGATGCAATTCTTGTCGCTTAGGCCTACAATGATTCGCAGTGAAGCATTCTGGCGAGTATTCTGCAAGGGGCGCTATATAAATTGCATAAATGAACACGTGGATGACTGGTGCTTAATTAGGAAAAATGGTAATGTAGTAATAATTGGGTATGGTAAGATAAAATCAGGCGTTGAATTGTAAGAAACAGTTTTGTGAAGTGAGACATGTAGGCAAGGTAAGTAAGGCGAATTTAAGTATGGTCACTTAGATTAAGCTAGGTCAGGTGAATTAGAGATTAGGCAAGGCGAAACATGGCAAGGTAAGGTGTAGGTGAGACCTTAGTTATAACTATAATCGTGCGTTTTAACAACTTCGCATAAGATAAGATGACGCGAAGCAAATAAGAAAATAGTATATTATACGGTAAGATGGGTGATGCAAATGGTGGCAAGGTAAGAAATTGGTAAGAACATATGATGAGGTAAGGTAGGGCAAATTGATAAGGAAATGGATAAGGATATGGTATCTTATCAATAGTACGGTAGCATAAGCTAAGATGTGATAAGGTGACCTACATGTAAAGCAAAGTACAAGAGCAATTGCTAAAATGGCAAAGTCAGTGTAAGCTCCGCGGATCAATGATCTGCAACACTAGATCGATATAATTGCAATTACAAAAGACAAATCTAATTAGCGATTATATCAACCTATAATACCGCTAGATCGGCGAACCCGCCTACCTCTGACCAGTCCGTGGTGAACCAGATGGGAGGGCAGGGACCCTCTGAGCAGGCTTCCTCCTCCTCCACTCTGTCTAACTCGATGCAATTCTCGTCGCTTACAATGACCGTCAATCTGTCCAACTTCTTCACACAGATGACATCTCGACGCTTCACGCCCTCACCGCACGACACCGAACACTAAGAAATAATCGCAACGTAATGTTACAGATTATATAGCGCTCGTTTGAAGCAGTTTATGTGATGTGCAGAAGAACAATCAGGGATAAGCGATAGGTAATGGTATAGATTATATAGCGATCGTTTGAAGCAGCTCATGTCACGTGCCGAAGAGCACGGTATCTAAGTATCTAGCGTAGGTATATAAAATGCTGCAAGTGTGACTCTAATTAGCTACAAAACACAATCAATCTAACTGATACAGTAAAGACCTAAAATTTTGATTTCTTAAGTTTTGCTTTGTTGAAATAAGAACCTAAATTAAAAAAACTACGTCTTAAGATCAAATTCTCGAGCTCTGCCTATTCCAAATTATCGGTCATTGCATGACAAACACAGCTCCAATGTTCTAATCTAACTGCGCCTCCCAGCGTCGTAAGAACAAAGAACAATTACTGCCTGCAGAAGTAGTAGCATTTAGTATTTAACGACATCTGACTCTTGGAGAGCCGTTTGTGTATTAAATTAAGTAGACAGTATTGATACGGCTTCTGAAGGCCGACAAGTGAAAGAGAGGAAGCTGCAGTTGGTATACTTCGGAGATATACTGAGAAAAGAAGGGAGCTGCCAGGAGTAAGAACAGATCCAAGGAACAGTCCAGCCGGTTAATTCTCAAACAATA